>CM054156.1:53407305-53472488 GCA_028751875.1 Rapana venosa
GGGTTGCATGTGTGGAGCCGATTGAATGGAAGGGTTTGATTTGTAATTGCAAAATATGGCGCTCTATAAGTTCATTTATTTTATTTAAAAAAAAAATATTTTTATTATTATTATTATTATTATCATTAATGAAGATTTTGCATCCAGCATCCTCTACTCCTCACGGTCCTCTGCTTTCCGTAGCCTTTTGTTCCACTCAAGGCCAGTCCACTCTCTGATGTTGTCTTCCCATCGTTTTTTCTGTCTTCCTCTTCCCTTCTTGTACTGTTCCCTGTAGGACAAACAAACAAACTCGAAGTCTATGCAGCGCAATGGTTCATCGTTGTCTGGTATTATCTAGAGTGGTTTAAAAAAAACCTCTTCACCCTAGTTTTTATTTTTTTATTTATTGTAGACTATTCAGAGCATGTCATAAAGAATCAAAGGTACTTGAAGACTTGGGTTGAAGACAGTGGGATGACCATGCTGGGTTGAGGCCACAGGGATAATTGACTTACAGCAAATCATAAGCTTTTACAAGCGCCTATCTTTTGAATCAGCTTGCTCTCCTCCTAAACAACGTTTTTGTTTGTTATTGTTGCTGTTATTGTTGCTGTTGTTGTTGTTGTTGCTGTTCTTGATGTTGTTGTTGTTAGTCCCCAGTTTTACATCCCATGTGTTACACACAATATGCACTGTCTGTCTCACCCATCCCACCTGAGAATGACTGTGAGAATCAGAAACACATTCTAGATGAGAGGTTTGCGGGTGGATTGCTTCTAAGTAGCCCAGCGTAATAGGCGGCCACACTCCGACTTCAGAGAACAAGAACCGTGGTCAAGTCTGTGATTTTGTTTTCAGGCAGCTACCCGGGAGCTGAGGACCTCGTCCCCTTTGTGCAGGTGGGGCAGCGAACTTCATGGACCTTTGACCACCTGGTCCTGCCCTCTGGGGTCACCTGTGTGGCCACTGTTAGAGGTGAGTGGTGCTGCAGGCTGACTTCTTCTTGTTCTAATTCTGGCTCTAATTCTTGTTCTAGTTGTAATTCTAATTCGAGTTCCATTTTCAGCTGGGTGAAGTGGGGGATTGAACCGAACTGAAGGCGCGCAAATGGTCACCCATCCACTTGTTAAGCACACTCAATGCTGCTTAACCTTAGCTTGGGGAAAGAAAGTGTTTTGACCACTGAGTGCTTCCATTATTGTTTTCAGAAATGTATCCTGCAAAAAAATGTTTTCTTTAAAAAGAAATGTTAGGTTGCACTTCTATCAGAAATTTTAACAGAGGTAAGCGTATTTTAAAAGAATGTTTTTTTTAAGACTGACCCAGTACATCACAGGATAGCCATTTTGAAATTATTATGGTTTGCTGTTACTTTGGATCTGACATCTGAAATTATTCTGTCATGTGTTTTTTATCATTTGCATAACTGACATGGCTCTTTCTTTTATTTAGGTTTTAAGAAAGTTTATTAGTTCTCTGTATTTTTTACAATTCTTTCGACGGCATTTCAGCTTTGTAACTGTCATTTTACATGAGAAACCTGTCTGTGTCATAGCGCAAGACCGTGTGGGTCACGTGACAGAGGCGTGGTCCAATCAGGTGATGGTGGACAGCACGCCTCCTGTGGTTGGTGACATTGCTGCAGGAACCGTAATTGCCGAAGATTTCGTGCCCGGGCACGAGTTACCTGTCCACTGGGAAGGCGTGGAAGACAAAGAGAGTGGACTGTTCCGTATTGAGGTAGGATTGTGTGACTATGTGGTATTGAGGTAGGATTGTGTGACTACGTGGTATTGAGGTAGGATTGTGTCACTTTGTGGTATTGAGGTAGGATTGTGTGACTATGTTATATTGAGAAATGATTTTGTGACTATGTGATATCGAAGTACCTAGGGATTGTGTGGCTATTTGGTATTGAGGTAGGTAGGGTTGTGTTGCTATGTGGTATTGAGGTAGCTAGGATTGGGTGACTATGTGGTATTGAGGTACGATTGTGTGACTATGTGGTATTGAGATAGGATTGTTTGACTATGTGATATTAAGGTAGGATTGGGTGACTATGTGTTATTGAGGCAGCTAGGATTGTGTGATTACGTGGTATTGAGATAGAGTTGTATAGGATTGGGCAGATTTGATCTTGCACACCAAACCATGTGTGGTTTTTGACACTGTGTCACAGGTGGGCGTGGCCGAGGCAGGGGGAGGAGACAACGTGGTAGAGTTTCAGACTGCTGAGGGAAGCTCTGCCATCGTGACTGACAGGTCTGGCCTGACTGATGGACATGCCTATGTTGCCCTGCTGAAGGTGAGAGGGCAGGGCAGGAGAGCTGGATTGATAGAGATGAAGGAATGGGGTAGAGTGCAAATCCTTTGAAAAAGCAGTGCCTATGTTCTCTTTACAGCTGAAGGGGATGCAATGAGAAGCAGATAAACAAAGAGTTATGTTGTTCACCGTTTATAACAACAGTGTAGATTATATTACAACAAAGAAAAGAGAGATATAGTGGGAAGCAAATAAACAAAGAGACATACTTATTGTTCATCTGTGAAAGCAAGGCAAGACATATACCAAGAAGCAGATTAACAATAACCTATATTCTTATTGTTCAGTGAAAGTAGTGCAGATTTGCTTACAGAAGAACATATGAAAAAATTGAAATTGTTAATCATCAATGCAGCGCAGATAGGCTTACATAAGAATGAAAGACGTATTGAAGAACGCATAAAGAAGTGAAACTGTTAGTCATTGATCAAAGCAGGGTAGATGTGCTTACAAAGGAATGAGATAGGAAGTGGGGACTACATAACCTATGTCATGTCATAAATCGTGGGTGACAGCAGTGCAGGCTCCTTACAGAAGATAGAGAAACGTAATGAGAAGCAGATGAACCAGGAGTTAAGTTGTTATCGTCTGTGAAAGTAGGGCAGTTCCATTCCAGGCTGGACCCGTCCTTCCATCAGCAAATGTGCATGGCATGGTTAAGGCAAACAGCAGATAGAGAGAAAGGACTGTTTATTGCAATGAAACAAACTTGTAATACTGGCACCGTCATACTATAGCAAGCATAGTGTGTTGATAATATTGGTGACCGTCATATAGCAAGCACAGTGCATTGGTAATATTGGTGACTGTCATATAACAAGCATAGTGTGTTGATAATAATTCTTGGCATCGTCGAATAGCCAGCATAGTGTGTTGGTAATGTTGGCACCATCATATAGCAAGCATAGTATGCTGATAAGATTGGCATCACCATAATAGCAAACAAAGTGTGTTGATAATATGGGCACCTTCATATAGAAAGCTAATGTGTTGGTAAGATATGACACAGTGATATAGCAAGGATAGTGTGTTGGTAAGATTGGCACAATATTATAGCAAGAGTAGTGTGTTGGTAAGATTGGCACAGTCATATAGAAAGCATAGTGTGTTGGTAATATTGGAACAGTCATATAGAAAGCATAGTGTGTTGGTAAGATTGACACAGTCATATAGAAAGCATAGTGTGTTGGTAAGATTGGCACAACGATATAGCAAGCATAGTGTGTTGGCTTCATATTCAGTGAACGAACAGGACAGGATGCATACTGTACCTCAGACAGGGACAGTTTATTGGGAAAAAGCAACCTTCTTTCAATCATAACTGGAAGCAGTAATGAAGATTAAGCAAGCTTTAGTTTTTTCAGAACTAAGCATGTTGACATTAGTTGACACGTACAATTGAATATCTAAAGATGGAATACTTACTCTTCCATTTAAAATTCGTAAATATTTAGGTATTATTGAGGTAAATATGTTATGTATAAGACATAAATCATGTACATTTTGTGACAACACTTCACCAAGAAAAGTGTTGAAACATTTAACTGTTCCAAAAAGCACTGCTTTAAATCTTTATAGTCTGATTGATTTGCTGTGTACATTTTAAGGATGTTTGTAGCCACTCTGTATACTATTACATCCATCTTTAAGTCATCGTTCTTTTTTCCAGGTGACAAACAAGGCAGGACTAACCACTATCAAGTCATCAGCTCCATTTGTGATTGACAGCTCTCCGCCATCACCCGGACATCTGTGGCACAGTGGTTCTAACACTACCGTAAATACGTTATCTGAAAGTTTGCAGAATCCAGTTCACTTATTTTCTTTCTTTATTAAAACAAACAGCCATACAGACATATTTCTCATCAAGCATACACTTAAACACTTTATTGATTTTCATTGCCTTTTTGACAAGGGAGGCAACACAATTATCATTTGTGAAAACAGTACATAAGGCGTGATCAGTACAATTAGTTTTTTGTAAAAAAGAAAAGAAAAAAGGAAGCACCCATTCATATAATAAACTAACCATAAAATTGATTTCAATCCAATTACAAATAACGCACAGAGAAAGAAAATGTGCTGAAAAGCAGTAACAAATTCCGAATAGACCATCCATTGAGTTTACATGCGATCAATACCAAACTGTTTAATATTTCTTACTCGAAAATACATTGCTCTTTCTGAAATGACTCCATCACCATATTGATACAATTGTTGTTGATTTTGCCTTGCCTTATTTTCTGTGATTCTACAATAAATTTAGATACAGTCTTCATTGCATGTTTATTTACAGACAACAAAATAGAAACAATAAATTATGCATGATTATACAGTTTTATAGGCTTTGCATTGAAACAAAAATTAACTTCATCAATACAGTGACCATGTAATTGAAATTGTGTGTAAAGCTCTAAGGCAGGAATAATTAATTACCTTCTCTTTCCATGAAAAGCTAAAGACAGAGCTTTTTATCTGAATCTAGCATGATTTAATATGTGCCATTTATCAGTAGTTATCTTCAGATATTTTTTCTGTCGACACATGTAAACGAAAAGATCCGATGTTTAGTTATACTCGTATGGGAATGCCAGTTTTGTTTCACAGAACAAGTAAGCCTGTCTTTAAATTCCGACAGGAGATTATAATCATTAATATTTCCTGAGACATCCACACAAACCCAAGACCATGCTCTGATAACATTTTAATTTGACACGTCCATTTTTCTTTACCCAACTCCATCTGTATATTCATTACATTATATGAATGTCTACATAAACGTGTTTGTGGGAGTTTCGACATTTCTAACCAACAGTTGATGTACTTTACAAAGTTTCTTACGTATAACGGATATAGTTTATCTTCCTGTCTCTGCCCAGAGTACGGTACTAGATGAATGAACATGCACATAAAAAACCCGCTTCCTGGCAAATGTATGAAGAGTATGTAAGCAAATGTTCTAGTTGTGTGTCAAGTAATTTCCAAACAAAGAACAGTGAACAGACTTAAGCCTTGGTATGTTTTTAGGATTTTTATCACACGTTTTCCCCCTTCCTAAAAGATCCTTGTCAGACAAAGTTTGGACTTAGCCTTGTTGAAATATCATTCCTAAAAAGTGTTATTTGACTTCAGAATTTGTTAAAATCATTTTTCATGCACTGACAAATGTCCACTCATTCTGAAAACAATCCACAGCTATTCCAGCACTACAGTAAATACGTTACATAAAAGTTTTGCAACAAAAAGTGTACTTGTTTTCTTTCTCATCCAAATAATAATAATAATAATAATAATATATAATAATATAATAATAATAATAATAATAATAATAATAATATAATAATAAATGGAATTTATATAGAGCTGTATCTTGCAAAGACAAATCAAAGCGCTTGCACTCAACTCATTCTTACTCAGTCATGCAACCAATAGCAAGTAATCGTTCTAACAAGTCCAAATGCACACACACACACACAAACACACACACACACACAGATGTTATACACTTTGGCAGGCTGATGAAATTTTTGGCTGTTGAAAAGCAGGGATAGCTATGAAATGAAACAGGAGAGGAAAATCTTAGGTTTGAAACAAATATGTCTTGAGGCCGGATTTAAAAGTGTCACAAGAAGGCCTCAACGCTTTGAGCAAGTATTTCGACCACTGAGCCAAACCTGTTCTTGGATATAGTTGTCTACATTGAAAATGCTTTTGTCATTTCTGGAGGGGGGGGGGGGTATTCGAAATGTAAGTAAAACAATGAGTTCTTGAAGATGATATCCACCTTGTTGTACCGTCTTTGTGGTGAATGATAGACATTGCTAATTCTGCGACAGGCGATCATTGGTGGTAAAGCAACTGGGGGGCGTGACAGGTGAAGTGGACAGGCTTCTTTTTTTAAAAAAATTTTTTTAAAAAAATTTTAAATTTTTTTTAAAAAAAAAAAAATTTTTTTTTTCCATAAAAATTTAAAATAATTTTTAAAAAAAAAAAAATAAAAAAAAATTTTTTTTAAAAAAAAATTTTTTAAAAAAAAAAATTGAACCCAAAAAAATTTTTTTAAATTTTTTCCCCAACGCCCCCCCCAAAAAAAGGTTTTGGGGCCAAAAAAAAAACCCCCAAAAAAAATTTTTTTTGGGAACCTTTTTTTTTTTAAAAAAAATTTTTAAAAAAAAACGGGGGAAAAAACCCTTTTTTTAAAAATTTTTTTCCCAAAAAAAGGGGCCCCTTTTTTTTCCCCAAAAATTTTTTTAAAAAAAAAAATTTTTTTTTAAAAAATTTTTAAAATTAAAAATTTTTTTTTGGGGGGGGGGGGAAAAAGGGAAAAAAAAAATTTTTGGGGAAAATTTCCCTTTTTCCTTTTTTTTAAAAAAAATTGGCCCAAAGGCCAAAAAAAAAAAAAAGTTAAAAAGGGGGTTTTAAAATTTTTTTAAAAACCAGGGGGGGTTTTGGGGGGGGAAAATTTTTTGGGGAAAATTTGGGAAAAAGGGGAAAAAGGAAAAAGGGTTTCCCCCAAATTTTTTAAAAGGGCCCCTTTAGGGGGCCCCAAAAAAAAAAAATTTTTTTTGGGGGGGGGGAAAATTTTTTTTAAAAAAAAATTTCCCCAAAAAGGGGGAAATTTTTTTTTTGGGGGAAAAAAATTTTTTTTTAAAAAATTTCAGGGGGAAAAAAATTTTTTTTTTTTTTTTTTTGGGGGGGGTTTTGGGGGGGGGGGCCGGGAAAGGGGGGGCCCCCCCTTTTTTTCCCCCCGGGGGGGGCCCTTTTTTTCCCAAAAAACCCTTTAACCCCCTTTCCCTTTTTAACCCCCCCAAAAAAAAATTTTTAAAAAAAAAAAATTGGGGGAAAAAAAAAAACCCCCTTAAAAAGGGGTTTTTGGAAAAAACCCCCCCTTTTTCCCAAAAAATTTTTTTTTAAAAAATTTTTTTTTTTTTAAAAATTTTTGGTGGGGGTTAAAAATTTTTTTTTTTTTGGGGGGGGGAAAAAAACCCCCCGGGGGGTTTTTTGGGGAAAAAAGGGGGTTTTGGGGAAAAAAACCAAAAAGGGGCCCCTTCCCCGGGGGGGGAAAACCCCTTTAAAAAAAAAAAACCTTTTGGGAAAAACAATTTTTAAAAAAAATTTTTTGGGGGTTTTTTTTGGGAAAAAAAAGGGGAAATTTGGGGGGGTTTAAAAAAAAAAAAAAAAAAAGGGTTTTTTTTAAAAAAAAATTTTTTTTGGCAAACCCCCCGGGGAAAAAATTTTTCCCCCCCCCAAAAAATTTAAAAAAAAATTTTTGGGCGGGGCCGGGTTTTGGGGGTAAAAAAAAAACCCCCCGGGGGGGGGGGGGTTTTTTGGGGGGGGGGAAAAAAAAACCAAAGTTTTTAAAAAAGGGGGGTTTTTTTTTGGGGGTTTTTTTTCCGGGTTTGGGGGGAAAAAAAAAATTTTTTCCCAAAAAAAAGGGGGGGTTTTTTTAAAAAAATTTTTGGTTTAAAAAAAAAAAAAAAGGGGGGGGAAAAATTTTTTTTTAAAAAATATAAAAGGGCCTTTTCCAATTTAAAAAGGGGGTTTTTTTTGGGGGGGGCCCCCCCCCAAAAAAAAAAAACCCCCCTTTTTAAAAAACCCCCCCGGGGGAATTTCCCCCCCCCCGGGGGGGGGCCCAAAAAAAAAAATTTTTTAAAGGGGAAAAAAAGGGAAAAAAAAAAAAAAAGGGGGGGTTTTGGGGTATGGGGGTTTTAAAAAAGAAAAATTTAAAAACCCCGGGGGGTTTTTTAAAAAAAATTTTTTCCCCCTTTTTAAAAGGAATTTTCCCAAGGGGGGGAATTTTTTTCCCGGGGCCCAAAAAAAAAGGGGGGGGTTTTAAACAAAAGGGGGGGTTTTTAAAAAGGAATTTTTGGAAAGGGGAAAAATGGGGGGAAAAAGGGGGGGGGGGGGGGGTTTTTTCCCCCCCCTAAAAAACCCCCCCGGGGGGTTGGGGCCCCCCCCAAAAAAAACCCCCCAAAAAAACCCCCCAAGGGGGGGGGGGTTTTTAAAAATTTTTTTGGAAAGGAAAAAACCCCCCCCCCCTTTTTGGGGGAAAAACCCCAAAGGGGGGGAAAAAAAGGGGGTTTTTTTTAAAAGGGTTTTTTTTTGGGGGGGGGGGGGGTTTTTTGGGGTGGGGGGGGGGGTTTTTGTCCCGGCCGGGGGGGGGTTTTTTTTTTTTCCCCCCAAAAAGGGGGGGGGGGCCCCCCCCCAAAAAAACATTTTTCCAAAAAAAATTTGGGAAAAAAAAAGGGGAAAAAAATTTTTTTTTTTTTTAAAAATTTTTTTCAAAAAAAAACCAGAAAGGGGGGGGGGGGTTTTTTTGGGGGTTTTTTTTTTTTTTCCCCCGGGGAAATTTTTTTTAAAAAAAAAAATTTTTTTTAAACCCTTTTTTCCCCCCCGGGCCCCCCCCCCAAAAAAAAAGGGGATTTTTAAAGGGAAACCCAAAAAAAAAAATTTTAAAAAAAAAAAAAAAAAAAAATTTTTTAAAAAATTTTTTTTAAAAGGGGTTTTAAAAAAAAAAATTTTTTCAAAAACCCTTTTTTTTAAAAAAAATTTTTTTTTTGGGGGTTTTTTTTAAAAATTTAAAAAAAAAAAATTTTTTTAAAATTTTTTTTTGGGGGGGTTTTTTTTGGGGGTTTTTTAAAAAAAAAAAGTTAAAAAAAAGGGGAAAAAATTTCCCAAAAATTAAAAAAAATTTAAAGGATGAAAAAAAGGGGAAAAAAAAAATTTTTTTAAAAGGACCCCCAAAAAAAATTAAAAAAAAAAAAATTTGGGGGAAAAAAAAATTTAAAGAAAAAAATTTTAAAAAATTAAGGGGGGCCCTTTTTTTAAAAAAAAAATTTTTTTAAAATAAAAAGTTTTAAAAAAATTTTAAAAAAAAAAAAAAAAAAAAATTAAAAAATTAATAAAAAAAAAATTTAATAAAAATAAAAAAAATTTTAAAAAAAAAAAAAAAAAAATTTAATAATAAAGGAAAAAAGGAAAAAATTTGAAAAAAAAAAAAAAAAAAAAAACCCCCAAAAAAAGGAAAAAAAAAAAAAGGAAGAAAAAAAAAAGGAAAAAAAAAATTTCCCCAAAAAAAAGAAAAAACCCAAAAAAAAAAAACCCTTAAAAAAAAAAACCAAAAAAAAATAAAAAAAACCAAAATAAAAAAAAAAAAAAACCAAAAAAAAATGAAAAAAAAATTTAAAAAAAAAACCCCCCTTCAAAACCCCGGGGTTTAAAAAAAATTTTTTAAAATTAACGGGAAACCCCCAAAAAAAGGGAAAAAAAAATTTTTAAAAAAACCCCTTTTTTTAAAAAAAGGGTTTTTTGGGGAAAGGGGGGGGAAAAAAAAAAAGGGGGGAACAAAAATTTAAAAAGGGGAAAAAAAAAAAAAATTTTTTTTTTTTAAAAAAAAAAATTTCCTTTAATAAAAAACCCCCTTTTAAGGGGGAAAGGGGTTTTTTTTTTTTCCCCCCGGGGGGTTGGGGTTTTTCCGGGTTTTGGTTTTGGGGGGGGCTCTTTTTTAAGGGGGGGGGGGGAAAAAAAACCCAAAAATTGGGGGTTTTGGGCCCGGGGGGGGGGGGGGAAGGGGGGGGGGAAAAAGGGGAAAGGGGGGGGGGGAAAAACCCCCAAAAAAGGGGGGGGGAAAAAAAAATTTTTTTTTTTTTTTAAAAAAAAAATTTTTTAAAAAATTTTTTAAAAAAAAGGGGGGGGTTTTTTTAAAAAAATTTTGGTTGGGGGGGGTTTTTTTTGGGTTATTTTTAAAAAAATTTTTTGGGGGCCCAAAAAGAGCCCGGGGGGGGGGCCCCCCCGGGGTTTTTTGGGGGGTTTTTTTTTTTAAAAAAATTTAAAAATTTTTTTTTTTTTTGGGGGGAAAAAAAAGGGGGCCCCAAAAACCCCCAATTAAAAAATTTTAAAAGGGGGGGGGGAAAAAAATTTTATTTTTTTTTTTGGGGGGGCCCCCCAAAAATTTTGGGGGGGAAAAGGGGGGGGGTTTTTGGGCCCCCGGGGGGGGGCCGGGGGCCCCGGGAAAAAAAATTTTAAGGGGGGGTTTTTTTTCCCCCCCGGGGGGGGGGGAAAAAAAGGGGGAAGGTTTTTTTTTGGGGGTTTTCCCCTTAAAAAGGTTTTTTGTGGGGGTTTTTTAAAAATTTTTAAAAAAATTTGGGGGGGTTTTTTTTTTTTTTTTAAAATTTTTTTTTTTTTTTTTTCCCCCCTTTTTTAAAAATTTTAAAACCAAAAAAAATTTACGGGCTTTTTTTTTTTGGGGGTACGGGGGGGAAAAAAAAAAGGGGGGGGGGGAAAAAAAAAAATTTTTTATTTTTTTTTTTTTAAAATTTTTTTTTTGGGGTTTTTTTGGGGAAAAAGTTTTAAAAAAAAAAAAATTTTTTGGGGGGGGGGAAAAAAAAGGGGTTTTTTTCCCTTTTAAAAAAAAAAAAGGGGTTTTTTTTCCAAAAGGGAAAAAAAAAAAAAGGGTTTTTTTAAAAAACCCAAGATTTTAAAAAAAAAAACCGGGGGGCCTTTCCCCCCCTTTTAAAAAAAAAAAAAAAGGGGGCCCCAAAAAAAATTTTTAAAAGGGGGGGGGAAAAATTTTCCCCCCTTCCGGTTTTCCCCCCCGGGAAAAAAAAAAAAGGGGGGGGGGGGTTTTTTTTGGGGGAAAAAAAAAAAAAAGGGGGTAAAAAAAAAAAAAAACCCCCCTTTTAAAAAAAATTCCGCCCCCCAAAAAAAAAAATTAAAAAAAATTTTTCCCCCTTTTTGGGGGGAAAAAAAAAACCCCTTTTTCCCCCTAAAAAAAAAAAAATTTTTTTTTAAAAAAAAGGGGGGAAAATTTTTTTTTGGGGGGGGGGCCCCCCCCTTTTTCCCCCCCAAAAAAATTTAAAAAAAAAAAAAATTTTTTGGGAAAAAAAAAAAACAAAAAAAAAAAGGGGGGCTTTTGGTTTTTTTGGGGGAAAGGAAAAAATTTCCCCTTTTTGAAAAAAAAAAATTTTAAAAATGAAAAATTTTTAAAAGGGGGGGAAAAAAAATTTTTCCCCAAAAACCAATTTTTTTTTCCCCATAAAAAAATTTTTAAAAATTTTCTTTCAAAAAAAGTTTTAAAAATTTTTAAAAAATAAAAAAAAATTTTAAAAAAAATTAAAATTTTTTTTTTGGGGGGAAAAAAAAAAAAAACAAAATTTTTTTTTAAAAAAAAGGGAAAAAAAAAAAAAGGGTTTTTTCCCTTTTTAATTTTCCCCAGGGGGGTTTTTAAATTTCCCCCCCCCCAAAAAAAAAAAAGGGTTTTTTTAAAATTAAAAAAAATTTTTTTTTTTAAAAAAAAAAGGGGGTTTTAAAAAATTACCCTTTAAAAAAGGGGGGAAAAAAAAAGGGGGAAAAAAAAAAAAGGGAAAAACCCCAAAGGGGTTTTTAAAAAATTTTTTTTTTTGGGGGTTTTTGGGCCCCCGGGGGCCCCCCCAAAAAAAAACCCCTTTTTTTTTTGGGGGGGGGGGTTTTTTTTTTTAAAAAGGGAAAAAAAAAATTTTGGGAATTTTTTTTTGGGGGGGGGCCCCCCGGGGAAAAATTTTTTTGGGGGGGGAAAAGGGGGGGGAAAAAGGGTTGGCGGAAGGGCCCCCTTTTGGGGGGCCGGGGCCACCCAAAAGGGTAAAAGGGGGGGCCCCGGGGGTTTTTTTTTTTGGGGAAAAAAAGGGGGGTTGTTTTAGGTGGGGAAAAAAAAATTTTTTGGGTTTTTTTTCCCGGTCCTTTTTTGGGGTTTTTTTTGGGGAAGGTGGGTTTTTTGGGGGGGGTTTTTTTTTTTAAAAAAAAAAAAAATTTTTTTTTAAAAAAAAAAATTTTTTTTTTTCCCCGGGGGGTTTTTTTTTGGGGGGAAAAAATTTTTGGGTTTTTTGCCGGGGCTTTTTTCCTTTACAAAAGGGTTTTAAAAAGGGTTTTAAAAAAATTTTTTTGGGGGTTTTTTCCAGGCCGGTTTTCCCCCTTTTGGGGGGGGGGTTTGTGTTTTGGGGGGGGAAAAAAAGGGGGTTGGGGGGTTTTTAATTTTTTTTAAAAAGGAAAAAGGGGGGGGGTTTTTTAATTTTTTTTTTTTTAAAAAAAAAAATAAAAAAATTTTTTTAAGGGTTTTTTTTTGGGTTTTAAAATTTTTGTTTGAAAAAAAAAAAATTTTTTAAAAAGGGGTTTTGGGGGAACTTTTTTTTTTCCCTTTTTTTTTTAAAAAAAAAAATTTTTTTTTTTTTTTTTTTTAAAAAAAATTTTTAAAAATTTTTTGGGTTTAAAACCCCCTTTAAAAAAAAATTTTTTGGGGGTTAAAAAAAAACCTTTTTAAAACGGGCCCTTTTAAAAAAAAAATTTTTTTTTTCCCTTTAAAAAAAAGGGGGGGGGGTTTTTTTTTTTTTTGGGGGGAAAAAAAATTTTGGGGAAGGGGGGGTTTTTTCCCGGGGGGCCCCAAAAAATAAAGGCCGGGTTTTTTTTTTAAAAAATTTTTGGGGGGAAAACACGTTTTTTGGGAAAAAAACCCCCAAAAAATTTAAACCGGGGGGGGGGTTTTTTCCCGGGGGGCCCGGGGGGGAACCTTAAAGGGGTTTTTTAAAAAAAAGGGGAAAAACCCCCCGGGTTTTCGGGGGGAAAAATTTTCCGGGCAAAAAAGGGGTTTTTTTGGGGGAAAAATTTTCCCTTTTTTTTTTTTTTGGGGGGGGGGGAAAAGGGGAAAAAATTTTCAAAAAAAAACCCCGGGGTTTTTAAAAAAAATTGGGGAAAAAAAAAGGGGGGGGGTTTTTTGGGGGGGTTTTAAAAAAAACCCCCCTTTGGGGGGGGGCCCCCCCGGGGGGGTTTTTTTTTTGGGCCCCCTTTTTGGGGCCCCCCTTTTTTAAGGAAAAAAACCGGGGGTTTTTTGAAAAAAAAATTTAAAAAAAAACCCCAAAAGCCCCCAAGGAAAAAAAATTTTTAAAAAAATTTTAAAAAAAAACCCCTTTTTAAAACCAAAAGGGGCCCCCTTTTGGCTTTTTTAAACCCTTTAAAAAAAAAAAACCCCCCCCCCCCCTTTCCCCCCCCCCCCCCTTCCCCTTCCCTCCCCCCAAACCCCCCAAAAACCTTTTTTTTTTGGGGAAAAAAAAAAAAACCCCCCGGGAAAAAGGAAAAAAAAAAAAAGGGGGGGAAAAATGCCGTTTCTAATTACAGGGGGGTTTCCCCGGGGGTTGGGGGGGTTTTGGGGGGAAAAGGGGGGCATTTTTCCCCCCCGGGGGGGGGGCCCCCCCCCCCCCCCAAAAACCCCCCCCGGGGGGCCCCTTTCCCAAACCTTTCCCCCCTTTTCCCGGGGGAAAAAAACCCCGGGGGGCCTGGGGCCGAAAAATTAAAACCCCTTTTGGGTTTTTTGGGCCCCCCGGGGGGGGGGGGGGGGGGCCCCCCCCCCCCCCCCCCTTTTCCACCCCCCCCGGGGGGGGGGAAAAAAAAAGGGGCCAAAAAGGGGGGGGGGTTTTAAACCCCCCCCCCCCCGGGGGCCCCCCCCCCCCCCCGGGGGGGGCCCCCCCCTTTTTTTCCCGGGGGAATTTGGGGGCCCCCTTTTTTCCCCCCCCCCCCCCAAAAGGGGGGGAAAAGGGGCCCCGGGGGGGGGGTTTTTCCCCCCCCCCCCCGGGGAAACCCCCCGGGGGGCCCCGGCCCCCGGGGCCCCCTTTTTCCCCAGGGGGGGGGGGGGGCCCCCCCGGGGGCCCCCCCGGGGTTTTTTAAAAAAAGGGGGGCCCCCCCCCGGGGCCCCCCCCCCCCCGGGGGGGGGGCCCCCCCCCCCGGGAAAAAAGGGGGGGGGGGTTTTTTGGGGGGGGGGGGGGGTTTTGGGAAAAGGGCCGGTTTTTTAACGGGGCGGGGAAAAATTTTTTTTAAAAAAAAGGGGGGGGGGTACCCAAAAAGGGGGGGGGGCCCCGGGAAAAGGGGGGGGGGGGGGTTTTTTTTAAGGGGAAAAAGTTTTTTTTTTTTCCCCCCGGGGGTTTTTCCCCGGCCCCCCCTTTTTTTTTTGGGGGGGGGCCCCCCCCCCCCTTTTTTTTTTTCCCCCCCTTTTTCCCCCCCCCCTTTTTTTTTTCCCCTTTTTGGGTTTTTTTAAAATTTTTTTAAATTTTTTTTTTTCTTTTTTTTTCCCCCCCCCCCCTTTTTTCCTCCCCCTTTTTTTGTTTTTCTTTGGTTTTCTTCTTTTTCCCTTTCTTTTTTCCCCCCTTTGTTTTTTTTCCTTTTTTTTCCCCCCCCCCCCCCCTTTTTTTTTCCCCCCCCCCCCCCCCCCCGGGCCCCCGGGGGGCCCCCCCCCCTTTTGGGTTTTTTCCCCCTTTTTTTTTTTTAAAATTTAAAAGGGGGGGGGGGGGGAAAAAAACCCCCCAAAAAACCCCCGGGCCCCCCTTTTTTAAAGGGGGGGGGGGAAAACCCCCCCCCCCTTTTAAATTTTTTTTTCCCCCCCAAAAAAAAAATTTTTTTTTTGGGGGGCCCCCCCAAAAAAACCCCGGGTTTTTTTGGGGGTTTTTTTTGGGAAAAACCCCCAAAAAAAAGGAATTTTTTTCCCCGGGTTTTTAAAAAAAAGGGGGAAAAATTTTTTTTTGGGGGGGTTTTCCCAAACCCCGGGCCCAAAAAAAAAAAACCCCCCCTTTTTTTTTTTTTCCCCATTTTTTCCCCCAAAAAAAAAAAAAGGGCCCCGGGGGTTTTTGGGGTTTTTTTAATTTTTTTTTTTTTTTTCCCCCTTTTTTTTTTTTAAAAAAAAAAGGGGGGGGGGGGGGAAATTTTTAAAATTTCCCAAAAAAAAAAAAAACCAAAATTTTTTGGGGTTTGGGGCCCTTTTTGGGGGGGGGCCCCCAAAAAGGGGGAAAATTGGCCCCCTTTAAACTAAAAAAATTTTGGGGAAAAAAAAAAAAACCCCAAAAGCCCAAATTAAAAAAAAAAAAGGGTAAACCCAAACAGGGGGGGTTTTTTCAAAAAACCCGGGTTTCCGGGGGGGGGGGGGAAAAAAAAAAAAAAAGGGAAACAAAAACAAAAAAAAAAAAAAAAAACCCCTAAAGGTCCCTTTTCCTTTAAAAAAAAAAAAAAAAAGGGGGTTTGGGGCCCCCAAAAATTTTCCCTTTTTTTTCCCCCCCCCCCCGGGGGGTAAAAAAAGGGGGTTTTAAAAATTTAAAAAAAAAAACCCCGGGATTTTTTTTTCCCCAAAAAAACCCCCCCTTTTTGAAAAAATTTGGCCCCAAAAAAAAAAAAGGGAAAAAAATTTTTGGGGCCCCAAAAAAAAAAAATTTGGGGGGGGGGTTTTCCCCCAAAAAACCCCCAGAATTTTCCCGGGGAAAAAAAAAAAATTTTTTGGTTTCCCTTTGGGGAAAAAAACCAAAAAAAAAAAAAAAATTTTTAAATTTTTTAAAAAAAAAAAAAAAAAATTTTTTTAAAAAAGGGGGAAGGGGTTTTGGGGTTTTTTAAAAAAAAAACCAAAAAAATTTAAAAAGGGGAAAACCAAAAAAAAAAAAAAAAAAGGTTTTTTTTTGGGGGCCCCGGGAAAATTTTTTGGGGGAAAAAAAAAAAAAAAAAAAAAAAAAAAACCCCCCGGGGGGGGGAAAAAAAAAAAAAAAAAACCCCAAAAAAAGGAAAAAAAAAAAAAAAAACCCCCCCAAAAATTAAAGGGGCCCCCCGGAAAAAAAGGAAGGAAAAAAAAAGGGGGAAAAAAAAAAAAAAAAACCCCCCAAAACCAAGAAAAAAGGGGGGGAAAAAACCCCAAAAAAAAAAAAAGGTTTAACCCCCCTTTTTCCCCCCCCCCCAAAAAAAATTTAAAAAAAAACAAAAACCCCCCCCCAAAACCCCCCAAAAAGGGGAAAACCGGGGCCCCCTTTAAAAAGGGGGGGGGGGCCCCCCCCCCAAAAAAGGGGGGGGGCCCCCAAAAAAGGGAACCCGGGGGGGGGGGGGGGGAAGGGGGGGGAAAAGGGAGTTTTTCCCCGGGTTTTTTTGGGGGGGGAAAATTAAACAAAACCCCCCAAAAAAAACCCCCCCCAAGGAAAAAACCCCAAAAAACCCCTTTTTTCCCCAAAAGGGGGGAAAAAAAAAAACCCCAAAAAAAAACCCGGCCCCGGGGTTTTTGGGGGCCCCCAAAAAAAAAACCCCAAAAAAATTTCCCCCAAATTTTGGGGTTTTAAAAATTTTTTTAAAAGGTTTTTTCTTTTAAAGGTTTTTTTTTTGGGGGGGTTTTGGGGGAAAAAAACCCCCCCCCCGGGGGGGAAAAACCAGGGGGGGGAAAAAAATTTAAAAACCCCTTTAAAATTTTTTAAAAGGGGGGGGGGGGTTTTTTTTTTCCCCCTTTTAAAATTAAAGGGAAAAAAAAATTTTGGGGAAAAAAAGGGGGTAGAAAAGGGGAAAACCCCCCCCCCAAAAAAAAAAAAAAAACCCCCAAAAAAAAGGGGAAAAAAAAAAAGGGGGGGGTTTGGGAAAAAAAACCCCTTGAAATAAAACCCCCTTTTTTTGGGGGTTTTAAAAGGGGGAAAAAACCCCCAAAAAGGGAAGCCATTGTACCCGGGCCAAGGGATCCAAGCCAAAGTAGAAAGCGGACTGCACAGCAATAAAAGCTTTTTTCAAAACTAAAAACCATCTGGGGGAACAAGAAAAATCCCACTTTTCTCCAAGATCCCCCTAATGCCCTTCCCCTTTCATATCCAATTTTTTCTGTATGCCTGTGAATCATGGACCCTGACTGCAGATTTGGAGAGAAAAGTTTCAGGGAGTGGAGATGAGATGCTTTCGGAGACTCCCCTTTGGGATCTCCTACAAAGAACCACATAAGCAACAAAAAGGGGCATAAAAAGAATCCCGCAAAACCCTTGGACCCTAGAGAACCTTTTAACCCATCGTGAAAAAGCCCTAAACTTAAAATGGTATGGGCCCTGTCACAAAGATCCCCAAAGGGAATTTCAAAGACATTTTTGAAGGCACTTTTCCAAGGAAATAAGAAGAAAAGGGGAGACCAAGGGGAAAAGCTGGGAGGATAACATTAAATGAATGGACAGGGGCCCAGAAATCAACAAAACCCCCGAGAAAAGGCGCAAAAGAGAAGGAAAAGGGGAAATGGTTCCACTTTAGGGGCCCCCAGGCCAAAACAGGGAACCCGAAAAAGAAAAAGAGGTTTAAAAACCCGGGCCCCTTTTTACAAACCAGCAAGCCCAAAGGGGGAGGACCAGTGGGAAAGCTTTGGGGTTTTTCGACCCAGCAGGACCAGCGAAAGGAAAGGAAAAGCCCCCAGCACCCCCCCCCCCCACAAAGTTTTTGGATAAGAAAACTGAACACCCGAACAGAAAGGAAAGGGGGGGAAAATTTTTTCCCTTTAGGGTGGCCCCCATGGCCGTTGGGAAGATAAAATAGAAAAAAAAATGTTTTGGGTTTGGAAAAACATGGCCCGGGTTTGCAAACCCGCAAACCCCTTTAAGGGGAAAAAGGTGCCAAGGGGAACCTTTTTTTTCCGGGTTGTTTTTAAACCCACCAGGGGAGAAGGGGGGCCCCCCAAAAAACAAAACCGACCTTTACCCTCCCTCAAAAAATTTTTGGTGAACCAAAAACTGAAGGGTTTTGGGGGGCCAAAAAAACCGCATTTTCACCTTTGCAACCCCCCAAAATTTTGGGGCCAAAAATACCATTTTTCATGCCGTTTGGACGAAACAATATTTTCGCCCCCAAACTCAAAAACCTGTGGTCCCCCGTTTGGGAACCCCTTTGCCGGAAGTTTTGGATGCCCCCATCTTCAGGGGGAAAGGTTTTACAAACGGTTTTTTTTCAGCAACCCCATTTTGGTTTGGGACAAAAGGCAACAACAAAAACAAAAAACAAAAACCAAACAAAAGAAACCCTTTTTGTCCCCGGTTTTAGTCACCATGTTTTTGGTGAAAAACCCCCGATTTTTCGGTCCCCCATGTTTGGGGGGGGGGGGGGGGGGGGGAAAGGGGGGGTTTTAGGGAAAAAAAAGTTTGGGGGTTTTAAAAATTGAAAAATCAAAGTTTGAAAAATGTGGAACCACCGATTTTTTCAGTTACATGTTTCTGGTTTTACACATGGTTTTTTCAGTTCACCTTTTTCTGGGTACACACTGGTTGTTCTTTACCTGTTTTGGTTGTACACACCGGTTGTTCCGTTTACCAGTTCTGGTGGAAAACACCGATTGTTTTAATCACCATGTTCTGGTGTACACACTGGTTGTTCAGTTTCCCCCCCGTTTGGTGAAAACCCCTTTTTTTTTCGGGCACCATGTTTTGGTGAAAACGATTGTTCGTTCCCCATGTTTTTGGAAACACCGATTGTTTTTAAGGGGCCCATGTTCTGGTGAAACACCGATTGTTCAGTTTTCCCCTGTTTTGGTTTTAAACTGATTGGGTTTAGGTCACCTTTTTTGGGTTTCACATAATTTTTTTTAGTCAACCCTGTTCTGGTTTTTAACACTGGTTGTTCAGTCCCCCATGTTCCCGGTGTTACACTGGTTGTTCGTCACCCGTTTTGGGGAAACACCCGATTTTTTCAGTCACCATGTTTTTGGGGTACCATGTTTTTTTCAGTCTCCTTTTTCAACCCGATTTTTATTGGACCATTTCTGTCCCCAAATTTCAAATGATTTTTTGTTTTTGTTGTTAAACCCAGTTTTTGTAAACTGGGGTTTTCATGGCCAAAATTTCTTTTTTTTCCCCTTTTTGTTTTAGTCCCCTTTTTCGGGGAAAAAAAGGGGGTTTTTTTAGTTCCAAACTTTTCTTAAATGTTTTTCTTAACAATGTTTTGGTTTACAAAAAGGGGGGTTTTAGAACCAAGTTTTTTTACAACACTGTTTTCAAAGTTTCCCAAGTTTTGGTGTAATTTTGTTAGAATCTTTCCCCATAAAAGGACCGATTTCAGTTCCCATTGGAAAACTTTACCGCACCAAATTGTTTGTTTTTTACCGGGTTTTTGTTCCCCCCCAAGGTTTTTTTTCCTTTGTTTTCCGGGGAAAAATTTCCCAAACCTTTTTCAAAACCGAAAAGGTTTGGAAGGGGGGGGTTTTTTAAACAGTTTTTTTTTTTCCCGGTTGTTTAAGGGGAAGGGGTTTTTTTTTTCCAAAGGGCCCCTTTGGTTTTTAATTAGTTTAAACATTGGTTTAAAGAATTTTTTGGAAGGAAGGGGGGGAAGTCGGTTTTGGAATTGGTTTTTGATCAAGGGGGGGAAAACCCCCTTTTGCCAAAAATTTTCATCCTTTACCCAGAAACTGTCCATCTTTTTGCTCCCGCTTCCAAACCCCCTTGCCCCCCACGGGCTTTGGGGCTCAAACCTCCGGACCCCTTTCCCCCAAAAACCTGGGGGCCGGACGCGCTTTTTACGTCACGTGAAGCCTGGAAAAGGGGCGGGTCTTCAAAACAAAAGCAGTGTTTTGACGGGTTTTGCTCGAATGGCTCCCCCTGTACCGGGGTTGTCTTTCCCCTTTCCCCTCGCTATGGCAACAGACATGCGCAGTCTTCGACTTCCCAGATGGGCTCGTGGGACGGGTTTGAGGATGGAGGGCCCGGGGTGAGGGTCTACCAGGTGGCCGTTTTGGGTGCTGAGGGCGCTCCTGTCCTCGGGGAAATTTTCCGGTGGGGTTTAAGGGCTGGGAAATTACCTGGACAACGGGCCCCGGTCACAAACACGGTAAGTGCCCCCTTTATTTTCCCCCCGACCCTTTTTCCCTTTGGAGGCTAGGGGGTGGTGCGAGGAGCGCAGCAGGGTTTTTTTTCCTCTTGTTTTAAAATGTGTTTAGTTTCTTTGTTTTATTTTGAGATTTCAATGTTTACGAGGTAACAAGGGCCCGGCATGGGCCTTTTTTGGTCGGCAGGGCTATAAAATTTGTGACGGGGTTGGATTTGGGATTTGGGGGGGCTTGATGTCATCGTGCTGTGCACTTTAAAGCATCGTGATGGTGGAAAAAGGGCAGCTTTTTTTTTCTTTTTTAATTTCCGGGGGAGTCTTTTGGGGACTTCCCCGGGAAATTTTTTAAACTTGGTCTCTTTGGGGAAAATTCAAAACCCGTGGCCCCATTTCCCCTCTTCCATGACAGGGTTTCAGTCTTTACAATGTTCGGTTTTGTAACCCACCCAAACAAGTCAGGGGTTTTTTTGGGTTTTTTTAAAGGTTTTATAATTTTATTTTTCTAAAAGCCCTAAATACACAAAGGGGAAACCTTTAAAGGGGGAAAAGGGTAAGACCCCCGGGGTTTGAAAAATTGCGCTCGGGAATCTGACAACCCGGGTTCGATTCCCCCTTCAAGGGGAATTTTTCCCTGGGGCCAAAATCATGCAAAAAACCCCTCTCCCCAAAAGTCCTTTGGAAAGAGACTATAAAACCCAGGCCCGTGTCGAACGAAAGCAGAACCTTGTGCACACGTTAAAATACTGTTAGCTTTTGAAAGAGTAGGCCCCTTGTGTGTGGTGGGAAAAAGATGGCAATTTACAAAAAACCCCATACACACGGGAACTGGGTGTTAAAAAGCTCATAAATGTTTTTCCCTTATCCCCGAATAAAAGGGAAAAAAATTTTAAAAAGAATAAATAAATAAATAAATAAAAAAAAGCACTGGCTGGTATGCACTTTTTAAATTGGGCCCCAGGAAAAAACGTAAAAAAACCCCCCCTTACTTTACCAGATCCAATAAATGTAATTTTAAAACCCTCGCCGTCCCTGGACCTACAAAAGTTGAAATCAGACATTTTTTTTCTTTTTGCTGGTCATTTTTAAAAAAAGAAATTTTTGACTTAAGGGTCTCTGAGTTTTTTTTTGGGGTTTACATGTACATGTTTTTCATGTAATTTTGGGTTTTTTTATTATGTTAACGTAGAAGGGAAAACCCCTTTAAAAGGTGATATATATTTTTTTTTTTTATAATATATATAAAAATATTATTATTATTCCCTAATTTTAAAAATTTTTTTGTTTTTTTTCCTTCATTCCCCACCGGTACACATGGCGGGAAAAGCTGTAACCAGCAGGCCTGGAGAGCCCAGTTGTCCCAAACCCACGCCTTTTTGGGCGAAAGCACGCCGCCGGAAGGCCTTTACGGGGCTCCCGGGTTTGAAGGGTAGAAAAACGTGACCTTGACCCCCCCCCCCACCCCCTTCCAACCCACAAATGTCTACCAAAACTAACGGCCACAAGCAGGCCCACGACGGGGGAGATAATGAAGTTGGGATGACAAACCCCCAAGGGTGGACCACTCTGTCCTGGGTTTTCCTCCACCGGGGGGAACTCAAGATGCCCCCCGTCCTTCCACCCGACGGCGTCAGGGGTGTAACACTCTCAAAACCCCCTTCCTTCCCCCCCCCCGGCCTTTGGGTTTTTCCCCAGGTCCCACCTATTTTCCCCTGCCTAAAACCCCCCCTTCCCCCCCAAACCCCCCTTCCCCCCCCTCCCTCCCCCTACCCCCCTTCCCCCTTTCCCCCCCCCCCTCAAGGGGGGGGATTTTGGGCCTTGGGAGGGGTGAGGTGGGGGGGGGCCCTCCTGGAGGGCTCCCGTTCCCCTGGGGTTGGTTTAACAGCCTTTTATTCCCCAGGACGTGGCACCTGCCAACCCACCACACCTGTTTGCTGTGGCCGGGTTGGGGTTTTGGGGGTTGCGGCCCCAGGGGGGGTAACCCTTCCGTTTCCCCTTTACCCTTGGGGGGCCGCCATTAAAGGACCCCCGGAAAAGGAACCTTTTTTTGTTTCTTTTGGGGCATTGGGGTTGACCTTGGATGAAAAGGGAAGGTTTTAAGGCGTTACCGGAAAAGGGGGGGCGGAAGGGAAGGGGGGCGGGGAAGTGCCTGGGGGTGGGGGGGTGGAAAATTTTCTCCCGTATTTTTGGTGATTTTTCACGTAGTGTGTGGTTGTGTGTGTGTGTGTATTGGGGTGTGTGTTTTTGTGTGCTTGTGGTGTTGTGGGTGTGGGGTTGGGGGTGTGTGTTTGCGTGCGGTGTTCATGCGTAAGTGTGCGGGTGGTGTGCAAGCAAATAATTTGATTGCCTTTTCCCATTTCCCGGGATGGGTTCGAGCCCCCACACAGACCCATTTGAGGGGACCTTTTCCCCCCAAATTAAAAAAATTTAAAACAAATCCCTTTCCCCCAAAAAACCCTTTTTAAAGAGGGTTATTTTTACATTTTTTAAACCCTGATAAAAACTCGTTCTGCCTTTTAAAACAGTAGGTCAGCTGCCCGGGAGGGGAAAAAAGGGTTTTATAGGGTTTTGTTGGGTTGACGGTTTGCTTTTTTTGTTAAAACCCAATTTGTTATGACATTAAAAAAAAATTAATTTTTGTTTTTTGTAAAAAACATCAAAACTACCAAAAAAATTAAAAAGACCAACTTTTATGTCTTCAACAAATGGAAAACTATAAACATTAAAAATGACCTGCTTTTTTTCATCAAAAAACTTTTAATTTTAAACAAATTTAAATGACCTTCTTATAAAAACGCCCACAAATTTTAACGTGAACCCGACCTTCTTTTCTGTCATCAAAAACTGAAAAAATAAACATTAGCGACCCCCTTTTTGTCTTTAAACACTGAAAAAATATAAACATTTAACTGACCTTTTTGTCAACAAACGCTACAAATTTTAAAAAAGTGAATTTACCTACTTTTTTGGGCATCAAACACTTTAAACTATAAACAATTTTTAGACCCACTTTTTGGGCTTCAAAAACTAAAATTATAAACGTCACTACCTTCTCTCGGGCATCCAAAGCTAAAAGCTTTAACCCCTTTATGGGGGCCCTTTTTGTCATCAAAAAACTAAAAGTAAAAAAGTCACTGGCCCTTTTTGTCATCCCAAAAACTAAAAACTTAAACAGTGACTGGAAACCCTTTTTTCTGTCATCAAACACCCAAAAACTTAAACCGTGACTGCCTTTTTTTTCTGTCATCAAACACTAAAAACTTTAAAAATGACTGACCCTTTTTTCTGTCATTTAAACACTAAAAACTTTAACAATGGGCTGCCTACTTTTTTGTTGTGACCTTCAAACCCAGGGGGGCCAAAAGACAAACCCAGTCAAAAACTGACCCCAGCAGGCCACGTGACAAAAAAAATCAGGGGTCGGGGGCACTTTTTGGGGATCCTCGGCAAGGGGGCAAAGGTTTTTAAGTCATGACCCGTCACAACAAAAATTTAGCTTTTAACCACTGTGACGGGCACAACCGGCCAGGGTACTCTTAATTTCCCCCAGTCTTTTATTTAAGGTTTAAAGTGCAAAAATTTCTCTGTGTATATTGGGGGGGAGGGGGGTTTTGGGGGGGGTTTTCATTGGGGGTTTCAGGTGTTTTTCATGTGTAAATTTAAGAGAAGGGGATGTGATTTTGGAAGAAAAAGGCCAGGGGGGGGGGGAAGGGGGTTTAGGGGGTTGGGTTTAAGGGGTTTGGGTTTACCCTTTAATTTCAACCAAAAAAGTAAAACTTTTAAAAGTAAAGTAAATTTCCCAAAACCAAAACATTTTAAAAAACCCAATTTCTAACAGGGAATTTAAACCCAAATCAGTCAAGTCAAGTCAAGTCAAGTCAAAATTTTATTTCCAGCGGGACATTAATAAGCCAAAGATTTGCTTTTTTTTTTATCAGCCATCTATCTAAGAAAAAAATTTTTTAATGATTATCTAAGATTCTACATTATTGCATCAATTTTCAAATTAAAATTTTAAAAAAAGTAAAAAAAAAGGGGAAAACGATAATGTTAAAACATAAAAAAATAAAATTTCCCCCATTTTACCCTATACACGCACACACATTTCATACACAACCCGCGCGGGGTTTTTGGGGGCCCGTCCACAACCACTTCCCCCCAACCAATAAACATGTGTTTTTTGTGTGTGTGTGTGGGGGTGTGGGGGTGGGGTGTGTGTTTTTTGTGTGTGTTTAAAGCGTGCCCGCCCCGGTGTGTGTGTGTGTTTTTTTTTTAATTTCTTTTCTTTCGAGGATAATGGAATTGGCAAACATTTTCTTTTTAAACCAGTCCCCGTATGTTGCACCCTTTTTTTATCCATTCCCCCAATGGGTACTCTTCTGAAAAAGGGGGGGCGGGTTTTAAAAAGTGCGCAAAATGTTTTTGCGTGCGATCGCCACGGGACCTTTGGTTTTTTATCTCCCTCCGAAGGTCTTTTGGGGGGAGTGGGAGTCGGCACTGTTTTTAACTCCCTTTTGGTTGTGTTTTGTGTGTGTGTGTGTGTGTGTTAAAAAATTTTTTTAAAAAATTTTATTCATCTGAGCGCTTTGGTTTGTTTTCTTTTCCCAAAATTCCCCGCACAATATAACTTTCCTTTTCATTAAAATTTTTTGATCGAAATTTTTTATTAATTATTAAAAATTTTATTATTATTTTTTGTTTTCTTTTTTTATAAATTAAAATTAAACATTAAATTTTTATTAAATTATTTTTAGCAAGATGGGAAAAAAACTAACCCGCTTTTTCTCCCCGGGCGGGCAGGGGGACCCCGGGGTTCCCCTTTCCCAAACAGCGTGTCCACCTTTTCCCCCAAAGGGCCAGGCCCCCCCCCAGGGCAGGTCCGCTAACTCCAGTCTGCCGTTCTTCCGGCGCGGAGTCCGGGATCCTACCGTCAGGCAGTTTACTTCCGCTTTCCCGTTAAAATTCCCGCCCCCCGGGTGCCTGGTCTCGGGGACGCCACAAGACCACGGCGGTGTTCAGCAAAGCCCGGGGGACAGCGGCGTAAAAACCCCGGTCAACCCCCTTTAACTGATTTGGGGGTCAACCCGGGAATTTGACCTCAGAGGTGATGTCTGCGGTGGCGCGGCGGATGATACCAGGCCATTTTTCTGAAGGGTAGCAGGGAAAGACAGACCGCTGTTTTTTTTATTTATTTAATTTTTTTATTTACTTTTATCAAGGGTTTATGGGAAAAAGCACTTGTGTGGTGGGTTGTTTTTTTTTAAAATTCAGTTTCCCCATGGGGTAAACGGTTTTTTAAATAGTGTCATCTGTTCCCCACTGGACACAAAGGCCGACTCTTTTGGGAAAAACGGAACAGGGTTTTTTAAATTTTGTGCAAGAGTTTTTGCGTGGTTCCCCAGATAGGACCTCGGTTTTTTTGGTCTCAACTGAAGTACTTTTGGGGGGAGTGGGGTCCACTGATGTTTAAAAGAAAAATCCCCCTTAACGGGATTGGAAAACCCCGGGGGCAACCCGATTGGGGAACGCATTTTTCTAACCATAGGGTATCCCATCCTACTTAAAATTGACAGACAGACAGACGGGTAGTGGGGATGTTCGAGGGTTAAATCCCGAAATCTAATCCCCAAGACGGTTTTTTTTTTTTTTTCAAATGGCGCGCTAAAAAGATATCCTTGGGGTGACAAAAAATGTAGGGTACACTGTCCCGCTCGTTTCAAAATACATGATTTTGTTACACCGGTGCAAAGTTTCAAAATACATGATGTAAAAGTTAAAACCGTGACACGTTTCAAAAAATCCATTATGGTGTTTTTATGTTGCACATTTCAAAAACCCCCCAAACAAATCCCTGAAGAAGAGAGAAAGGAAAGGAGGGGGAAAGAAGGGGGTTGGGGCAATGATCTTGACCATGTAAAGACAAAATCTAGGCCAAACCCCCAACTCACAGTCTCTCCCTTGGGCAATAATTTTTACAAGGGTTTTAAAAGGAAAAGATAGGATGGGGGGGGGGTAAGAGAGAGAGAAAGGGAAAAGAGAGGGGGGGAGGGAATAGGGGGAATGAGAGGGGGGAAAGGGGTGGGGGGGGGTGGGGGGGAAAGAGCGAGAGAGGGGGGGAGAGAGAGTGGGGAAAAACGGAGAAAGGCAAAAACAAAAGAGGGAAAGAGGGGAGAGAGAGGGGGGAGGGGGGGAGGTTTTGGGAGGGGGGGGGAGGGGCAGGAGAAAAATGCAAAAAAGGGCAGTCTATATTTTTCATCATTTTCATTCATCATCATCATCACCCTAATTTTAGTTGTAGTAATAGTTTAGTAGTAATTTGTTTGTTGTATTTTTAGTTAGTAATTTTTATAAGTAGTAATAGGTGTAGTAGTTGTAGTAAATAAATATATAGGGAGTGGTTTGGGTAGTAGTAGTAGTGTAGTAGTTTAGTTAAATTTTGGTGGGGGTTTGGGGGTTTGTGGTGGTGGGTTTTTGGGGTAGTAACATTAAAAAGTTTTTTAGCATAATTAAACACCACAGCATATTTGCAGTTTGTTTAAGTAATGCAGTAGCATTAGTTGAAGAGAAGTAGAAGTAGTAGTAGTAGTAAAATAGTAGTTTTGTAGTAAAAGAAAAAAAAAAAAAGGAAAAGAAAGAAGAAGAAGAAGAAATAGTTTTGAAGTTAATACCGTGAGGTAAAAGAAGAATTGTATAAGTTTAGTTTTTAAAGATAATAATAAAAAAATTGAAAATTTTTATAGCGTATTTTCTTGCAAAAACAAATCAAAAACGCTTTTTATTCATTCACTTTCCCCCATGCAGCCGGTTTCAAAGAGAAAAGAAGAAGTAGTTTGTGTTATTGTTGGTTTGTTAAAAATAGTAACGAAGAAGTGGCAGTGTCAAATTTCTATCACGTCACACGGGGAAAAAAAGGGCCCCGTCAGGGGTGAACAAAGGGGAAGGAGGAACTCTCCCTTGGGGGGCGTAAAAAGTCCCTTTCCCCTTTACCCGTGCGTCCCTTAACGTCCTCTACGCCGGGGACAGAGCGAGGTTAGGGGACGTCACAACCACGTTGGGACCAAAGAGACCCCCAAAACGGGGTACTTTCGCGGGTCGATGACTTTACTTTCACGTCACCCTTCAGGCAGTGACCGACAACGGCCCGCTTAGCCCAGTACCCTGTGCGGGACTTTTCCAAAAGGGCACAAAAAGGGAGGGCGAGCAAAATTTTTTGGCGAAATGGAGCTTTGGGGTTCGAAAAAGTCTTTACTTGGGTGTATCGAAGCAAAGTTTACTGCTGCTTTTTTTTCGAACTTTGGTTTTACATATGTCATGTTCATCGTTTCTTAAAACATGTTTGTCCGGGGTGTATTTCATAAAAATTTCGTTTCCGAAAATGTATTTAAATCGTTAGTTATATTTTTTGAGCAAGGGTAAATTCAACAACAGGAAATTTAATTTGGGGCAAGCTGATTTTCATGGGAGGGCACTAGCGGGACTGGGAGGGGCCCTTTTTTTCTCTGTTAGGTTTTTTGTGAAAAACGTGTGTTGGGGTTTTGTGTTTTGTGTGTTTTTTGGGTTTTTTTGTGTGTTTTTTGTTGTGAATTTAGTCAGTTAGGGATAATCATTGTTTGGGGGTTTTTTAAAAAAAATTTCTGCGCGGTTGTTGTTTTTTTAAAAGAACGGGTTTTTTTTATTTTGTCAAAAGACTGCATGCGACTGTGAAACTCAAATCTATTTAATGTGGGGTTATTAAAATTTTGTTGGTTTTTGTTGTTTTTTGTTGTTTTTGCTTTCGCTGTTTCTTTTTGTTGATGTTGTTGTTTGGGGGTGGGTCCCACCTGTTAAACCGCACACAAACTCCTCTCTCCCCTCTTCTCTTCTCTCTTCTTTCTCTTTTCCAAATTATCACACCTGGGAAACACTTTGAGAAACCCTAAAAAAACACTCAGGGGAAAAGTTTAAAAAAAGGTTTTTTTGGCTGGTTTTTCTAGTACTCACCACATAGGCCCGCCGTGTTTCCGGTTTTAAAAAGGAAAAAAATGTGGAAAAAGAGCAGTTTTGTTTTAAAACACCCCGCGGGGATTGGGCCCGGGGGGGGGGTGTGGGTTTTGGGGGGGGAGGCTGGCAGTTTTAAATAGCATTTCCACCTTCTGGAAAATTTTTTTTGCTAAGAATTTCCTTTTTTTTCTATCCCCCCGTTTGTTTTGCCTTGTTCCTTTATCTTCTTGTCACCTCACGTGTTCCATTCTCCTACCTTTTTCCCCCAGATAGACTTATAAAATAACAATTTTCTTCCATGCCGAAGTCGGATGCGCTGGGCTGAGTTGCCAGGGGCTTTACAGCAGCGCAACGCATTTCGCTCAAGTGACCGACAACAGTAGTTGCTGTCTGAGCGTTCGACGACGACTAGGAAGAAGAAGTCTTGCAGTAAACAAAGGCCTTCCCGTTTCTTGGACTGCCGTGCTGGTCTTTAGGCCAACAAAGATGGCCCAGGCAAAAGCTGTGTTTGTGATTAGTGTAAACATTGTTTATTCAATATACAACATAATAATCAGACAACAAGACAGTTTAATTCAATACACAGTCTGAGATTAGTTTCAGCATGTTTATTTACTAGACATACACCATAAACAGACAACACTTCAGCGTGGATGATACAGTGTCAGCTATTAGTGTAACGTTGTTTATTCACTAGACGTACACCATAAACAGACAACACTACAGCATGTGGATGACACAGTGTCAGTGATTAGTGTAAACGTTGTTTATCCAACAGACACACACCATAAACAGACAACACTACAGCGTGTCATCGATGCAGTGTCAGTGACTGCTGTCAGCTATGTGACGAGGCCTTGTCTGAACTGGTGTCAGGCCTTGAGATGCTACACACAAATTGTCTTCAGCCATGACACAATCTGAGCATGACAACCTGCACTCTCCTTTTAAGGAGAACAATTCCTCTGAAGTGGGAGCATGGTTGCCTATTAGGTGAGATACTTGAAAACTCCCCCAAAGCCCGGATATTTTGAATTGAAAGGTGGTAATGAAAACTTTCCCTCGTATATACCTTCAGAATATGGCGCTAAGGTTAATGATCAGAAATAACTGGAATAGGTACCCCCACAAAGCTGACATGTCTGGTTTTGGCAAACAGTCTACAGCAAGTACAAAGATGTTCACTGCTTTTAACAATAGCAGACTACACAGCGGTAGAGTTATGCCCTTGAATGACAATGGTCATTCCCCCTATAGTGAAGTAGATCGTTATTCAGAGAACATGAATAATACGCATACTCAGAGAGCAATAACAAGCAAATAGCTTACGGCATGATGAAAACATTATATTTGACACAGTCGTTTAGTTTGGCAGATATTAAACATAACTATATAAGCGTAACAAGGCGGTGCTTTCCAAAGATGTTTAGATCAAACAATTTAGAACTTTAACGCTTCCTTTATGTTTGTTGCAATCATGTTCTTCAAATAGAAAGAACATCGAGAAGACAACTTTCATTTTACTGCAAAAATAACAACAAGAAAAAACACAAAAAAACACATCAAGAACAAAAGTCAAACATGTATGAAGGAGAGAAAACAAGACACCGGGGAAGAAACGAGCATTCCATATCGCTTCTGTTGTTTTGTCACTAGTTTTCTGTAGGAATCTGCAGTTCACCAGACTGAAGTGTGGCCGCCCAGTCTGTATCTGTCTATCTCTCTATCCAGATTTCTTTACTGCTTAGGGAAAGTGGTTAAAAGTAGCCACACGTAGTATATTCTTGAGAAGAAAGGAGTGACATCTTTGCAGATTGTTATTGGAAAACATTGTTTAAGATTTACGTATCATTTTCTTGATAATCGTTTGATTATTTTAGGACTGTATATCGCAGGTACTGTCGTTTTAGATTTACGTATCACGTTTCTGATAAACATATGATAACTTTGGAGATTGTTATTGCAATGTATCGTTTTAGATTTACGCAGCATGTTGTTGATAAATGTCTAATGACTGTAAAGATCGTTATTCAAAACATTGTTTTAGATTTACGTATCAAATTCTTCATAAACGTCTGATAATTTTGGAGACATAATAGGAAAACATCGTTCTAGATTCCTACTGGATTTCATGACAACGAATTTGCCTATCCTAAATAAAGTATATTTGTTCTTGCTGAATGAAGTGCACGTTATTTGTATGGCCTTGAAATGCATGCGCGTGTACACACGCACACGTGTGTGTGTGTGCTTGTGTGTGTATGTGTGTGCGCGTGCTTTTGTGGCGCGCGCGCGTGTGTGTGTGTGCGTGTGTAGTGTGTGTGTTTGTGAAAACGAGAGAGGCATAGTTTCTGCTATACAGTCGTAGATTACACAGAACACGTATCTTTTACCTTGTTGTGGTGCAAGTTCAGACCAGCAAAGTATTTATTGTGGTACACACTCCATTAGGGACGGTAGCTCAGTGGGTCAGAGCACTCGCTTTCCCCCACCTAAGGTGGTTAAGTAGCATCGACCGTGGTTACCAACTGATGGGTGACCGTTTGCGCGCCTTGGCTTCAGTACAGTCCCCCCCCCCCCCCCCCCCCCCCCCCAGTTCACACAGCTGTAAATGGGTACCTGCCCTCTTTGGGTCAGGGAAGGTAAAGCAGCGAGGGAGAGGAGATGGGCGCCGCCCTCAATATGCTGGCCCCTAGAGAAGCTGAGGTCTCTGATGCCTCGCTCCTCTAGAACACATAGGTTATGGGACACCTTTACTTTTACCTGTACCGTTACTTATCCATTAAGGCTTTTTACATGCGTCATTATTGGCAGAAACGTCATTTCTTTAATACATGCAAAAGGGCGTTTTACATTCAAATAAAGTACAGTTCTCAACACAATCATAAATGTACTTTCAGTTACAAAAGTTTACGCATTACGTTTAAGATATATGTAATTATACCCCTCATGAGAATAACTTGATCACACACACACACACTGTCACAGAATGATGGTGTGTGTCTGCGTGAATATGTACAAAATCACTCATGGATAACGCAGGCTAATAAATTATGAAATATATGTGTGCGTGCGCTTGCTTGCTTGTGTGTGTGTGTGTGTGTGTGTGTGTTTGTGTGTGTGTGTGTCTGTGTGTGCAACCCAGTAAAATTAAGTATGAACAATTATTTCGGGGAGAATATTTAGGCAACTGTCTTTTGAGAATACAAATCCTTTGCAAATTGCAGAAGCGTGACTGGCTGCTTCGTTTTGCTCTGACACACCACAGAGTCACCTAGACCCCGTTGTAGGAATGCCAGGACAGCGGTATGGAAGACAATATAGTGTCAGAGCGTTATGGAAGAAAATCACGGTTGTACAACAGCAATTGTCAGGGCTGTGTAGAAGACAATCACAACTGTACAAGAGCAAATGTCTGAGCTGTATGGAAGGCAATGACAGTTGTACAAGAGCAATAATTATTGTCTGAGCTGTATGGAAGACAATGACAGCTGTACAAACGCAATGGTCAGAGCTGCATGGAATGTAATTGTCAGAGCTGCATGGAAAGTAATTGTCAGAGCTGCATGGAATGTAATTGTCAGAGCTGCATGGAATGTAATTGTCAGAGCTGTATTGAATGTAATTGTCAGAGCTTTATGGAAAAAAATCACAGCTGTTCAAAAGCAATTGTCTGGGCTGTATGGAAGACACTGACAGTTGTACAAGAGCAATTGTTAGAGCTGTATGGAAGACAATCATAGTTGAAAAAGTAATTGTCAGAGCTGCATGGAAAATAAATGACAGCTGTACAAAAGCAGTTATCACAGCTGTATTGAAGACAACTGAGGTCATGCAAAAGTCTTTGTCAGAGCGTTATGGAAGAAAAACACTGGTCAGCGCTATATAAATTCCATATATTATTATTATTATTATTATTATTGTACAAAAGCAGTGGTCAGAGCTGTATGGAAGACAATGGAAGCTGTACAAGAGCAATGGTCATAGTTTTATGGAAAACAATAGCAGTTGTAAAAAGCAACTGTCAGGGCTGTATGAAAGACGATGACCGTTGTACAAAAGTAATTGTCAGGGCTGTATGAAAGACAATGACTGTTGTACAAAAGTCATTGTCAGGGTTGTATAAAAGACAATTGAGGTTGTACAAAAGTATTGTCAGAGCTTTATGGAAGACAGAAACAGTTTCCCAAACGCAATTGTCAGGGCTGTATGAAAGACAATGTTGTACAAAAGCAATTGTCAGGGCTGTATGAAAGACAATGACTGTTGTACAAAAGCAATTGTCAGGGCTGTATGAAAGACAATGTTGTACAAAAGCAATTGTCAGGGCTGTATAAAAGACAATGACTGTTGTACAAAAGCAATTGTCAGGGCTGTATGAAAGACAATGCCTGTTGTACAAAAGTATTGTCAGAGCTTTATGGAAGACAAAACAGTTTTTCAAACGCAATTGTCAGGGCTAAGCGCTTCGATTGTTTGTTTTTTTTACCAGATCAGCGCTATATAAATTCCATATATTAATTATTATTATTATTACTATATGGAAGACAATGATAACTGTACAAAAGCAATTGTCAGAAATGTGTGGAAGACAATGATAAGTATCTGTCCACTGATACAACTTCCAAGCTCGTCACATCTCTCATCCTTTCACGTTTAGACTACTGTAATTCTCTTTTGGCTGGCCTACCAGCATCATCTATCCACTCTCTTCAGCGCATACAAAGCTCTGCAGCTCGACTGGTCCTAAGAAAGAAAAAAATCTGAACACATCACTCCTCTTCTGCGATCTCTTCACTGGCTGCCTGTCTCACAAAGACTGAAGTATAAGATCAATACCCTCTGTTTTAAATGTCTCGATAAAATCTGCACCCTCTTATCTCTGTAACTGTCTTCACCTGTATACTACATCCCGTTCCCTTGTTCAGCCGCAGATACTTTGTGCTTTCGAACACCCAGATTCAAACAAACCTCTGTTGGCCGTCGCTCCTTCTGTTTCCACCTGGAATGACCTCCCTCTTTCACTCCGCCAAAAGCCTTCATTTCATACCTTCAAATCCAGTCTCAAAACACTTAATCCTACCTGAGACTGTCCCCTCATATCCGTCCCTACATTTCAACAGCATCCTTCATCACGGGTTTGTGTGTGTGTGTGTGTGTGTGTGTGTGTGTGTGTGCGTGTGCGTGCGTGCGTGCGTGTGTGTGTGTATGTGTGTGTGTGTGAGAGTGTGTGTGCACACGTGCATAAATTTGAAATCTGTTATTCATTATATTTGAGGAAAGTTGCATGAGTGTAATAATTCGAGTGCAAGCGCTTCGATTGTTGTTGTTTTACAAGATTCACCGCTATAAAATTCCATTCATCATTATTATTATTATCATTATTATTATTATTATTATTATTATTATTATTATTATTATTGTTGTTGTTGTTGTTTTTGTTGTTGTTATTATTATTATATTATTATTATTATTATAAGGCACACAACAATTAACTGTATTGTATCAAAATACGAATAAGGTAAATATGAAAAAAATATACAGTGCAAGACTGTTCTCGAAGTGGCTTCAGCGGCAGACAGACAAACAGACAGACAGACAGACAGACAGAAAGGACAGGACAGAGATAGAGAGACAAAGAGACAGAGGGAGCATTGAGCTATTTCATCCCAAGTGGTATTCGGTTGACATGTAGTTACTTTCTATGTCAAACCAGGTTAATGGCTAGCAATCCCTCCTCCATTATGTGAGAACGTGAGATTCACAGACTGTGTTAAAAACCCTCACCTCTGTGGGCCTATCTAGCGCTGTCCTGTTCCTGATGCACTGTGTTCAAACCCTCATCTCTGTGGCCCTGTACCTGACGTAGTATGTTTAAAACCCCTTTCACTCTCTTCCTAGAAACCGAGGTCCCATGAGTGAATGCACGCAGATCATCTTGCCTTCTGTTCATCTGTAGAGCCATGTCCTTCTGTTCATCTGTAGAGCCATATCCTTTTGTTCATCTGTAGAGCCATGTCCTTCTGCTCATCTGTAGGACGATGTCCTTCTGTTCATCTGTAGGCCATGTCCTTTTGTTCATCTGCAGAGCCATGTCTTTCATGTTCATTCTGTAGTGCCATGTCCTTCTGTTCATCTGTAGAGCCATGTCTTCTGTTCATCTGTAGAGCCATGTCTTCTGTTCATCTGTAGAGCCATGTCTTCTGTTATCTGTAGAGCCATGTCCTTCTGTTCATTCTGTAGAGCCATGTCCTTCTGCTCATCTGTAGGACGATGTCCTTCTGTTCTCTGTAGAGCATGTCCTTTTGTTCATCTGCAGAGCATGTCTTTCTGTCATCTTAGAGCCATGTCTTTGTTCATCTGTAGATCCATGTCCTTCTGTTCATCTGTAGAGCCATGTCCTTCTGTTCATCTGTAGAGCCATGTCCTTCTGTTCATCTGTAGAGCCATGTCCTTCTGTTCATCTGTAGAGCCATGTCCTTTTGTTCATCTGTAGAGCCATGTCCTTCTGTTCATCTGTAGAGCCATGTCCTTCTGTTCATCTGTAGGACGATGTCCTTTTGTTTAGCTGTAGGGCGATGTTCTTCTCATCAACTTAGGACAATGTCTTTCTATTCAGCTTAGGACAATGTCTTCTCTTCAGCTTAGGACAATGTCTTTCTTTTCTGCTGTAGTACAATGTCTTTCTTTTTTGCTATAGAACAATGTCTTTCTTTTGTGCTGTAGAACAATGTCTTTCTCTTGTGCTGTAGAACAATGTCTTTCTTTTGTGCTGTAGAACAATGTCTTTCTTTTGTGCTATAGAACAATGTCTTTCTTTTGTGCTGTAGAATAATGTCTTTCTCTTGTGCTGTAGAACAATGTCTTTCTCTTGTGCTAAAGAACAATGTCTTTCTCTTGTGCTGTAGGATAATGCTTTCTTGTGCTGTAGAACAATGTCTTTCTCTTGTGCTGTAGTACAATTTTCTTCAGCTGTAGTACAATGTCTTACTCTTGTGCTGTAGTACAATGTCTTTCTCTTGTGCTGTAGGACATGTCTTTCTCTTGTGGTGTAGAACAATGTCTTTCTCTTGTGCTGTATGACAATGTCTTTCTCTTCAACTGTAGTATAATGACTTTCTCTTCAACTGTAGGACGATGTCTTTTCGTCTTCAGGTGTGATACAATGTCTTTCTCTTGTTCTGTAGTACAATGTCTTATTCTTGTGCTGTAGACAATGTCTTTCTCTTGTGCTTATGTACAATGTATTTCTCTTCAATGTAGTACAATGTCTTTCTCTTCAACTGTAGGACAATGTTTTCAGGTGTAGGACAATGTCTTCACTTAGGACAATGTCTTCAACTGTAGGACATATGTCTTCAGCTGTAAGACAGTGCAACCTGCAAATAGTGGACTTCACCAGGACACACATACCAAGGCCGCAGTGGTATGTCTGAAACAGGACTGCAGTGTTATGTCTGCAGTAGTATGTCTGAAAACAGGACTGCAGTGTTATGTCTGCAGTGTTATGTCTGCAAACGACTGCAGTGTTATGTCTGCAGTGTCATAAACTGCAAATAGGACTGCAGTGTTATGTCTGCAAGAGGACTGCAGTGCTATGTATGCAGTGTTCTGTCCTGCAAACAGGACTGCAGTGTTATGTTTTCAGTGTCATGTCTGCAAACAGACTGCAGTGTTATGCTGCAGTGTTCTGTCTGCAAACAGGACTGCAGTGCTACGACTGCAGTTTTATGTCTGCAAAACAGGACTGCAATGCTATGACTGCAGTGTTATGTCTGCAAACAGGACTGCAGTATTATGTCTGCAAACAGGACTGCATTGTTATGTCTGCAAACAGGACTGCAGTGTTATGAATGCAGTGTTATGTCTGAAAACGGACTGCAGTGTTATGGCTGCAGTGTTATGTCTGAAAACAGGACTGCAGTGTTATGGCTGCAGTGTTATGTCTGCAAACAGACCGCAGTGTTATGACTGCAGTGTTATGTCTGCAAACAGGACTGCTAGTGTTATGCTGCAGTGTCATGTCTGCAGTGTTATGTACTGACAGTGTTATGTTTACAGTGTTATGTCTACAGTGTTATGTTTTCAGTGTTATGTCTACAGTGTTACGTTTACAGTGTTATGTCACAGTGTTATGTCTACAGTGTTATGTTTTCAGCGTTATGTCTACAGTGTTATGTTTACAGTGTTATGTCTACAGTGTTATGTCTACAAACTGCACCGCAATGTCACAACCATTCCTGACACTGTCACTTCAGGAAGATAGCACGTGCAGTTCATGACACTGTTTGCAGTGCTGTGCCATTTCTTGATTGCCACTGTACAATACAGTGCAATGCGGTACAATGTAGTACAATAAAATACAATGCAATACAGTACAGCACAGTTCAGTACAGCACAGTGCAGTAGAATACAACACAATAGAGAACAGTACAACACAATACAGTCTACACTGTATAATGCAGTACAATACAATACAACACAGCACAGTACAGAAAAATACAATACAGTGCAGCGCAGCTCTGTACGGATCATTACAATACAACACAAAACAGTACAATACACTGTGATACTGTAAAGAAATTAAGGATTCTCAGTTGCATTGGGTAATCTTAATCATCATCACCACCACCACCACCATCACCATCATCATCATCATCATCATCATCATCATCATCATCATCATTATATCATCATCAAATATAATAGATACTCATGCGCTGCTGATAGCATCTCTTTTATCATCATCAGCAGCAGCAGCAGCAGCACAGCGCAGTATAGCAATGTTGACACTTTTAGAGCACTCTTCTCCTCTTCACGCCTTGCACAAAGCGGTGTACATATATAACAAGTCTACAGCAGTGCAGGCAAAAAAACATAACCCCACCATGTACACATGAATACATTGAAATAAACTCGAGTGATCGAAAACACGAAGAGAAACATTACGTCCAAAAACTACAGATAACAACACACACAAAAAAATATTACACCAATGATAATAAGTATTACATACACACACGCAACCCACGCACGCACATTGCATAATAATATACATCTTCATACATACATATAAACTAACATGAATACATACATACATACATGCATACATATACACGAAACGGCATACATACATACATACATACATACATACATATTATTATACAGAATATATACAACATACACACACATACATACATACACATATGCATGCATGCATGTATACATACATTACACACACATATAGACATACACACATACATACATACATACATACATACATACATACATAATATACATACATAATACAACACACATACATACACTGATAAATACATACACACATACCATACAGACGACAGACAGACATCCATCCATCCATACATTCATACATACATACATGCATACATACATACATACATACATACATACATACATACATACATACATACATACATGCATACATACATAATACATACATACATACATACATACATACATACATACAACACACAAAATGTAAATACACACATACATAGATACATACATACATACATACATGCATGCAAACATTTATCCATCCATCCATCCATACATACATATATACATACAATCATACATACATACATACACACACACATACGTACATACATACATACATACATACATACAGAGAGACAGACAGATAGACAGACAGACAGGCAGGCAGACAGACAGACAGACGTCCATCCATTCATACATCCATCTATCCATCCATCCATCCATCCATCCACCTATCCATCAATCCATACATACAAACAACATACACACATCTATCTATCCATCCATTCATCCATCCATCCATCCATACATGCATGCATGCATGCATACATACATACATAACATACTATCACATACATACATACATACATACATACATACATACATACATACATACATACATACATACATCATCATCATCATCATCAGTCCCGTGACCTTGGCGGTCGTGGAGGAGACACAAAAGACGATGCCGTGGTAAGCCTCCTCCATCCATCTCGGTCCTCGGCTCTGCGCAGTAGTGCCGAGTCATTCATCCTAGTCCCTTCTCTGATGTTGTCCATCCATCACTTGTTCTGTCTTCCCCTCTTTTTGCCACCTTCGAGTGTTCCCTGCAGTACTATTTTTGGCAGAGTGTTGTGGCGGGTGACGTGGCCGAACCATGTCAGCTTTTTCTTCTTGACGATGGTGAGAAGGGGTTCCTGTGAACCTGCCACCGAGTTATTTGACTCTTGACAAATTCATTGGTCTTTCGTTCTCTCCAGGATATGCCCAGCAGTTTTCTATGGCATTTTGTTTCAAATGACTGGATTCGCTTTGCTGTTTCAGCAGTCAATGTCCAGGTTTCACTTCCGTACAGCAGGATAGTCTGAATTAAGGCTTTGTAGAGCTTTAGTTTGATTGGGAAACTGATCTCTTTACTTTTCCATATGGTGGTGAGTTTTGTCATGGAAGATGTTGCCATGGCTAGTCTGACTTTGATTTCTGTCGTCGATCGCCCGTCCTTTGTGAGTGTAGCGCCAAGATATTTAAAAGCGTCTACCTCCTCCATTTGCTAGCCGTTCATGTAAATTTTAGCAGTGGCGTTGCTCGTGCTGTTCACAAGTACTTTAATTTCCTCCGAGCTCACCTCCATCCCATATGCTCCAGCTCTGTTCTCAAGTCTGGTCGTAAGATCTTGCAGCTCTGTGTTACTTCCGCCCATGAGGTCAATGTCATCGGCAAACCGCAAGTTGTTGAGTCTGCCGCCAATGGAGATGGTAGAGTGGAAGTCATGGAGGGTCTCTCTCATAATGTTTTCCAAGAACAGATTAAATAGGACTGGAGATAACAGGCATCCTTGTCGGACCCCAACTGTGGTTTTGAAGAAGTCTCCGACCTGATTGTTCAGAAGGACTGCACTGCTTGCGTTGTTGTATAGTGCTTGAATGGTTTGCACTAGTCCTTCTTCAATGCCAAACATTCTGAGGACCTGCCACAGGCTTCGTGCCATACTCTGTCGAAAGCCTTCTTGAAGTCGATGAAGTTGTGGAACAGGTCTCTCTGATGTTGAAGATGTTTTTCCATCAGGATGTGGCAGTTAAAAATCTGTTCGATTGTGCTCTTGCCTGCCCTGAACACAGCTTGTTCCTCTGCAAGGTGTTCTTCTGCCTCCTTCTTGAGTCGATTCAAAATAACTTTGAGCATAATCTTGCTGGCGTGGTTGATGAGGCTGATTGTTCTATAGTTTTGGCATTGGCGTAAATTCCCCTTCTTGGGCAGGGGTATGATGAGTGATTGTGTTCATTCTGGTGGCCACTGTTTTGTCTCCCAAATATTCTGACAGATAGCTGTAGCATGTGTGATGACTGTTTCGCCACCATGCTTGAGCAGCTCTGCTGGTATGTTGTCTGCTCCTGGGGACTTTCCTACTGGTAAGCTGCGGATGGCCTCTTCCACTTCTTCCCTCAGTATAGGTAATGGTGACGGTATTCTTGATGTTGCTGCTTCCTTTTCTATTATGCTCTTGTCAGGTTGGATTGGGTAGTTGTATAGTTCTTGACAATACTCAGACCACCTGTTCAATGCAGCTGAGCTTTCTGTGAGGAGGTTTCCGGAGCTGCCTTCAATGACTGATGATTTGGTTTGAAGTGGTTTTTTGAGTTTCTTCAGGGTGTCGTATGCCTTTTTACTGTTGCCCACTTTCATGCTTTTTTCGATCTCATCACATTGATCACTGATCCACTTCTCTCTGGCCTTTAACATTGACTTCTTCACAAGATTGTTGGCCTCCCGGTATTCTTTAGGGTTGGAAGGCCTGGTTGGTTTCGGTGTTCTTCTTGTATCGCAGAGGTCCAAGATGTCATTGGTAGTCCATGGCTGGTGTTTATTCCTCTGACGACCGAGTACCTCCTCTGCTGTTTCTCGGACTGCCTCATTAAAGTTGTTGGTGAGGTTATTGATGTCATTGTCCAGGAGGGTTAATGCCAAAAAACGTCCGCCAAGCTTAGCTTGGAAGATCTCCTCGACATCTGGATCTTTCAGTTTGTCCACGTCAAATTTAATACGTGGGTTTGCAGACTGTTTGTTTTTCTTCAGCTTCATTTTGAATACCAGCAGCACAAGGGCGTGGTCGCTGCCTATGTCAGCTCCAGGGTAGGTTCTTGTTCTGGCTCTGTTGATGTTGGATTTGAAGCGCCGTGGTGTTAAGATAAAATCTATTTGGTTATGGATCTTGCCGTTTGGTGCATGCCAGGTTGTCCTCCTTGACTGTTTGTGGGGATAGAGGGTATTGGCAATGGTAAGTCTGTGGGTGCAGGCAAACTCCAGTAGACGTAGTCCCCTGTCGTTGGTCTCTCCAGTTCCAAACTAACCAACTGTTCCGGCCCATTGGTTAAAAGAGTCAGGACTTACTTTGGCGTTAAAATCCCCTTGGATAATGATGATGTCTTTCTTGGGTATCTTCATAATGGTCTCTTCAAGATCTTCGTAAAATTCTTCTACTTCTTATTCTGCATGGTCAGATGATGGTGCATAGATTTGTATGACGGTGATGTTCTTGGGCTTGGCCGATACCCGGATGCTGATAATCCTGCTGGAAGCCGGTGTACAGCTGATAATGCACCCCAATACTTCCTTTCTGACAATAAATGCCATACATACATACATACATACATACATACATACATACATACATACATACATATATACATACATATATACATCCACCCATCCATCTATTCATCCATCCATCCATCTATCCATCCATCCATCTATCCATCCATCCATCCATCTATCCATCCATACATACATCCATCCATCCATACATACAGACATACATATATACATACATACATACATATATGCATACATACATACATACATACATACAAGCTTCTGCACGCTTCTGACTCAGGTAAAATCTCCCTTCTCACTCTGCTCACTTATCTGCAGCCTTCGACACTATAGACCACTCAATTCTTCTCTCCCGTCTCTAAAACACAGAAAAGTTTGGTATTAAAGACACAGCCCTTACCTGGTTCAGTTCATACCTTACAGACCGGTTCCACACAGTTACATTAAATAAGATTCAATCAACACCTGCCAAACTCAAATGTGGAGTCCCACAGGGGTCAGTTCTCGGCCGTGTTATTTTCACTATCTATACTGCCACACTCTCACATATGATAAACAGTCACCAAATCAGCCATCATTTTTATGCAGACGAATCTCAGATTCTTAGCAGTGAAACTCCCGAAAACCTGCCTTCTCTCTTAACAAAAATGTCCTACTACCTTCAAGATATCCAAAATTGGATGATAGAGAACAAGTTACAGCTAAATGCAGATAAAACCGAAGCCATGTTTATAGGAACAAAACACAATGTCTCTTCCATCAAAACAGCTTCAATAGAATTCGGCAATACGTCTGACCCTCTATCCACTGCAATGAAATATCCAGGGGTAGTTATCGACAACACACTCTCCATGCAAAAATTCATCACACAAACCTGCCAGTCGTGCTACTATCAATTACGGCGCATTAGTGCAATTCGAAACTATCTGTCCACTGATGCAACATCCAAACTAGTCACGTCTCTCATTCTCTCACGTCTGGACTATTGCAATTCTCTTCTGTCTGGTCTGCCAGCATCATCTATCCACCCTCTTCAACGTATACAAAACTCTGCAGCTCGACTAGTCCTCAGAAAGAAAAATCTGAGCATATTACTCCTCTCTTGCGATCTCTCCACTGGCTGCCTGTACCACAGAGAGTAAACTATAAGATCTGTACCCTCTGTTACAAATGTCTCCAGGAAACAGCACCTTCCTACCTCTCTGAATGTCTTCACCTGTACACTCCTTCTCGTTCCCTCCGCTCTGCTGTAGATACCTTGCGGTTAAGAATACCTAGATTCAACCAATCCACTTTTGGCCGTCGCTCTTTCTCTGTTTCTGGTCCATCGATCTGGAATGACCTCCCTCTCTCTGTCTCTCCGCCAAAAGCCTACTTATGATGTTTTTAAATCCAGCCTAAAGACACATTCATTTCAAAAAGATTATCTTCTCTTGTTTCATCTCACTTCTGTCCCTTCCCTCAACAACCAACTCCCCCGCCGGAGTGTACAACCTGTGTGTGTGTGTGTGTGTGTGTGTGTGTGTGTGTGTGTGTGTGTGTGTGTGTGTGTGTGTGTCTGTGTGTATGTGTGTATGTGTGTCTGTGTCTGTGACGTGAACGCGCGCTCGTGCGTGTGTTTACATTTGAATTTGTAAAAACTATTAATTGTGCGCGTGTGTGTGTTTACATTTGAATTTGTAAAAATCTATTAATTGTAACTCGCTGCATGTGAAAGATTAGGATGAATGAAAGCGCTTTGATTTGTTTTTTGCAAGATATAGCGCTGTATAAATTCCATGTATTATTATATTATTATTATTATTGTTATTATTATTATTATTATTATTAATACATTCATACATACATACATACACGTATACATACATACACATACATACATACATACATACATACATGTTCACACACACATACATGCATACATATATATATATATACATATAATATATATAATATATATATATATATACATAATATATACATACATACATACATACACATACATACATACATACATACATACATACATACATACATACATACTACATACATACGCATACATATATGCATACATTCGTCCATACATACACATACATATATACATACATACATACATACATACATACATACATACATGCATACAGACATACATACACATACATGTACATACATACATACATACATGCATGCATACATACATACATACATGCATACATGCATGCATACATACATACATACATACTAATATACATGTTCACACACATACATACAGACATACATATATACATACATACATACATACATACATACATACATGCATACATGCATTCATGCATACATACATACATACATGTTCACGCACACATACATACATACTATTTATTACACACACGAGCGCGCATGCTTGCAGGGACGCCCACGCACACTCACACACAAAGAGTAGATCTCTCCTCTCTCTCTTTCTCTCTCTCTCTCTCTATCTCTCTCTCTCTCTCTCTCTCTCTCTCTCTCTCTCTCTCTCTCTCTCTCTCTCTCGCTCTCTCTTTCTCTATCTCACATATTTAGTCTCCTATTTAAGGATCGTCTGGTATCACTTTAAGTGGAAAGACGTTAAAATTGAAGACTCACTTACTATACATACATACATATATACATACATACATACATACAGACAGACAGACAGACAGACATACAGACAGACAGACAGACATACACACATACACACATACACTTTTTGTTGGGTACAGTCTTATTACAACATATGTTACAATGAAAAAGTTGACAAAGCTGCAAAAACTGCAGAGAAGCATTCACATTGCACTTCTATACTCGACATACCTATTTCAGTATATGAAGATACAGCATGATGGAAAGTGCCTGCTGGCAAAGTGTTAAGAAAAAACAGGAAGATACTGGATATCACATAAATTATGTAGTTCGTCCAGCATTTATGAGGTTTTTCATATTCTTTCTCGGCGTTACCGATTTGATAAATCCCTACACTGGCCAATTATTTGTCTCATCAATAGACTAAATGCATTCCGGACAAAAATTGTGAAAAACATATATCGTGTATGTGGCGAACAATATCAAACATTCACATTCCTTTTGAATGTCAGTTGTTGAAACAATATCTACCTGCTATGCATCACAACTCTTTGGACAGAGTTTTCAGCAACTGTAGACTGTTATGTGAAATTGGTTTTGCCTTTTAACGGTGCCCTAGTGCATCCCTGCCGTGGGGAGTGTGTGTGTGTGTGTGTGTTGTGTGTGTGTGTGTGTTGTGTGTGTGTGTGTGTGTGTCCTCCGGATGATGACTATAAATCGAGGTCCCGTGTGCGAATGCACGCAGAAACATCTTGCGCCACACGTTAAAATCCGTTCGCTTTTCGGAAGAGTAGGCCATTGTGTGCCTGTGGGAACGGATGACAAATTTACCCAAAAATGCATACACACAGAGACTGGATATGAAAAAGACACACGATCGCTTATTCCATTATCTCAAAATAAGAGAATAAATAAAAATTAAAATAAGATAAAATAAAAACACACACACTCATACACAAACACACATACGCGCGTGCCTGCGAGAGCACGCACGCACACACACACACACACACACACATTGCGTTGGGTGCCTTCACACAGTGGATTATTTCCAAATGAGTGGGCTGATAGAGCTGCTAAAGAGGTGCAAAGCATGAGGGAAATCAGCAACATTGCACGTACCTTAATCATTACAAGAGGGCTACCACTTATTAGAACAAACATCATGGAAAAAGGTCACAGAAACGTATCACCTAAAAGAGAGATTTCTAAACAGATTCATCAAAACTGATAGCAAGAGACGTGAGCCATTCTAGACTTGCTCAAATATCTCCACAGCAAGAAGAGTGAATAGTTTATTTTATAGAATAAAACTTAATGCATTCGTAACCAATTCAGTAGAAACAGTAAATGTCTATGTGGTGAGAATATCTCTAATACTCATATAATATTTGAATGTAAGAATACAAAAGCTTTTTTACCCCAGTTTTCTGAAAACTCCCTTAGAAGCATATTCAATAATTTGAAATTGGCATTTGATATTGCAAAAGGTCTCCGGAATAGTCTTATAGGACATTTGTTATAGTTAGTTTCATTAACGTTAATAACTTTTTATGTTTTTGTTTCGGTTTAGGTTTTGTTTTTTTTGGGTTTTTTTATTGTATCTTTTGCTTTGCGCGGTTTCTTTTTATGATTAGACTACTTCCCCCCCACCCCTCGCATTTTTCAGTAAGGCCTCCACCACCACCTCAATTCTCATACACCCCTTGTTTTTTTGTTTTTTTTTCTCGTCTAATATCACTGAGAGTGAACAGACGTAAAATCGAAGACAACAACAACACACATTGCGTACGGAGATGCTGATCCAAATACATGTCTGTCGTACACGCTTTCATACACGCTGCTAAACTAGATATACACACTTGAGATTGGTCCATGCTCATTGCTTTTCTTTCTTTTTGTGACTAACATCACTTTTATGTGAGACAGACGTAAATTGAAGGCCAACCATACACACACATAATTCATACATACATACATACATAACTACATACAAATACATACATACATACATACATACATACATACATGTAGTCAGACGGAAACACAGACAAAATAACTAACATACATACATACATACATACTACATACATACATACATACAACACACACATCATACATACATACATACATACATACATACCATACATACATACATACCAACTAACTTGCATGCACGCAGACAGGCAGACAGACACACAGACAGAGAGACGACACGCAGACAAAGCTAGCAAGAACAGAATACTACATACATACTCGCACTCGCCCCACGCACGCGTGTTGTATTCTGGAAAGACACACACACACACACACACACACATACACACACATACACGTGCGCGCCGCGTGGCACATACGCACACACACATGAAGGCACGCACACACACGTGCCGCACGCGCGCACACACACAAAACGAACAAGAAACAAGGACCAAGGAACAAAGACTGAAGATGAATTGAGAATACCTTGACCTCGTATGTACCTGAAGAGACAATCAACAAAGAACAGTGAACAAATCCAAACAACTAATCCCTATAAAAATGCAAATATAGCTACGTTCAGTAATAACACACACACACACACACACACACTTCACACACGTATACACCCACACGCATGCAACCACCCCCCCCCCACACACACACACACATGCGCACAGAGATAGATAGATATAGATAAATAGATAGATAGATGAGTTTGTCTATCTATCTATCTGTCTATCTGTCTGGCTATTTGTCTGCCTGTCTATTTTTCTATCTATCTATCTATCTATCTATCTAGTCTCTCTCTCATCATGTATAATATATATAATAATATATATATATATATATATATATATATATATAATATATATATGTATGTATAGATATTTGTGTGTGTGTAGAGAGAGAGAGAGAGAACAGTAAACAATGAACAATAAACAATGAGCAGTTAACTATTGTCTTGGGCCATTGAAGCTGTTAAGTCCTTAGGGTAACCCCTGGGGCCCACACAATGGCACAGGCGATGCAGGATCACGACGACATGCACTCCAGGGCACTGGCCTTTTCCTGTACACCACTGTACAATCCACTGTGAAACTGGGCTGTTCCTGTACAGTCAGGCTGTCACAGAAAACAACTCATTTGTGTGTCCCAGGATTACGTCACCAGGCAAGTAACCACGTACTGAGAGAGAGAGAGAGAGAGAGAGAGAGAGAGAGGAGGGGCACAGATACACACACGCGCGCACACACACACCCCCTTCACGTAGAGCTGTGCATGAAAAAAGATGATCATGTTCCGAGTGATTCTGTGGACGTTTTCCGTTTTTTGTTCACATTTCATGTTTTCATTCTTCATTCATAGTAGTCAGTTATTTGAAAGAGATTTTGCTTTGTTGTTGTTGTTGTTGTTTTAGACAATTCTTTCAGAGGAGATTCTAAATCCGGGTCCCATGTGTAAACTCAGACATCATAATGGTCTTTTACACATGTTACAGACCATTGATTTTCATCATATATATGGACCAGATCACAAAGGAAGCCAACTCAGACCTGGAGGCACTCAACGAACTTCTGTTTGCTGACGATCAAGTCATGATCAATGATAACAAAGACAAGCTGCAAGAGAACACAGACCAGCTCAATACATGAACCTCAAGACTCTAACCGGGAAACGAAACGAATCACAGCCATTATTTTCTTTTACAGAGACCTCTCATGACCATGACTGTAGATGTGGTGTGACAGTAGCCAATGTTCAAACGTGACAGTTTCTTGGTTCATTCTGTAAAGTGTGTGTCATCTGTGAAGTAGCTATGTTCAAACGTGACAGTGTCATGGTCCATTCTGTAGATGTGTGTGGACAGTAGCTATGTTCAAACGTGACAGTATCATGGTCTATTCTGTAGATGTGTTGTGTGACAGTAGCAATGTTTCAAACGTGACCGTGCATGGTCCATGTTCGTCGATGTTGGTAGTGACACTGAGCCAATGTTCAAAGTGACAGTGTCTTGATTCTGTCGATTGTTGTGTGACAGTAGACATGTTCAAACGTGACAGTGTCATGGTCTATTCTGTAGATGTGTTTGTGACAGTGCAATGTTCAAACGTGACAGTGTCATGGACCATTCTGTCGATGTGTGGTGTGACAGTAGCCAATGTTCAAACGTGACAGTGTCCTTGGTCTATTCTGTCGATTGGGTGTGGACAGTAGACATGTTCAAACGTGACAGTGTCATGGATATTCTGTAATGTGATGTGACAGTAGCCATGTTTCAAACGTGACAGTGTCATTGGTCCATCTGTAATGTGTGGTGTGACAGTAGCCAATGTTCAAACGTGACAGTGTCATGGTCCATTCTGTAGAGATGTGGTGTGACAGTAGCCTGTTTTAACTGACAGTGTCACATGGTCCATTCTGTAATGTTGTGTGACAGAGCCAATGTTCAAACGTGACAGTGTCATGGTCCATCTGTAGAGAGTGGTTTTGCAGTTTCAATGTTCAAACGTGACAGTGTCATGGTCTATTCTGTAGATGTGGTGTGACAGTAGCAATGTTCAAACGTGACAGTGTCATGGTCCATTCTGTAGATGTGGTGTGACAGTAGCAATGTTCAAACGTGACAGTGTCATGGTCCATTCTGTAGATGTGGTGTGACAGTAGCTATGTTTAAACGTGACAGTGTCTTGGTCCATTGTGTAGATGTGGTGTGACAGTAGCAATGTTCAAACGTGACAGTGTCATGGTCCATTCTGTAGATGTAGTGTGACAGTAGCAATGTTTAAACGTGACAGTATCTTGGTCCACCCTGTCCCCTCCCCTGCCCTGCCAGCACTCCTTGTTCTGCCGCGTTATCTCCTGATGGTGTCTTTCTCCTGTCGCTACACTCCTCCCTCCTGCAGGGACGGGATAGCCAGGTGGTTAGAGTGATGTATTTGTGATCCGCTGATCCCCTGGGTCGATTCTCGTTCAAGAGGATTTTTCCTCTGGAGTTAACATCAGTGCAGACTCCACTCTCCCCAAAAGTCCTTCGGATGAGACTATAAACCGAGGCCCCGTGTGCGAACGCACGCAGAACATCTTCCGTCACCGTCACCGATCCCTCTGATTCCGAATCCTTTGGGGCACCTTCGAAGCTTTGTCAACCACCTTTCTCCAGTCCTCGCGTCTCTCGGCCGCTCTCAGGGTGTCTCTCAGATCCATGTCTGTCCACTCTCGATTGCTGTCCTCCCATCTCTTCCTTTGTCTGCCTCTTCTTCTTCCTCCCCTCACTGTGCCTTGTAGGATTGTTTTAGCAAGACCAGAGGAGCGTGTGACATGACCAAACCACTTCAGTTGTCGTTGTCTTGCGAGTGTATGAAGGTCAGTATAGGTCCCGATTTTATTGCAGAATCGTCTCTTGACTTCTCCATTCGTGATGTGGTCTTTGTATGAGATACCTAAGAGCCTTATTCTTCTAAGTCCGCTGTAAGGAACCATGATTCACATGCATATAAGAAGATCGACATGACCAGAGAGTGCATCAGTCTGATTTTGGAACTGATGGCGATTTTTTTGTTGCTCCAGATGGGTTTGAGCTTGGTCATTGCGGCTGTGGTCTGGGCAATTCTTGACAGTATTTCTGTTTTTGATCCCTCGTCTGTCACGATAAATCCCAAATACTTGAATCTGTGAACATTTTCAAGTTTCTGGTCTTTGATTTTGATTTCTGATGTAAAGTTGCTGTTTGTTATCACTTTTGTTTTCCCCCGCTGATTTCCATACCAAATTTTGTTGGTTTTTCTTCTACGCGGTTCACTAAGTCTGTTAGTTCTTGCTCGTGACCAGCTAATCCGTCAATATCATCAGCGAAGTGCAAGTTTGTGATTGTTCTCCCTCCAATACTCACTATTCTTTCATAATAATAATAATAATGATAATAATAATAAATGGAATTTATATAGCGCTATATCTTGCAGAGACAAATCAAAGCGCTTGCACTCAACTCATTCCTACACAGTCATACAACCAGTGACAAGTAATAGTTCCATCAAGTCCAAATGTGCACACACGCACACACACACAGAGGCCACACACACACACAACACACACAGGTCACACACACACACACACACACACACACAAGGTCACACACCCCGGCAGGGCAACAGAACCTTGGCTGTTGAAGGCAGGGAAAAACCACAAGATGAGGCAGGAGAGGAAAATCCCAGGTTTGAAAAAAACACGTCCCGAGACCGGACCTAAAAGTGTCACAAAAAGGCCCCTGGCGGAGAGAGATGAGGGAGACCACTCCACACCAACGACAAGAAACCGAGAAAGAGCGACGGCCGACGGCGGATTGGTTGAATCCAGGTACCCGCAAGGACAAGGCATCTGCAGCAGAGCGGAGAGAACGAGAAGGAGTGTACACGCGAAGACATCCACAGAGGAAGGCGGGTGCTGTCCCGTGGAGACATCCGCAACAGAGGGCACTGATCTCACAGCTCACCCCCCGTGGCACAGGCAGCCAGTGGAGAGACCTCAAGAGAGGAGCAACATGCCCAGACCTTCCCCCTCTGAGGACCAGACGAGCCGCAGAGTCCTGCATACGTGGAAGGGACTGGACCGACGACGCCGGCAGACCAGCCAACAAAGAATTGCAATAGTCCAGACGTGAAAGAACGAGAGGACGCAACAAGCCCGGACGCTGCATCTGTGGACAGGCACCCCCGAACTGCACCAACACGCCGCAACCGACAGCAGCAGGACCGGGAGGTTTCCCGGGGGATGAACCTTTGCACAGAGAGCGTGTTGTCAACAATGACCCCCGTCATGTTCTTCTAGTGCTTCTTCCCTGATTCTCTCAAAAAATAGTTTGAAGAGAGTAGGGGAGAACAGGCAGCCCTGGCGCACACCCGACCGTCTCCAAAAAACCAAATCACCTATGTTTTGTTGTAAACCTGCACTTGGCATTCTCATAGGGGCTCTGAAAACTTTGATTAGGTGGCTTGAGTTGTAGGGGTTCATAGTTGCCCCAGTGCAGCGTCCAAACTCTGTCGAATGTTTTCAAAAAACGATAAAGCAGGTAAGTTCTTTTTGATCTGGAAATTTTTTTTTCCCATTTGAGTCTTATGTTGAAGATCTTCTTTGTACTGCGTCCAGGTCTGCGCATCTTGCGCACTCGTTAAAACCCCGTTCCGCTTTTCGGAAGAGTGGGCCCAAATGTGGGGGCTGGGGGGAAGGATGACAAAATGTACAAAACTGCATACACACGGGGACTAAAGAAAAACACATGGGCTTATTCCCCTTATCCCCGAAATAAAAGAATAAAAATAATAAAAGATAAACAGTACCGGACAAGCTATATAACATACCCCCTCACCTATTGCTTTTCACGTCACCTTTGCTTGCACTGTCACCTTTTGCTTTTCACTTCCCCTTTTTGCTTTTTTTCCTGTTTTACCTGTCGCCTGCATGCATCGCGTGGGGGGCGGTGGGGGGAAACTATGCACTGCTTGTCCGAGAATCGCCCGGGGAAAAACGTCGGTCTCTGCTCCCTCCCCTCCCTCCCCCCCCCTTTTTACACGTGTAGGGGGATGAATCTTTCAGCCCCCCCCCTCCCTCCCCCCCTTTGGTGTGTGTAGGGGGGTGAAACTTGCCCCCCCCCCCCTCCCTCCCTCCCTCCTGTGTGTTGTAGGGGGATGAAGTCTTTGCATCCCTCCCTCCCTCCCTCCTGTGTGTGTGTGTAGGGGATGAAGTCTTGCAGCCTCCCTCCCTCCCTCCTGTGTGTGTGTAGGGGGATGAAGTCTTGCAGCCTCCCTCCCTCCCTTCCTCCCTCCTGTGTGTGTGTGTGTAGGGGGATGAAGTCTTGCAGCCTCCCTCCCTCCCTCCTGTGTGTGTGTAGGGGGATGAAGTCTTGCAGCCTCCCTCCCTCCCTTCCTCCCTCCTGTGTGTGTGTGTGTAGGGGGATGAAGTCTTGCAGCCTCCCTCCTGTGTACAGGTGTGTAGGAGGATGAAGTCTTGCAGCCTCCCTCCCTCCCTCCCTCCCTCCTGTGTGTGTGTGTGTGTGGTCCTGTCCTGTGTGTGTGTGTGTGTGTGTGTGTGTGTGTGTGTGTGTGTGTGTGTGTGTGTGTAGGAGGATGAAGTCCTGCAGCCTCCCTCCTTCCCTCAGCGTGCTGCTGCCAGCATCAGTGATGTTGTTGTTGTCCATCAAGGATTTGACCGGCCTTGCTCGCTTTCCTCCTAAACGTAGTTTATGTTCTCAAACATGTGGGGCCGGTCGATAGCCTAGTGGCTAGAGCGTTGGGCTCGCCATCAGACAGCCCTGGTTTGACCCATCCCCGAGACACCCGTTCAAGAGGAGCTTTCCCCTGGTGTTCACACCTGCACTGATTCCTTTCACCTGTCAGTCCCTTGGATAGGACTATAAACCAACTTCCTGCGAATGCTGGCAGAACATCTTGCGCACACGTTAAAACCCGTTTCGCTTTTCATAAGAGTAGGCCATTGTGTGCCGGTGGGAACAGATGACAGAATTTACAAAACCGCACACACACTGGAACTGGATGTAAAAAAGCAACAAGTGCTTATTCTATTATCCTCGATAGAAAAGAATAAAATAGAAACAATAGAAATAGTGTTGTATTTAGACATCATCCACCAAGCCGTAATGCGGATACCGTAATAATGACCAAACGCTCTCTCCTCTCTCTCCTCTGTCTCCTCTCTCTCTCTCTCTGTCCTCTCTCTCCTCTCTCTCTCTCCTCTCGTCTTCTCTCTCTCTCTCTCTCTCTCTCTCTCTCTCTCTCTCTCTGCTGTATCTCTCTCTCTCTTAACGAGCATATTTGATCTTCTGCATGTGTATACACACGAAGAGAGTTAAGGTCCTGGCAGGTCTGCACTTGAAGTCGACCTAGAGGATCGTTAAATTCCCCATCGTTAAATACACCAGGCGCTGCCGAGATTCAGAGTGAGGCCCTCATGGGCCCAAAGGAGAGCAGTCAAAGCCCCTTCACCACAGGGTTCTAACGTCCGTCCAAGCATCATCAAAAGCGGGCTTTAGTCAAACTGGCTGTCCTCACATACACACTCCAAACCCCACTCTCCCCAATCACAGCCGCTCCATTCCCATGTGGCCACGTGTGCACATGCCCAGACAGGTGTGTATGCGTGGCAACGTTGGGCTGGTGATGGGCGAGGTGAAGGACAGACAGCGATTCCTGTTTCTTGGTGTCTTCTGCCTTCTTCTCCTGTGACACCAAGGGAGACAACAAGACCCTCCCTAGAACCCGAGGTCAGGACCTGTCACCCCTTCAGGCTAGCTCAGGTCCACCCTGGCTGTAATCCAGGCCCTTGCATTGTTGATGCATGTCGTGTGGTTTTGGCGTTACCCAGCTTAACATCATGGGGATCACTCAGAATATACACCCTGACTTGTTCCACCCACCTGGAAATCGATTCGAGACTGAAGCTGCACCCTGCCTGCATGAGACTTTTTAAAGAACTGCAACACATAGGTAGTCATACTCTGATATCATAAAGTTGTTTTTTTCTGCTGAAGGGAGAGTGCAGGTGGTTACGCTATGAGTTTGTTATGGCTGAAGACAATCTGACTAGGCCTCAAACATAGCTGACATCAATAAATTATCTCATTTTTGGAACACAGCTGACATAAACAATTGTTCACATTCTTTAAACATGGATCCCATCAATAACATGATATTTTTGGAAAAAAGCTGACATCAATAACATAATACTCTTGGAACATGGCTTACATCAATAACTGATCACTTTTTTTTGCAACATAGCTGACATCAATAACTGATCACATTTTTTTAAACATAGCTGACATCAATAACTGGTTATACACCCGACACTATGAGTCAGTGATTAACAATTTCCAAAGAATTGTTTGATTTTGTTTTTGTGTTTCTGTTTATTTGGGTTGTTGTTGTTGTTGTTTTTGGAGAGAGAGAGACAGAGAGAGAGAGAGAGAGAGAGAGAGAGAGAGAGGAGAGAGAGAGAGAGAGAGAGAGAGAGAGAGAGAGAGAGAGAGAGAGAGAACACGAAGTTTGTTCGGATGCTAGGCCATAACTCCCGTGGTGAAGGGGGATTACACATTACATGAACAGCAAAAACCACAATTCAATACCAAGCCAACTCATCAACAGACGTCGCAAAACTGCAGAAAATTAGTATGCGTTTCTTACGTTATGATGAAGCAGTATGTGCCCTTTTCAATACGCCATAAACATACATGGCGAGATTGGTTGGAGCTGCCTCATGTTTGGTCGACAAAAGACGGAGGATGACACATGATTCGGTCATTGCCAAAGTCTGCTTGACTGTCCTTGTTGTTAAAGACTATGGCCGCATCCCTGAAGTCTTTAGGAACCGTTGTTCTCCTCCCAGCTGTTTCTTAAAGTGCCTGAGAAAGTTTCAGGCATCCTTCTCTGCACAGAAGCCGAACAGACCGTTAGTGTTCAACGAACCAGCATTGTGCATGTACAGAAAACTGTCTAGATGCTGAGCTGGTTGTGTGGAACACAGCTTTCTGGTTAACTGACAGGAGGACGGGATAGCCCAGTGGTTAGAACATTGCGCTGGCAATCTGACGACCCGAGTTCGAATTCCGTTCAAGGGGATTTTTCCCCTGGAGTTAAAATCAGTGCAGATTCCACTCTACCCAAAAGTTCTTCGGATGAGACTATAAACCGAGGCCCGTGTGCGAACGCACGCTAAACATCTTGCGCACACGTTAAATCCTGTTCCGCTTTTCGGAAAAGTAGGCCATTGTGTGCCGGTGGAACAGATGACAAAATTTACAAAACCGCATACACACGGGGACTTGATTTAAAATAGCACATGAGTGCGTATTCCATTATCCTCGATATCAACGAATAAATAAATAGATAGATAGATAGATAGATAGATAGATAGATAGATAGATAGATAGATAGACAGTAGATAGATAGATAGATAGATAGATAGATAGATAGATAGATAGATAGATAGATAGATAGATAGATAGATAGATAGATAGATAGATAGATAGATAGATAGATAGATAGATAGATAGATAGGTAGATAGATAGATAGATAAAACAATGGTAGACATAAACATGTCATGGACAGTACTGCTCTTCAGCTCTCTGTGGGGGGTGTCTTTTCATGCCATAGCTGTCGCTGTGCACACTCCAGTGGCAGGAAGGGTGTGGAGGGGTACATGTGGAACCATGGCGCGTCCAAGCATGAAGTATTTGTCAGTGTTGCCCTTGTGTGAAGACTACTCCGTTTGCTTACGACTGTCAGACAAGCTCTCATATTCCGGACGTTCTTCTCCATCAGCGAACACCCAGACAGCAACTAGTGTTGTCTGTCATATGAGCAAAAATGCGTTGCACTGCCGTTAAGCGCCTGACAAGTCAGGCCCAGCGCATCCGACTTCGGCGTGAAAGATATTTATCTTCTAAGTCTTTCTGGGGAAAAAAGGCAAAGGAATAGACCAGGAAGGCAGAAAATAGGCAAGAAGGTGGCAAGAAGAAAAAGAACAAGACAAAAAAGAAAGAGAGGGATAGAAAAGAGGGAAATCCTAGCACAGAATTTCCAGAAGATGGGAGTGTTGTTTATGCTGACAGGCCCCCGGCATTACCACGTAGGGATCCCGGACACTAAACTGGTGTCTTATTATCTTTTGTTATTTAACTGTATACTTTCATTACATCAGAAGTAATTCTGAAGGCTAAAAAAAAAGAGAGAAAGGTTACATTTAATGGGTTATGGTGAAGGGTGTACATAATGAAAAGAAATGTTGCATATAAATTGTCACCAAATTAAAAACTAATGTTTTCCACATAGTTGTATGTTTCTTCGTCGAATGCTCAGACAACTCTAGCTGTTTGGCAAAAGAGCCAAAATGCGTTGTGCTGCCATGAAGCGTCTGACAAGTCAGGCCCAGCATATCTGACTTCGGCATATTTGTATGTGACTCCCATAGGAAACATACAAACTTTCTGTGGTGAGATATGGAGTGTTTGTAGTCTGGTATTATGGAGTGATTGTAGTCTGGTATTATGGAGTGTTTGTTGTCTGGTATTATGGAGTGATTGTAGTCTGGTATTATGAAGTGTTTGTAATCTCGTATTATGAAGTGATTGTAGTCTGGTATTATGAAGTGATTGTAGTCTGGTATTATGACTTGTTTGTAGTCTGGTATTATGAAGTGTTTGTAGTCTGGCTTATGGAGTGTTTGTTGTTGTTGTTGTGCGTTCCCCAGCTTTACACCCTGGGGGGTCACCCAGAACATGCCACACTCTGACTCACTCTTCATCCCACCTGGGAATCACTGTGAGATGGGAAGTACACCGGGTGAGAAGTTTGCGTGTATGACTCTTTTCAAGTACCTCGCCAGTGTTTGTAGTCTGGTATTATGGAGTGATTGTAGTCTGGTATTATAAAGTGTTTATAGTCTGTTATTATGAATTGTTTGTTGTTGGTATTATTGAAGTGTTTGTTGTTGGTATTATGAAGTTTTTTGTAGTCTTGTATTAGGGAGGTGTTTGTTGTTGGTATCAGGAAGTGTTTGTTTGGTATTATGAATTTTTGTTGTTGTATTAGAAGTGATTGTATTTCTGTTATTAAATGAAGGGGTTTTGTTGTTGGTATTATGAAGTGTTTGTTGTTGGTATTAGAAGTGATTGAAAGTCGGTTTTTATAAGTGTTTGTTGTTGGTAATATGAGTGTTTTGTTGTTGGTATTATGAAGTGTTGTAGTCTGGTTTTATGAAGTGTTTGTTGTTGGTATTATGAAGTGTTTGTTGTTGGTCTTATAAAGTGTTTGTACTCTGGTATTATGGAGTGTTTGTGCTCTGGTATTGTGGAGTGTTTGTAGTATAGTATTCTACGTCGCAAAACTGGAATGGAGATGATGCTGACAATACTTCTAACCAGTGTCTGTAACAAATTTAAGAAGATCACCATCGTGCATTTTCTTTTGTACCTTGGCCAGAACTCCAAGTTTCCCCTATAGTGATATTTTTGTGTATGCTAACGTTTTACCCCCCATTAAGGTAGCTGCATTCCGACTGTGGGGTTGGTGTCTAAACACGACTCTTGTGTGCATGCGTTTTAAAAATAATATTGTCATATGTTCCTACCGACGTGAAATGGCCTACTCTTCTAAAAGACAGAACGGGTTTTTAACATATGCACAAGATGTTCTCTGTCCGTTTGCGCATGGGGACTAGGTGTAAAGTCTCATCTGAAGGACTTTTGTGGGGAGTGGAGTGAGTACTGGGAAAATTTCCCAAAACGCCTGCCTGCTTGGTGGTAGCTTGCTCCCAGCTTTTATACCACAGGGGCAACAGGCTCCCCGCTAACTTAGCCCCATACATCTTTAATTGAAAGAGGAAAAGTACTGCAGTGTGTGTGAAGATATAAGCAAACAAGACAAAAGAAACTATCAGTGAAGTGAAAACAAATAACGAAGAAATAAGCAAACAGAATAAAACTATCAGTGAGCGCTTTGATTTGTTGCTTTACAAGATTCAGCGCTATATAAATTCCGTACATTATTATTATTATTATTATTATTATTATTATTATTATTATTATTATTATTATTAGAGAACACATAATGAAGAAATAAGCAGACAAACTGATAAAACTGTTAGTGATATGAAAAAAAAAGCTAAAAAATTAGATAACATCAGATAGCATGTACATTAAAGGGACATTGATTTCAAAATCAAACTGGCTTTATGACAGTAAAGTGCCATGTGATTCAATTCATGATGAGGAATTGCAATGAGCAATGTTAGAACAGTAGAACAGGAACGTCAATAAAGATGAGACAACAGAATACATGTAAAACTTGTCCCCTCTAACCACTTAACATGCTGACATAACAACATGAGAGCGAGATCCTTCAATGACAACTCAGCAATTTCAGGAAGATAGTCTGTAAAGTCATTGTTCATGGCATCAGCTGTAAAGTCATTGTTCATGGCATCAGCTGTAAAGTCATTGTTCATGGCATCATCTGTAAAGTCATTGTTCATGGCATCAGCTGTAAAGTTCATGGCCTCAGAGTGCTAGGAAGACAAGCAGACAGAAGCAGTGCTGTGGCTGGCTGTCTGCTACGTTGTAGTGCTGGTGCTGGTGTGGGGTGGGTCACCATGGCCCTTGCTGTGGCCAAGAGCGGGAGAGGCAGGATGTGAAAACAGCACCGTGTGACAGGCCTTCCTTCCCTCCCTCAGTCACCGTGACGACGCCTTCAGGGAATGGCTTCATGCTGAGTCTGACCTGTCTCCTCCACTCAGTGTAAGCAGTATGATGGTCTGCCCCTGATGGGGGTTTATGTCGTTGTGACCACGTGTCGTTGTGACCACGTGTCGTTGTGACCACGTGTCGTTGTGATCACGTGTGGTTATGATCACGTGTCGTTACGATCACGTGTCGTTGTGACCACGTGTCGTTGTGACCACGTGTCGTTGTGACCACGTGTCGTTGTGATCACGTGTCGTTATGATCACGTGTCGTTGTGATCACGTGTCGTTGTGACCACGTGTCGTTGTAATCACGTGTCGTTGTGACCACGTGTCGTTGTGACCATGTGTCGTTATGATCACGTGTCGTTATGACCACGTGTCGTTATGACCACGTGTCGTTATGACCACATGTCTTTTTTTTGTTAGTTCCTGTGTCAGTCTATCTTTCAGCACTCATCACAGTATCACAACCATATGCGATCTGAAGATTTGGACCTCATGGGATAGGGAGCCTCTTTCCAAAGGCAGCAACAAAGCTGTGCTTTTTTTTCTTGTTCTCAGCACTGGCAGTGACAGTGATCAATCTGTGGTAACATTCCTCTTCTGATCAGATGATCTGATTGTCTGGAAGTTGGAGTGTGTCAGCCAGCAGGCAAACCTCCTGAAGAGTTTCAAGGAAAGGAGAAGACCAGGCACTACACATGCCCCTCACTAAGGGAAGACAAAAGAAGAAATAGTATGCTGTGACAAGCAAGACCATCCCAATCATCCACAGATCAGCATGAATCAGGAAGCTGCATGTGTTGTTCAGTGACAGTACCTCTCTGAGGTCTGGTGATACAGCGCTATTGCTTTTTTAGTTGCCTTGCCAGATTGGCCACCATCCCGGGGCTCACTGCACTGTCTGACTCAGCTTAGTCTGCCATGCCAGCCTGTCTTGCCTGGTGCAATGAAGCCTGTATGTCCCTCACTGGGAAAGCTGACAGTCGGAATCTGATTCTTATTGATGAGGGTCAGATTAATCGTAATAAAGATTGACTTTATCTCTTTGATACCATGCTATGTCGATCAATTTTATTTTGACAGAATGCATGCTGGGTCTATTCGTGTCATCCATCTCCCCTGCCATAGCTCTCAGCTCTAGCAGGAAAGACTGATGCCAGTTTAGCATGTGTGCAACATGTTCTGCATGCATTAAGGTATGGTTGGTCTCCTCATCAAACTGTCCCTAAGACTGATGCCAATTTAACAGAGTGTTACCCACAAAAAATGCTCTGGTATCCCCTGAGGTGAGCTGGTGCATCCGTCTAGTCTTTTTGAGATGATTTAAAATTCTCTTTTTTGGGGGTCCCATCTGATAGTGTCATTTTGGTATTTACAAAGTAAGGAAATTAGGGAGATGATATTTTAACGTCTATTTTATACACTGTTGAACAGACGCTAGTGAATTATGCAGTCTAAGGCTTTGCTGTAGGCTATGAAGGGGATAAAAAGTTCTTCATTTGTACTGTTCACCTTTTAAACAACATTTTGGAGCATGATTAACATGTCTGTTGTTTTTCTGCCAGTTCTGCAGCCTGCCTGTCAGTCTGAGAGTTCAAATTCTTCTTCTTTTCATCCTCTTAAAAATTATGATCAGCAAAATCTACTTGCATGACAGAGAAGATCTATTGTCTGTAATTATTGCAGTGTTTTACATTTCCGGTCTTGTGGAGCATAATGAAGTCTTGTGACTTTCAGTCTTTTGGTCACTGACCTGTCTTCCAGATTGCATAACACAGGTAATCCACTGCTCTCAGCCCACCTTCTTCAGAGTGCTTCAGCAGTTCTCCCAGAATCTTATCTGGACCTAGTAACCTTTTGCAATCAAGCTCTTTGGTGGTTGTCTCAACTTCACTAATGGGTTCTGGTTCTAACTCAGAGCTGTTTGAACCGAAATAAAAAATCTCTATCACTTTGAGGAATATCTTCTTCTTGGCTTTTGAACAAAGTGTTGCCGTACTCTGTTATCATTGTAGAAATTAGACAAGGATGCATCCTCTTAGATCAACGTTTCAATATGTGCACAGACCAAGTCATGAGAGAGTGCAGTACTGAAGACATGGATCTCAAGATAGGTGGCAGAAGCATAGCAAATGTGTGCTACACTAATGATGATAACAGATATCATCAACGACTTCCTGTTTGATGATGATTGCGCCCCCAATGCTGCTTCTGAAGCCGACATGCAAGACAGTGTTGACAAGTTCTCTGATGCTTGTGACAACTTTGGGTTGACAATCAGTACCAAGAAGACTGAGGTAATGCACCAACCAGCCCCAGGGAAGCCCTACGTTGAACCAAACATCTCCGTAAATGGACATAGACTCAAAGCAGTGGACAAATTTACCTATCTTGGCAGTACCCTCTCCCGCACAGTAGCCATTGATGATGAGGTCAACACCAGACTCGCCAAAGCAAGCGCTGTCTTTGGCAGACTTCGAAAGAATGTGTGGGACAGGAGAGGCATTTCAATAGAAACCAAGATCAAGGTCTACAAAGCAGTAGTGCTCACCACCCTGCTTTATGGCTCAGAGTCATGGACAGTCTACCAACGCCATGCTAAAAAGCTGAACCACTTCCACACCACCTGTTTGAGAAAACTGTTTGGCATCAAGTGGCAGGACAAGATCCCAGACACTGAGGTGCTCACTAGAGCAAACCTTCCCAGCATCCACACCATCCTGATGCAGACCCAGCTTCGCTGGGCAGGCCATGTAGTTTGCATGCCAGACCATCGGCTCCCCAAGAAACTTCTATTTGGCGAACTTCAGCATGGAAAGCGCTCCCAGGGAGGCCAGAAGAAACGCTTCAAGGACACTCTGAAAGCCTCACTGAAGGCCTTCAACATCGAGATAAAGTCATGGGAGCAGGCAGCAATGGAGAGGCCACAGTGGCGAGCAGCTGTACGCAGTGGCGCCAAGGCCCACGAAGCAAACAGAATTGCGACAGCTGAGCAACGCAGGCAAGACAGGAAAGATAGAGCCTCCAAGTCTCCAAAAGCAGCCACTATACCCTGTCCATACTGCTCAAGAACTTTTCAAGCGCGAATTGGCCAAATAAGTCATCTTCGCACCCACAGAAATGGACCCTCCCAATCCCAGGATGAATAGATGGTCATCACCGATCCCGATGGACGAAGAAGAAGAAGAAGAAGAAGAAGAAGAAGAAGAAGAAGAACAAGAAGAAGAAGAAGAACAGAAAAAAGGAAGAAGAAGAACAAGAACAAGAACAAGAACAAGAACAAGAAGAAGAAGCACTTTCAGCCAACAAGACCACCAGCATCAATAGTGTTGAAGTGTTGCAACAGGAAGAAGGGCTGGTCTCAGGTCAAATGCCAAAAATACAAAAGTGCTCCATATTGTAAGGACCCGTTTCCAAACAGCATGACATAAAGATTGACACAACTTCTATACAAAATGTCAAAGATTTTAAATAACTCGGCTCAATCCAGGTAAACAGACATAAAGCAAGAATAGGAAGTGCTAAAAATAGAATGATCCCACTAAACAATGTCTGGAAAGATTGCATCATTCCTTACCAGCTGAAAGTGAAAATAATGAAATGCTTAGTATGGTCCGTCATGTTATACAACGTGAATCCTGGACACAGAGAAAAGACGATGAAAAAATAATTAATGCAGCCAAGAATTCAATTCAATTCAATTCTTTAACTGTCCTATGTTTAAAAGTGGGTTGTTGTTTTAAAAAATGAATAACCAGAGTCAGTTTGTAAACAAGGAACATATAAAAGCATACCACATGAACTGGGAACAATAAAAAAATAACCTTCTAATACTAAGTAATGAATAAAAGGAACTTAAGATATGCAGGCCACGCCCTATGAAACTAAGATACAGACCTCATGAAGACTGTCATTCAAAGCTAGACTGAGGCAAAAAGGAAAAAGGTAGACCACCTGCCCCTCTCACTGGTAACGTCACAGAAATCTGTGGCATCAGAGTCCATGAAGTCAGCAGGGCTATCAAAGACTGGGGTAAATGAAGAAGGAGGATCATGTCAGTGTCATTGGGTGCAGTCGCTAACGCTGTACCTGGTGATGCCAACAGGTGAGACAGGTGAGATCCCCAGAGGTAAGTCATGTTCACTGACACTGGTCTATTTACATGACAGATGGCTGCAGGAATGACAAACAACAGTCAGGTAACTCGCTGCCGGTCATCATGACTTCAAGTACCTCTGGTTACATCACAGCCAGTAGAAACGTATGTTTGTTAGACATTAGCTGTTTGAAAAAGACTGTGCATGTTCCAGCTGGAAATCTAGTTTTAGTCAGCATCACAGAACCTGGGACATACGTGACCAATGTCGATCTTTACCGTTACTTCATGGAGCATGATGGTGACAGTGGGCTTCACAGACAGCAGTGTGAACTTGTGTGGCTCAGAACTGTTCACTACCAGTCTGACTTTCTTCAAGTCTTTCAAGCAACAAAGTTTTCTGTAGAATTCTATCCTGGTGCTTGCAGCAAAGGAAATCAATTTGAATTCTTTTTCTCCTTCCTTCCTGAAAACAGGTCACTGCAGAAGCTGCCCAGTGGTCTGTGGAACTGTTCAGTCAGTGACTATCCCAGCCTCCATCACCATGTGGCCTGTAATCACAAAACAGAGTGTGAAGATGGACGAGATGAAACAGAAGACTGTCCCTTCAGCAGCCCTGAATGTCAGGGACTAGTGGCACTTTGTGGTCAGTGCTATCAGTTTGTCATTGGCTTGAAAACACCCAATGACAAAGAGGCAGTAGATTTTTTAAAGATGGGCACTGAGTATTGTAACTCACTTGGTGCCATGTTTACTTTTCCCAAATGCATCTTTGACTGGCCTCATGTTCTTCGAAATCCCAAAAGATTGAACAACGTTTTTACCGGATTTTATGGGAATGATCTATCACTGCCAGCCATGTATAGACATGCGATGTTAACTGATAAAACAGTTGTGCACCACTCTTTTATTGCTGATATTTTTTCTGAACAGAAAGGATTCAAGAAATGTTATTCTTTTGGAGGGAAACAACCAGATAACACGATCTGTGCTGGGGTCAACTGGCCAGCTTGCTATGGAGTGACTTGTGAGTTCAAGAAGAACAGGACTGAGGACCATTCTCCATACCACAGCCTGTGTCCTTGACCTCTAGACTCTTTCCACTGCCCTCGGGGCAGCAGTCTATGACAGTGTGTCCTAGTGGTCATGTGACTTTTACCTTCATGGTGTGTGGTTCAAACCTGTATGAAGTCTGTACCTTCACACACCAGTCCAATGTGTAGTTTTCAACATAAATCTTCACATGTAAATAAACGGTATTCAGCAGTCCACCATGACTTGCTATTCCCCACATTTCAATGCAGCGATGACCAGTTCACGCTGTCATACACTCTGCTGTGTGACTTCATAGCTGATTGTCCAGACAAGAGTGATGAGTATCTCTGTAGACATCCTGCATGCATCAGTAGCTTCGCCTGTGACAGTGGTCAGTGTGTTTCTTACAACAATGTCTGTGATCAGATGCCCCATTGCCAGGATGAATCAGATGAAAACAGTTGTGATCATTTCACTCGATTTGTTGTTAATCACATCTATCTTCCGACACCTGTTTTAATCAACTTTGATTCAGAGAGACTGTTTTTATCAGAGCATCTGAATTCCAATGACTCCTGTCCAGACAGCCACTACCGCTGTCCTGGTGACTTCAGTGACTGTCTGCCTGTCTACACACGCTGCAATGGCATGTATGACTGTCTGGACCACCAGGACGAAGAAGGATGTGAGGACCTGAGGTGTCCAGGGTTTTTCAGGTGCAGAGTGTCCACGATCTGTGTTCATGATGACCAGCTGTGTGATGGCTGGCCTCACTGCCCCCTGAATGACGATGAGCTTCTGTGTGACCTGACCTGTCCTGTAGGCTGTGTCTGTCAAGGTCACACAGTTCTGTGTGTCCAGCCTTTCTCTGCCACACAGTTCCCTCAGCTCCGCTATTTGGATGCCACAGGTTCCGGCATGACCCTGTCTGATGTCAGTAACCATGCTCACCTGTTTCATTTGATTCTGATCAGGTGTTCATTGACTTCCTTACCGCAGGTGCTGTTGCCCAATTTGAGGATTCTAGACGTTAGCGACAACCAGCTTTGGAACTTCAACGTGACTTCATTTCTGGGTTTACAAAACCTGTACATGTTGTCTTTGTCCAACAATCCTCTGACATCAGTCCATGCTGATAAGATAGCTGGTTTACAGCAAGGCACACTCTCAGTGATAGATCTGTCCTATACTACACTGACAGTGTTTGAAGCACAGTTTCTCTCACTGTTTGTAAGACTGCAGAAGGTTAACCTTACTTCTACTTCCATTCATACCATCAGCTCTGATGGATTTCAGTTGATGCAACAGTTAAAAGAATTACACATGGCAGGCAGCCCTATTAGAACGTTTCCACCTGACATCTTCAAAGATCTGAGCAACCTGCGCATTATAGTTGCAGGCAACTATAAACTGTGCTGTGAGGAAATGCTACCCAAGAATGTTCAGTATTTGTCTTGCCATGCTCCAAAAAGTGCACTGTCATCCTGCAAGGATTTGTTGCAGTCCTGGACATACCGCGGCTTTCTTTGGCTGATAGCCTGCCTGTCAGTGACTGGTAACGTCTTCTGTTTCTGTGCACGTTCATTTGCAAAGAGTATGAGTTCTTCAAGTGGCTTCAGTGTCTTTGTCACCAACCTGACCATATCTGATTTTCTGATGGGTGTCTATATTGTGATCATAGGAACAGCAGATGAGCAATTCCGTGGCACATATCTCCACCATGATGACTCCTGGAAAAGCAGTGTGGCATGTAAGGTGGCTGGAGTTTTATCCCTGTTTTCCAGTGAAGTGTCTGCTCTGATCATCTGGATCATCACCCTGGATCGTTTTGTGGCTCTCCATTTTCCGTTCAGCTCATTACGGTTTGGCAAAGTGTCAGCAACGATGGCATGTCTACTGATCTGGCTTGTTGGCTGGTGTTTGGCCATGGTTCCCCTGCTCCCTGTGACACTGCACTGGAATTTCTATGGTCAGACAGGAATCTGTGTTCCACTGTCAGTGACATCGCGTGACTTCAAAGGACGATGGTACTCATTCTCAGTTCTGATCATATTAAATTTTGTGTTGTTTTTATTCATTTTTGTGGGACAGGCTCTCATCTACTGGTCCATTCGCACCAACAGCATGAAAACTAACACCAGCAAAATGTCACGGGACATGACCATAGCTCATCGCCTGATCACTGTTGCAGTGACAGACTTCATGTGCTGGTTTCCCATTGGTATTTGTGGACTGTTGGCACTGGTGGGTATCACCATCCATGGAGAGGTGAATGTAGCTCTGGCCATTTTTGTCCTACCCTTGAACTCTGCAGTGAACCCTTTCATGTACACCTTTAATACACTGGCAGAAAAGCGGAAAAAATTGTCGGACGCTAAGCTTGTCAAATGGCTGGAATCTAACGCTGACATGGCTACTAATCACTGATATGTATATAATACCACCCATATATTGGCGTGTCAGCAGGCAATGGTATTGAATGAAGGGGCTTTAGAATAAGCATTTCCATTATAAGAAGCGACTTTTGTTGACACACACACAAATTTACACACGTGCGCACACACACACACTCATGCACACCGGCTCAGAATCTACTTACGTACAATAGATAGATAGATAGATAGATAGATAGATAGATATAGATAAGATAGATATAAAATTGATAGTAGATAGGGTAAGTAGGA
>CM054156.1:53472988-53480488 GCA_028751875.1 Rapana venosa
CCATAACAAACTCATAGCGTAACCACCTGCACTCTCCCTTCAGCAGAAAAAAACAACTTTATGATATCAGAGTATGACTACCTATGTGCTGCAGTTCTTTAAAAAGTCTCATGCAGGCAGGGTGCAGCTTCAGTCTCGAATCGATTCCCAGGTGGGAGGAACAAGTCAGGGTGTATATTCTGAGTGATCCCCATGACGTTAAGCTGGGTAACGCCCAACAACCACCACGACATGCATCAACAAGCAAGGGCCTGGATTACAGCCAGGGTGGACCTGAGCTAGCCTGAAGGGGATGACAGGTCCTGACCTCGGGTCTAGGGAGGGTCTTGTTGTCTCCCTTGGTGTCACAGGAGAAGAAGGCAGAAGACACCAAGAAACAGGAATCGCTGTCTGTCCTTCACCTCGCCCATCACCAGCCCAACGTTGCCACGCATACACACCTGTCTGGGCATGTGCACACGTGGCCACATGGGAATGGAGCGGCTGTGATTGGGGAGAGTGGGGTTTGGAGTGTGTATGTGAGGACAGCCAGTTTGACTAAAGCCCGGTTTTGATGATGCTTGGACGGACGTTAGAGCCCTGTGGTGAAGGGGCTTTGACTGCCCTCCTGAGGGTCTCACTCTGAATCTCGGCAGCGCCTGATGTATTTAACGATGGGGATTTTAACGATCTTCTAGGTCGACTTCAAGTGCAGACCTGCCAGGACCTTAACTCTCTTCGTGTGTATACACATGCAGAAGATCAAATATGCTCGTTAAGAGAGAGAGAGATACACAGAGAGAGAGAGAGAGAGAGAGAGAGAGAGAGAAGAAGAGAGAAGAGAAGAGCGAGAGAGAAGAGAGAGAGAGAAGAGAGAGAGAGAGAGAGAGAGAGAGAGAGAGAGAGAGAGAGCGTTTGGTCATTATTACGGTATCCGCATTACGGCTTCGTGGATGATGTCTAAATACAACACTATTTCTATTGTTTCTATTTTATTCTTTTCTATCGAGGATAATAGAATAAGCACTTGTTGCTTTTTTACTTCCAGTTCCAGTGTGTGTGCGGTTTTGTAAATTCTGTCATCTGTTCCCACCGGCACACAATGGCCTACTCTTATGAAAAGCGAAACGGGTTTTAACGTGTGCGCAAGAAGTTCTGCCAGCATTCGCAGGAAGTTGGTTTATAGTCCTATCCAAGGGACTGACAGGTGAAAGGAATCAGTGCAGGTGTGAACACCAGGGGAAAGCTCCTCTTGAACGGGTGTCTCGGGGATGGGTCAAACCAGGGCTGTCTGATGGCGAGCCCAACGCTCTAAGCCACTAGGCTATCGACCGGCCCCACATGTTTGAGAACATAAACTACGTTTAGGAGAAAGCGAGCAAGGCCGGTCAAATCCTTGATGGACAACAACAACATCACTGATGCTGGCAGCAGCACGCTGAGGGAAGGAGGGAGGCTGCAGGACTTCATCCTCCTACACACACACACACACACACACACACACACACACACACACACACACACACACAGAGAGGAGGGAGGCGAGAGCTGCAAACTTCATCCCACACCTGGTAGCAGCAGGAGGGGAGGCTGCAAGACTTCATCCCTACACCACACACAGTGTGAGACAGGGAGGGAGGCTGCAAGACTTCATCCCCCTCACACACACAGGAGGAGGAGGGAGGGAGGGAGGCTGCAAGACTTCATCCCCCTACACACACACAGGAGGGAGGGAGGGAGGGAGGCTGCAAGACTTCATCCCCCTACACACACACAGGAGGGAGGGAGGGAGGGAGGGAGGCTGCAAGACTTCATCCCCTACACACACACACAGGAGGGAGGGAGGCTGCAGACTTCATCCTCCTACACGACACAGAGGAGAGGGAGGAGAGAGAGAAGGGCCTGCGACTTCGCAAGCAGTCATTCCCACCTACCACACACGAGAGAGGGAGGGAGATGGAGGGAGGCTGCAAGACTTCATCCCCCTACACACACACAGGAGGGAGGGAGGGAGGGAGGGAGGCTGCAAGACTTCATCCTCCTACACGTGTACACAGGAGGGAGGGAGGGAGGGAGGGAGCAGAGACCGACAGTGTTGCCTGGCGATTCTTCAGGACAAGCAGTGCATAGATCTCCCACCGTCCCCCACGCGATGCATGCAGGCGACAGGTGACAGATGACAAGCAAAAGGTGACAGATGACAAGCAAAAGGTGACAGATGACAAGCAATAGGTGACAGATGACAAGCAATAGGTGACGGGTACTGTTCATATAGCTTGTCCGTGTATCTGTTTATCTTTTTATTATTTTTATTCTTTTATTTCGAGGATAATGGAATAAGCACCCATGTGCTTTTTCATTCAGTCCCCGTGTGTATGCAGTTTTGTACATTTTGTCATCCGTTCCCACCAGCACACAATTGGCCTACTCTTCCGAAATGCGGAACGGGTTTTAACGAGTGCGCAAGATGCGCAGACCTGGACGCAGTACAACAGAGCAGATCTTCAACATAAGACTCATAATGGAAAAAAATATCTCCAGCATCAACAGAACCTCTACCGTGACTTTATCGATTTTAAGAAAGCATTCGACAGAGTTTGGCACGCTGCACTGTGGGCAACTATGAACCTCTACAACATCAATGCCAGCCTAATCAAAGTTGTACAGAGCCCCTATGAGAATGCAACAAGTGCAGAGTTTCACAACAACAACATAGGTGATTGGTTTCGGACGACGGTCGGTGTGCGCCAGGGCTGCCTGTTCTCCCCTACTCTCTTCAATCTATTTCTTGAGAGAATCATGGAAGAAGCACTAGAAGAACATGACGGGGGTCATTGTTGACAACACGCTCTCTGTGCAAAGGTTCATCGCCCGGACCTGCCGGTCCTGCTGCTGTCGGTTGCGGCGTGTTGGTGCAGTTCGGGGGTGCCTGTCCACAGATGCAGCGTCCGGGCTTGTTGCGTCTCTCGTTCTTTCACGTCTGGACTATTGCAATTCTTTGTTGGCTGGTCTGCCGGCGTCGTCGGTCCAGTCCCTTCCACGTATGCAGGACTCTGCGGCTCGTCTGGTCCTCAGAGGGGGAAGGTCTGGGCATGTTGCTCCTCTCTTGAGGTCTCTCCACTGGCTGCCTGTGCCACGGGGGGTGAGCTGTGAGATCAGTGCCCTCTGTTGCGGATGTCTCCACGGGACAGCACCCGCCTTCCTCTGTGGATGTCTTCACGTGTACACTCCTTCTCGTTCTCTCCGCTCTGCTGCAGATGCCTGTCCTGGGGTACCTGGATTCAACCAATCCGCCGTCGGCCGTCGCTCTTTCTCGGTTTCTTGTCGTTGGTGTGGAGTGGTCTCCCTCACTCTCTCCGCCAGGGGCCTTTTTGTGACACTTTTAGGTCCGGTCTCGGGACGTGTTTTTTTCAAACCTGGGATTTTCCTCTCCTGCCTCATCTTGTGGTTTTTCCCTGCCTTCAACAGCCAAGGTTCTGTTGCCCTGCCGGGGTGTGTGACCTGTGTGTGTGTGTGGTGTGTGTGTGTGACCTGTGTGTGTGTGTGTGTGTGTGGCCTCTTGTGTGTGCGTGTGTGCACATTTGGACTTGATGGAACTATACTTGTCACTGGTTGTATAGACTGTGTAGGAATGAGTTGAGTGCAAGCGCTTTGATTGTCTCTGCAGATATAGCGCATATAAATCCATATTTTATTATTATCATTATTATTAATATTATGAAAGATATTGAGTATTGGAGGGAGAATCAATCACAAACTTGCGCTTCGCTGATGATATTGACGGATACTGGTCACAGCAAGAACTAACAGCTTAGTGAACCGCGTATGAAGAAAAACCAACAAATTTGTATGGAAATCACGGGGAAACACAAAGTGATAACAAACAGCAACTTTACATCAGAAATCAAAATCAAAGACCAAACTTGAAAATGTTCACCCAGATCTCAAGTATTTGGATTATCGTGACAGACAGGGATCAACAAACAAATACTGTCAACTTGCCCAGACCACAGCCGAAATGACCAGCCAACCCATCTGGAGCAACAACAAAATCGCCTCAATTCCAAAATCAGACTGATGCGCTCTCTGGTCATGTCGATCTTCTTATATGCATGTGAATCATGGTTCCTCACAGCGGATTTAGAAGAATAAGACTCTTAGGTATCTCATACAAAGACCACATCACGAATGGAGAAGTCAAGAGACGATTCTGCAATAAAATCGGGACCTATACTGACCTTCATACACTCGCAAGACAACGACAACTGAAGTGGTTTGGTCATGTCACACGCTCCTCTGGTCTTGCTAAAACAATCCTACAAGGCACAGTGAGGGGAGGAAGAAGAAGAGGCAGACAAAGGAAGAGATGGGAGGACAGCAATCGAGAGTGGACAGACATGGATCTGAGAGACACCCTGAAGCGGCCGAGAGACGCGAGGACTGGAGAAAGGTGGTTGACAAAGCTTCGAAGGTGCCCCAAGGATTCGGAATCAGAGGGATCGGTGACGGTGACGGAAGATGTTCTGCGTGCGTTCGCACACGGGGCCTCGGTTTATAGTCTCATCCGAAGGACTTTTGGGGAGAGTGGAGTCTGCACTGATGTTAACTCCAGAGGAAAAATCCTCTTGAACGAGAATCGACCCAGGGGATCAGCGGATCACAAATACATCACTCTAACCACCTGGCTATCCCGTCCCTGCAGGAGGGAGGAGTGTAGCGACAGGAGAAAGACACCATCAGGAGATAACGCGGCAGAACAAGGAGTGCTGGCAGGGCAGGGGAGGGGACAGGGTGGACCAAGATACTGTCACGTTTAAACATTGCTACTGTCACACTACATCTACAGAATGGACCATGACACTGTCACGTTTGAACATTGCTACTGTCACACCACATCTACACAATGGACCAAGACACTGTCACGTTTAAACATAGCTACTGTCACACCACATCTACAGAATGGACCATGACACTGTCACGTTTGAACATTGCTACTGTCACACCACATCTACAGAATGGACCATGACACTGTCACGTTTGAACATTGCTACTGTCACACCACATCTACAGAATAGACCATGACACTGTCACGTTTGAACATTGCTACTGTCACACCACATCTACAGAATGGACCATGACACTGTCACGTTTGAACATTGGCTACTGTCACACTACATCTACAGAATGGACCATGACACTGTCACGTTTAAACATGGCTACTGTCACACCACATCTCTACAGAATGGACCATGACACTGTCACGTTTGAACATTGGCTACTGTCACACCACACATCTACAGAATGGACCATGACACTGTCACGTTTGAACATGGCTACTGTCACATCACATCTACAGAATATACCATGACACTGTCACGTTTGAACATGTCTACTGTCACACCACATCGACAGAATAGACCAAGACACTGTCACGTTTGAACATTGGCTACTGTCACACCACACATCGACAGAATGGACCATGACACTGTCACGTTTGAACATTGCTACTGTCACACCACATCTACAGAATAGACCATGACACTGTCACGTTTGAACATGTCTACTGTCACACCACATCGACAGAATCAAGACACTGTCACGTTTGAACATTGGCTACTGTCACACCACACATCGACAGAATGGACCATGACACTGTCACGTTTGAACATTGCTACTGTCACACAACACATCTACAGAATAGACCATGATACTGTCACGTTTGAACATAGCTACTGTCACACCACATCTACAGAATGGACCATGACACTGTCACGTTTGAACATAGCTACTGTCACACCACATCTACAGAATGAACCAAGAAACTGTCACGTTTGAACATTGGCTACTGTCACACCACATCTACAGTCATGGTCATGAGAGGTCTCTGTAAAAGAAAATAATGGCTGTGATTCGTTTCGTTTCCCGGTTAGAGCTCTGAGGTTCATGTATTGAGCTGTCTGTGTTCTCTTGCAGCTTGTCTTTGTTATCATTGATCATGACTTGATCGTCAGCAAACAGAAGTTCGTTGAGTGCCTCCAGGTCTGAGTTGGCTTCCTTTGTGATCTGGTCCATATATATGATGAAGATCAATGGTCTTTAACATGTGTAAAAGCCATTATGATGTCTGAGTTTACACATGGGACCCGGATTTAGAATCTCCTCTGAAAGAATTGTCTAAAACAACAACAACAACAAAGCAAAATCTCTTTCAAATAACTGACTACTATGAATGAAGAATGAAAACATGAAATGTGAACAAAAAACGGAAAACGTCCACAGAATCACTCGGAACATGATCATCTTTTTTCATGCACAGCTCTACGTGAAGGGGGTGTGTGTGTGCGCGCGTGTGTGTATCTGTGCCCCCTCCTCTCTCTCTCTCTCTCTCTCTCTCTCTCTCAGTACGTGGTTACTTGCCTGGTGACGTAATCCTGGGACACACAAATGAGTTGTTTTCTGTGACAGCCTGACTGTACAGGAACAGCCCATGTTTCACAGTGGATTGTACAGTGGTGTACAGAACAGGGTCAGTGCCCTGGAGTGCATGTCGTCGTGATCCTGCATCGCCTGTGCCATTGTGTGGGCCCCAGGGGTTACCCTAAGGGCCTAACAGCTTTACTGGCCCAAGACAATAGTTAACTGCTCATTGTTTATTGTTCATTGTTTACTGTTCTCTCTCTCTCTCTCTACACACACACAAATATCTATACATACATATATATATATATATATATTATATATATATATATAAATATATATAATATATATATACATGTATGGAGAGAGAACTAGATAGATAGATAGATAGATAGATAGAAACAATAGACAGGCAGACAAATAGCCAGACAGATAGACAGATAGATAGATAGACAAACCATCTATTATCTATTTATCTATCTATCTATCTATCTATCGTGCGCATGTGTGTGGTGTTGGGGGGGGTGGTTGCATGCGTGTGGGTGTATACGTGTGTGAAGGTGGTGTGTGTGTGTGTGGTGTTATTACTGAACGTAGCTATATTGCATTTTATAGGATTAGTTGTTTGGATTTGTTCACTGTTCTTTGTTGATTGTCTCTTCAGGTACATACGAGGTCAAGGTATTCTCCATTCATCTTCAGTCTTTGTTCCTTGGTCCTTGTTTCTTGTTCGTTTTGTGTGTGTGCGCGCGTGCGTGCACGTGTGTGTGCGTGCCTTCATGTGTGTGTGCGTATGTGCCACGCGCGCGCACGTGTAGTGTGTGTATGTGTGTGTGTGTGTGTGGTGTCTTTCCAGAATACAAACACGCGTGCGTGGGCGAGTGCGAGTATGTATGTAGTATTCTGTTCTTGCTAGCTTGTGTCTGCGTGTCTGTCTCTCTGTCTGTGTCTGTCTGCCTGTCTGCGTGCATGCAAGTTAGTTGTATGTATGTATGTATGTATGTATGTATGTATGTATGTATGTATGTATGTGTGTGTATGTATGTATGTATGTATGTATGTATGTATGTATGTATGTATGTTATTCTGTCTGTGTTTCCGCTG
>CM054156.1:53490488-53492988 GCA_028751875.1 Rapana venosa
ATAGCACAAGAGAAAGACATTGTACTACAGCACAAGAATAAGACATTGTACTACAGAACAAGAGAAAGACATTGTATCACACCTGAAGAGAAAGACATCGTCCTACAGTTGAAGAGAAAGTCATTATACTACAGTTGAAGAGAAAGACATTGTCATACAGCACAAGAGAAAGACATTGTTCTACACCACAAGAGAAAGACATTGTCCTACAGCACAAGAGAAAGACATTGTACTACAGCACAAGAGTAAGACATTGTACTACAGCTGAAGAAATTGTACTACAGCACAAGAGAAAGACATTGTTCTACAGCACAAGAGAAAGGCATTATCCTACAGCACAAGAGAAAGACATTGTTCTTTAGCACAAGAGAAAGACATTGTTCTACAGCACAAGAGAAAGACATTGTTCTACAGCACAAAAGAAAGACATTGTTCTATAGCACAAAAGAAAGACATTGTTCTACAGCACAAAAGAAAGACATTGTTCTACAGCACAAGAGAAAGACATTGTTCTACAACACAAAAGAAAGACATTGTTCTATAGCAAAAAAGAAAGACATTGTACTACAGCAGAAAAGAAAGACATTGTCCTAAGCTGAAGAGAAGACATTGTCCTAAGCTGAATAGAAAGACATTGTCCTAAGTTGATGAGAAGAACATCGCCCTACAGCTAAACAAAAGGACATCGTCTACAATGAACAGGACATGGCTCTACAATGAACAAAGACATGCTTACAGATGAACAAAAGGACATGGCTCTACAGATGAACAGAAGGACATGGCTCTACAGATGAACAGAAGGACATGGCTCTACAGATGAACAGAAGGACATGGCTCTACAGATGAACAGAAGGACATGGCTCTACAGATGAACAGAAGGACATGGCTCTACAGATGAACAGAAAGACATGGCTCTGCAGATGAACAAAAGGACATGGCTCTACAGATGAACAGAAGGACATCGTCCTACAGATGAGCAGAAGGACATGGCTCTACAGATGAACAGAAGGACATGGCTCTACAGATGAACAGAAGGACATGGCTCTACAGATGAACAGAAGGACATGGCTCTACAGATGAACAGAAGGACATGGCTCTACAGATGAACAGAAGGACATGGCTCTACAGATGAACAGAAAGACATGGCTCTGCAGATGAACAAAAGGACATGGCTCTACAGATGAACAGAAGGACATCGTCCTACAGATGAGCAGAAGGACATGGCTCTACAGATGAACAAAAGGATATGCTCTACAGATGAACAGAAGGACATGGCTCTACAGATGAACAGAAGGCAAGATGTCTGCGTGCATTCACTCATGGGACCTCGGTTTCTAGGAAAGAGAGTGAAGGGGTTGAACATACTACGTCAGGTACAGGGCCACAGAGATGAGGGTTTGAACACAGTGCATCAGGAACAGGGCAGTGCTAGATAGGCCACAGAGATAAGGGTTTGAACACAGTCTGTGAATCTCACGTTCTCACATAATGGGAGGAGGTATTGCTAGCCATTAACCTGGTTTGACATAGAAAGTAACTACATGTCAACCGATACCACTTGGGATGAAATAGCTCAATGCTCCCTCTGTCTCTTTGTCTCTCTGTCTCTGTCCTGTCCTTTCTGTCTGTCTGTCTGTCTGTCTGTTTGTCTGTCTGCCGCTGAAGCCACCTTCGAGAACAGTCTTGCACTGTATATTTTATTCATATTTACCTTATTCGTATTTTGATACAATACAGTTAATTGTTGTGTGCCTTATTATAATAATAATAATAATAATAATATAACAATAACAACAACAACAACAACAACAATAATAATAATAATAATAATAATAATAATAATATAATAATAATAATAATAAATATAATAATAATAATAATAATAATAATAATAATAATAATAATAATGATGATGAATGGAATTTATATAGCGGTGAATCTTGTAAAACAAACAAATCGAAGCGCTTGCACTCGAATTATTTACACTCATGCAACTTTCCTCAAATATAATGAATAACAGATTTCAAATTTATGCACGTGTGCACACACACTCTCACACACACACACATACACACACACACCACGCACGCACGCACGCGCACACCACACACACACACACACACACACACACACACACACACACACACAACCCGTGATGAAGGATGCTGTTGACAAGTAGGGACGGATATGAGGGGACAGTCTCAGGTAGGAAATAAGTGTTTTGAGACTGGATTTGAAGGTATCAAGTGAAGGCTTTTGGCGGAGTGAAAAAGGGAGGTCATTCCAGGTGGAAACAGAAAGAGCGACGGCCAACAGTGGTTTGTTTGAATCTGGGTGTTCGAAAGCACAAAGTATCTGCGGCTGAACAAGGGAACGGGATGTAGTATACAGGTGAAGACAGTTACAGAGATAAGAGGGTGCAGATTTGTCGAGACATTTGAAACAGAGGGTATTGATCTTATACTTCAGTCTTTGTGAGACAGGCAGCCAGTGAAGAGAT
>CM054156.1:53497988-53565488 GCA_028751875.1 Rapana venosa
CAACAACAACAACAACAATAATAATAACCTCCACATTATACTAGATTTGAGATCACAGTCTGCATGCTAGTCTTTCGACAAAATAATAAACCACGTTCTGTTAAAAAAACAACAACCGCGCAGAAATTGACTATAAACCCCCTACAATGATTATCCCTAAGCTGACTAAATTCACACACACACACACACACACACACACACACACACACACACACACACGTTTTTTACAAAGACTGGAACAGAGAAAGAAAGGCCCTGCAGTACGCTAGTGCCCTCTCCATGAAATCAGCTGTCCAATAAATTCTTGTTGTTGAATTTATCTTGCTCGCAAAAATATAACTAACGCATTTAAATACAGTTCAGTACGAGAACTTTATGCAATACACTCCGGACAAACATGTTTTCCAGTACAGATGAACATGACACTATGTATACCAAGTTCGAAAACAAACAAAGCAGCAGTAAACAATGCTTCGATACAGCAGTATAGACTTGTTCGTACACCATGCTTCAGTACAGCAGCATGAACTTCTTCGTACACCATGTTTCAGTACAGCAGTATGGACTTGCTCTGTCCTGCTGCTGCTGCTCCTAGGACAAGTCCAGCACAGCAGCGTACTCGCTAAGCAGGCCGTTGTCAGTCACTGCCTGAATGGTGACGTGCAGTGACGTCATCGAGCCAGCGTAGTACCCCGTGTAGCGGGTCTCTTTGGTGACCACGTGGTTGATGACGTCACCGTAACCTCGCTCTGTGCCGGCGTAGACGGAGTAGGTGACGTCACGGGTGACGTGGAAGACGTTACGCCAGTCCAGGGAGAGTTCCTCCTTGCCTTTGTTCACAGCTGACGTGGCCGTCTTCCCTGTGTGACAGTGATAGCAATGACACTGCCACTTCTTCTGTTACTACTTCTACTACCAACAATAACACTACTACTTCTTCTATTTCATTGTAACTGGCTGCATGTGAATGAGTAGGATGAATGAAAGCGCTTTGATTTGTTTTTGCAAGATATAGCGCTATATAAATTCAATTTATTATTATTATCAGTATAACTACTACTACTACTACTTCTTCTATTACCTCTACTGCTACTACTTCTACTATTTCTTCTTCTTCTTCTTCTTCTTCTTCTTCTTCTTCTTCTACTACTACTACTACTACTACTACTACTACTTCTACTTCTACTTCTACTAATGCTACTGCTATTACTTAAACTACTGCTACTACTGCTGCTGGTGCTATTACTGCTACTACTGTTAATGTTACTACTACCACTACCACCACCACTACCACCACCACCACCACTACTACTACTACTACTACTACTACTACCACTACCACTACTACTACTACTACTACTACTACACTACTACTACTACTACTAATACTACTACTACCACTACTACTACTACTACTACTACTACAACTGATGATGATGATGATGATGATGATGATGACGATGATGATAATATAGACTGTCATTTGTTGCATTTTTCTCTCTGTCCCTCCTCCCTCCTCCCTCCCCCCCTCTCTCTCTCTCTCTCTCCCTCTCTGTCTCTGTCTGTCTCTCGTTCTTCCCCACTCTCTCTCCCCCCTCTCTCGCTCTTTCCCTCCTCCCTCTCCCCTCCCTTCCCCCTCTCATTCTCCCTATTCCCTCCCCCCCTCTCTCTCCCTTTCTCTCTCTCTTACCCCCCCCCCCCCATCTCTATCTCTCATTAATGCCTGTATAATATTGTCAATGAGAGACTGTGAGCTGGGGTTTGGCCTAGAGTATTTGTCTTTACATGGTCAAGATCATTGCTCAATCCCTTCATTCTCTCCATTCCTTTCTCTCTTCTTCATGATATGATGGGTGGATTTTGAAATGTGCAGACAGTATAACACACATAATGGATATTGAAACGTGTACACGGTGTAACATACATCATGTATTTTGAAACGTGCACACGGTGTAACTTACATCATGTATTTTGAAACGAGCAGACAGTGTATCATACATATTGTCACACAAGGTATATCTAGTTAGCGCGCCATTTAGAAAAAAAACAAAAACGTCTTGAAGACTAGAGTCAGAGTTAACCCTCGAACATCCCCACTATCCGTCTGTCTGTCTGTCTATCTTTAAGTAGGGATGGGATAGCCTAGTGGTTAGAACACTGCGCTCGCAATCTGGTGACCCGGGTTCCAATCCCGTTCAAGGAGGATTTTCTCTGGAGCTAACATCAGTGCAGACTCCACTCCTCCCAAAAGTACTTCAGATGAGACCATAAACCGAGGTCCTATCTGCGAACGCACGCAGAACATCTTGCACACACGTTAAATCCTGTTCCGCTTTTCAAAAGAGTCGGCCATTGTGTGCCAGTGGGAACAGATGACACTATTTATAAAACCGCATACACATAGGGACTGAATGTAAAAAAAACAACCCACCACACGAGTGCTTATTCCATGATCCTTGATATAAGTAAATAATAAAAATAAATAAATAAACAGCAGGTCTGTCTTTCCCTGCTTACCTGTCAGCAATGGCCTGGTATCATCCAGCCGCGCCACCGCAGACATCACCTCTGAGGTCACATTCCTCTGGTTGACCGCCATCAGTTGAGCGGTGACCTGGCTCTTCACGCCGCTGTGCCCCGCTGTGCTGAACACCGCCGTGGTCTTGTAGGCGTCCTGCAGAGACCAGGCACCCAGGGGGGCAGAGTTCAACAGGAAGCGGAAGTAGAACTGCCTGACGGTAGGATCCCGGACTCCGCGCCAGAAGAACTGCAGACTGGAGTTAGCGGACCTGACCTGGGAGGGGGCCTGGTCGTAGGGAGAGGTGGACACGCTGTTGGGCAAGGAACCCAGGGTCACCTGCCCGCCCAGGGAGTAAAGCAGTAGTTTTTTTTTCATCTTGCTAAATAATAATAATAATAATAATAATGACAATAATAATAATAGTAACAATAATAATAATAATAATTTAATAATAATAATAATAATCATAATAATAATGTATGGAAGTTATATAGTGCTGAATCTTGTAAAGCAACAAATCAAAGCGCTCAGATGAGATGACTTTTTAAAAAAATTTTACACACACACACACACACACACACACACACACACACTGGAGTTAACATCAGTGCCGACTCCACTCTCCCCAAAAGTCCTTCGGATGAGACTATAAACCGAGGTCCCGTGTGCGATCGCACGCAGAACATCTTGCGCACACGTTAAAACCCGTTCCCCTTTTCAGAAGAGTAGGCCATTGTGGGAATGGATGACAAAAGTGCATACATACGGGGACTGGATGAAAAAGCACATGTGTGCCAATTCCATTATCCTCGAAAGAAAAGAAATTAAAAAAATAACACACACACACACACGTGCGGGCACGCGTACACACACACACACACACACACACACACACACACACACACACACACACACACACACACACTGTTTATTGGTTGTGGACGTGTGTGTGTGGACGTGAGCGCGCACGCGCGCAGGTGTGTATGAGAATGTGTGTGCGTGTATATGTACATGTGGTAATTTGTATTTTCTATGTATTACCTTATCGATTTCCCTTTTTTTACTGGTTTAATTTAATGGTAATTGATGCAATAATGTAGTATCTTAGTATAATCATTAAGAAATTTGTTCTTAGATAGATGGCTTGATGAAAAAAAAAGCAAATGCATTGCTTATTCAATGTACCGTCTGGAAATAAAATTTTGACTTGACTTGACTTGACTTGACTTGACTTGGTTAGATGCTGTTAGAAATTGGGATTTTTACTGTTTTGGATTTAGGAATTACTTTACATTTACATGTTCTTACTTGTTTGTTGTAGATTAAGTAAACTAACCCCTTACCCAACTCCCTCATCCCCTTCCCCTCCCCCCTGGCCTTTTTCTGTCCAATATCACATCCCTCTCTCTCCTCATGTACACATGCAAACACCTGCACTCGTATGAAAACACCCCCACCCTCCTCCCGCCAATATACACAGAGAAATATTTGCACATTACCTCAGTCATGACTGGAGGATTAAGAAGTATCCTGGCCGGTTGTGACGTCACAGTGGTGTACAGCTGAACTTTGTTGTGACAGGTCACTGACATTATGACCTTTGACCCATGCCGAGGATCCCGTAGCTGCCACCGACACTGACCTTTTGTCACGTGGCCTGCTGGGGTCAGTGTTGACTGGTTTGTCTGTTGGCCACCTGTGGGTGAAGGTCACAACGATGAAAGTAGGTCAGTCATTGTTCAAGCTTTTAGTGTTTGATGACAGAAAGGCAGTCACTGTTTAAGTTTAGTGTTTGATGACAGAAAGGCCAGTCACTGTTTAAGTTTTTAGTGTTTGATGACAGAAAGAAGGTCAGTCACTGTTTAAGTTTTTAGTGTTTGATGACAGAAAGGCCAGTGACTTTTTATACTTTTAGTGTTTGATGACAGAAAGGCCAGTCACTGTTCAAGCTTTTAGCTTTGATGACAGAGAGAAGGTCAGTGACTGTTTATAATTTTAGTGTTTGAAGACAAAAAGTGGGTCTGCTAATGTTTATAGTTTCAGTGTTTGATGACAGAAAGTAGGTCAGTCACTGTTTAAATTTGTAGCGTTTGATGACAGAAGGTCAGTTAATGTTTATAGTTTCAGTGTTTGATGACAAAAAGCAGGTCAGTTAATGTTTATAGTTTCAGTGTTTGATGACAGAAAGTAGGTCAGTCACTGTTTAAATTTGTAGCGTTTGATGACAGAAGGTCAGTTAATGTTTATAGTTTCAGTGTTTGATGACAAAAAGCAGGTCAGTTAATGTTTATAGTTTCAGTGCTTGAAGACATAAAGTTGGTCAGTTAATGTTTTGTATGCTTGATGTTATTACAAGAAAACAGATTATTCATTTTCATGTCATAACAATTGTTATAACACAAAGCATACCAGTCAACACAACATATTCTATCAAACAAATTTCCCTACCTGCAGGCAATGACCTACTGTTTTGAAAGGCAGAACGAGTTCTATCATGTGTGCAAGATGTCAAATACAGCCTCATATGAAGGCTTTTGGGGTAAGTGGAGTTGATAAAATTGTTAATTCCGGGGGAAAGTGCCCTCAAATGGGTCTGTGTGGTGGCTCGAACCCATGCCGAGAATGGGAGAGGCAATCAAGACTTACTGCGTGCACACACACTCGCACACTTACGCATGCACACACGCACGCACACACACACACACACACACACGCACACACACACACACACACATACACACACACACACACACCACACACGTACGTGATAACTCACCAAAACTACAGGAGCAAACTTCCACCCCACTCTCAGCATCTTGCACGGACCACTTCCCTTCCGCCCACACCTCCGTGACCTTGCCTTGACCTTCACCTTCATACTTCAAGGTCAACATGACATTAGATACAACAGGTCCTGTCTTGTCCATGCGCACAGGTGAAGAAACGAACCGGGACCACTGACCAGCATAATTCTGAGCAACGGCCACAGCATACAGCGTGGTGGCGTGTTGCACGTGCACGTCCATGCTGAGGTGACCACTGTAGCCTACCGCAGTCCAGGGCTGAAGCTGGAGTCCTCCAGGAGTGGTGCCCACCCCCACCATCAGGGCCTGCAGCCCAGACTCCAAGTCCCTGACGTGGGAGCAGACAGACAGGCTGTAGGCTGAGGTCTGGCGGAGGATGACGACGTCCTGGGAGGAAGGCAGCGTCTTCAGGCAGCGGGAGAACTGAGTCACCAGTGAGGCACCTGCCGGACCTTCCACCACCGCCTGAAGGCCGACATCCCCACTGTAGGGGGAGAGGAAGGTGTGTTGAGCTGTGTACACTCCTGACGCCGTCAGATGGAAGGACAGGGGCATCTTGAGTTCCGCCAGGTGGAGGTAACCCAGGACAGAGTGGTCCACCCTTGAGGCTGTCATCGCCAACTTCATTATCTCCCCTGTCTGTGTGGCCTGCATTGTGACGTTAGCTTTGTAGACATCTTGTAGGTGGAAGGGGGTGAGGGAGGGGGTCAAGGTCACGTTTTCTACCACTTCAAAGCCTGAGCACGTGACGCCTTCCGGCGGCGTGACGTCGACCAAGATGGCGTGGGATTGGACAACTGGGCTCTCCAGGCCTGCTGCGTCTACAGCTTTTACCGCCACTGTGTACCTGGTGTGTGATGAAGGAAACGAATATATATATATAAATATATGTATATATATATATATATATATATATATATATATATATATATATATATATATATCACCGTTCAAGGGTTTTCTCTCTACAGTTAACATAATAAAGAAAACAAAATTCACATGTAAAACATGTACATGTGAACTCTAAAACTCAGAGAGCTTAAGTCAATATTTCTTTCTAAACTGATCAGCAAAAAGAACAAGAATGTCTGACTTCAACACTGTAGGTCCATGAAGGCGATGGTTTAAATTACAGTAGTGGCATCTGGTAAAGTAAGGGTGGGGATATTTACGATTTTCTGTGGCAACTTAAAGTGCATACCAGCCAGTGCTTTATTTTATTTATTTATTTATTTATTCATTTTAATTTTATTCTTTTATATCGAGGATAATGGAATAAGCATTTATGAGCTTTTTACATCCAGTTCCCGTGTGTATAGGGTTTTGTAAATTGCCATCTGTTCCCACCGACACACAATGGCCTACTCTTTCAAAAAGCGGAACAGGATTTTAACGTGTGCACAAGATGTTCTGCGTGCGTTCGCACACGGGACCTCGGTTTATAGTCTCATCCGAAGGACTTTTGGGGAGAGTGGTGTCTGCACTGATGTTGGCTCCAGGGAAAAATATCCCCTTGAACGGGAATCGAACCCGGGTTGTCAGATTGCGAGCGCAATATTCTAACCACTAGGCTATCCCGTCCCCCTTTAGGTTTTCCTTGTGTATATACGCTTTTAGAAGATCAAATATGCACGTTAAAGACCCTATAATCCATGACAGTGTTCGGTGGGTTACAGAAACACGAACATTGTCAGACTGTACCCTGTGCATGGAAGAGAGGAATGGGGTCCACAGGTTGAACTTTCCCAAGAGACACAGCTTGAAAACTTCAGTGAAGTGCCACAATGACTCCTCGGGGAATTAACAAAGAAAAAGAAAGACTGACCTGTTCACCATCACGATGCATTAAAGTGCACAGACACGACTGACATCAAGACACCAATCCAATCCAATCCAGTCACGAAGTTTATAGCCCTGCCGACCACAGAGGCCATGTCAGGGCTGTTACCTCGTAAACATTGAAATCTCAGAATAAAACTAAGCAACTAAACACAGTTTAAACAAGAGGGAAAACCAACCCTGCTGTCGCTCCTCGCACCAGCACCCTAGCCTGCCACAAGGGCCAAAGTCGCGGGGAAATAAAGAGGCACTTACCTGTGTTTGTGACTCAGGGCCAGCTTGTCCAGGTGAACTTCAGTCTTCATCCCCACACTGGAAAAGTTCCCGAGGACAGGAGCGTCCTCAGCATCCACAACGGCCACCTGGTAGAGCCTCACACCGGACTCTCCATCCTCAAACCCGTGCCACGACGCCCACATCTCGGAAGTCGAAGACTGCGCATGTCTGTTGCCATAGCGACGGGAAGGGAAGACAACTCCGGTGACAGGGGGAGCCAGGTCGAGCAGAAAGCCGTCAGACACTGCTGTGGTCTGAAGACCCGCTCCGTTCCAGGCTCTCACTGTGACGTAATAGCGCGTGCCGGCCTCCAGGTGCTTTGTGGGAAGGGTCCAGGAGGTGTTGAGACCCACGTCCGTGACGGCAAGGTGGTTGGAAGCTGAGCAAAAGATGGACAGTTTCTGGGTGAAGGATGCACGTGCAAAGGTTTTCCCTCTAGAGCTAACATCAGAGCCGACTTCACTCTCCCAAAAGTCCTACCAATGATACTATAAACCGAGGCCCCAGGTAAAAACTTCTTGCACGCACGTTAAAACCCGTCCCACCTTTCGGGAGAGTAGGAAATTGCGTGTCACAAGGAAACTGGTGACAAAATTTAAAACACACATACAGATCGGTGTGGTGTTAAAGCATCATCCCAGAAGTTGGAATGCGGCTACCTGAATGGTGGGCACACGATTGCATACACAAAATCTCACCAGGGGTGAACTTGGAGTTCTATCTGAGGAACAGAAAAAAATGATTGTAAAAGACATGACTTTTCAACATATAAACTCCTCCCCCACCCTCGCTGGTATATTTTATCAGACATTGCCTTCAAGCAAACAACGATATAGAGAAAAGGCTTTGGAACTCTTATCAGAAACCCGTTTTTTCCCCTACAAGACATAGAGCAACAAGTGATGACAAAAGAATATTTTGTTTTCCATAAAATCCCAGCTTTACCATTGAGCTGGGCTTAACAACAACAATCAGTAAAATACACTAGAAACTGAACGAAGATAGACAGTCTTCTATAGACTGAGTCTGGTGCCTGAGAAAGAGATGACTGAACAATCAGTGTGTACACCAAAACATGGTGACTGAACCATCAGTGTGTGTACACAAGAACATGGTGACTGAACAATCAGTGTACACCAGAACATGGTGACTGGGAAAAAATCAGTGTGTACACCAGAACATGGTGACTGAACAATCAGTGTACACCAGAACATGGCGACTGAACAATCAGTGTGTACACCAGAACATGGCGACTGAACAATCAGTGTACACCAGAACATGGTGACTGAACAATCAGTGTGCACCAGAACATGGTGACCCGAAAAAATCAGTGTGCGCACCAGAACATGGTGACTGAACAAGCAGTGTGTACACCAGAACATGGTGACTGAACAATCGGTGTGTTCACCAGAACATGGTGACTGAACAACCAGTGTGTACACCAGAACATGGTGACTGAACAACCAGTGTGTACACCAGAACATGGTGACTGAACAATCAGTGTGTACACCAGAACATGGTGACTGAACAATCGGTGTGTTCACCAGAACATGGTGACTGAACAATCGGTGTGTTCACCAGAACATGGTGACTGAACAACCAGTGTGTTCACCAGAACATGGTGACTGAACAACCAGTGTGTACACCAGAACATGGTGACTGAACAATCAGTGTGTACACCAGAACATGGTGACTGAACAATCAGTGTGTACACCAGAACATGGTGACTGAACAATCGGTGTGTACACCAGAACATGGTGACTGAACAACCAGTGTGTACACCAGAACATGGTGACTGAACAACCAGTGTGTACACCAGAACATGGTGACTGAACAATCAGTGTGTACACCAGAACATGGTGACTGAACAATCAGTGTGTACACCAGAACATGCTGACTGAACAATCGGTGTGTTCACCAGAACATGGTGACTGAACAATCAGTGTACACCAGAACATAGTGACTGAACAATCAGTGTACACCAGAACATGGTGACTGAAAAATCAGTGTGTACACCAGAACATGGTGACTGACCGAGGGACTGAATGGTACTTTGTTGTTGTTGTTGTTGTTGTTGTTGTTGTTGCTGTTCGTTTCTCAGCTAGAGTGTTGGTGCTGAACAACGGAGAAACAGTTGCCTGTGGCATCCTTTACCCATGAAGATGCTGCATGCAGACTTCCGGCATGACGTCCAAACACGACACGAGTGTGTTTGAGTTTGCGAAAATATTGTTATCTGTCCCTACCGGCATGAAATGGCCTACTCTTCCCAATAAAGGAACAAGATTTTGACGTGTGTGCAAGGTGTTATGCGTGTGTTTGCACACAATACCTCAGTTTTTCGTCTCATCCAAAGAACTTTGTGGGTATGGCGTCGAGTCGGTAGTGTTAACTCCAGAGGGGACAGTCCCCTTAAAACATACGCCTCGGTGACAGCTTGAAACTGAACCGTCAGATCACAAGCGCAAAGCATTAACCACTAGGCTACCTTGCCCCTCAAATGGGCATTGCAATGGATTGTCACAACACAGGAAAGAAAGAAACCACTGACTTTCAAACCTCACACTTCTATCTATCTATCTATCTGTCCCGTAGTCTGACGACCGTGGGGGCACCCTCAAAGACTCAGCAACCAGTTCCCTCCATTCCTCTCTCTGTTCTGCCTTTCTCAGGGTTTTGTTGAGTTCTAGGCCTGTCCATTCACTAATGTTATCCTCCCAGCTCTTCCTTGGTCTGCCTCTTCTTCTTCCTCCTTGGACAGTGCCTTGCAAAACTGTCTTTGTAATTCCTTGGGATCTTGTGACATGCCCATACCACTTAAGTTTACGCTTTTTCACGATCGTTAGAAGGTTCTCATAGGGTCCAATGGTTTGCTGGATTCTGTTATGCACGCTTTTGTTGCTTATGTGGTCTTTGTAGGAGATGCCAAGGAGTCTCCGCAAGCATCTCATCTCCACCGCCTGTACTCTTCTCTCCAAATCTGCAGTCAGGGTCCATGATTCACAGGCATACAGAAATATGGATATGACAAGGGAGCGCATTAGTCTGATCTTGGAGATAAGTGAGATATTCTTATCTCTCCAGATGGTGTTTAGTTTTGACAAAGCTGTTATTGTCTGTGCAGTCCTGCATACTACTTCTGGCTTGGATCCCTGGTCGGATACAATGGCTCCCAGGTACTTGAAGCTTTGAACTGTTTCCAGCTTCTGGTCATTAACCCTGATATCAGTGCTAATGCCGTTGGTGTTATTAGTCATCAGTTTGGTCTTCTCTGCACTGATTTCCATGCCGTATGTTTTGGAGGCCTTATCCAAGTGTTCTGTTAGGCTGGCAAGCTCTTTTTCTGATCCTGCTATTCCATCAATGTCATCTGCGAAGCGGAGGTTTGTGATCGTTCTGCCACCAATGCTGACTGATCCTTCATGATGTTCCAGTGCATCAGCCATGATTCTCTCAAGGAAGATGTTGAAAAGAGTGGGTGAGAGTAGACAGCCCTGCCTTACTCCAACTGTTGTTCGAAACCATTCTCCAATGTTGTTGTTGTAGTACACTGCACTGGTGGCCTCGCTGTACAGCTGTTTGATGACTCTGATCAGGTTTGCATTGATGCTGTACAAATTCATGGTTGCCCACAAAGCTGCATGCCACACCCTGTCAAATGCCTTCTTAAAATCGATAAATACGTGGTAAAGGTCTTGTTGATGTTGAAGGTACCGCTCACATAGTATTCTGAGGTTGAATATCTGTTCTGTTGTGCTGCGCCCTGCTCTGAAACCTGCTTGTTCCTCAGCAATGATGGTCTCTGCTTGTGGCTTCAGTCTATTCAATATTATCTGCAGCATGACCTTGCTTGGGTGACATATGAGGCTGATTGTGCGGTAATTATGGCATTGTTGTAGATTTCCTTTCTTGGGGAGGGTGATGATGAGTGACTGCGTCCATGGTGTTGGCCATTTTCCTGTCTGCCAGATCTTGTTGCAGATTCTTAGTAGGGCGCTGATCATGGCTTCCCCTCCAGCTTGGACCAACTCAGCTGGAATGTTGTCAGCCCCTGCTGACTTCCCCTTTTTCAGCGATCTGACTGCTGTTTCCACTTCTTCTCGGAGGATAGGGTGACTGTCTGTGTCTTTGCTTTCGGGTACATTAAGGACTTCTGGATCTCCTGCGGTTCTATAGTTATACAGGTCGGAGCAGTATTCTGTCCATCTGTTCAGAATATCCTGGTCGTCAGTGAGACACTTCCCATTTTTGTCTTGGATTGTTAAACCTTTTCTCTGTTTCGTGCTAGTCAGGTCTTTCACCAGCTGATATGCTTTCTTGCTATTGTTTTTCTTGATGTTCTCTTCAATGTCTTGGCACTGTTCACCGATCCAATTCTCTTTTGCCTCCGTCATGGACTTCCTGATTCTTTTGTTGACTGCCCTATATTGTTCTGCTCTTTCTTTTGTTTCATTTTTCTTTTTCTTCAGCTCTCTACGCTTGTCGCATAGTTGTAGGATGTTAGGTGTGACCCATGTTTTTTTGACTGGTCGGCGTTTGCCAAGAAGCTCGTTTGCTGTTTCAGTCACCGCTGTATTGAAACTATTCGTCAGTGTATCTATGTCTGAGTCTATCACAGTGAGTGCTGCAAACTTTCCACCTATCCTTGCTTGAAAAATTTATAATACCTCTGGGTCCTTCAGCTTCTCGAGGTCAAATTTGATCCTGATGTTGTTCCGCTTGTGGATTTTCTTTAGACGTAGTCAGAAAGTCATCATCACAAGATCATGATCACTCCCTATGTCTGTTCCTGGAAAACTTCGTGTCTGTGCGATGTTAACGCTAGACTGAAACCGTCTTTTCACCATGATGTAATCTATTTGGTTGTGGTGTTCTCCATTTGGGCTATGCCATGTCCATTTTCTGGATTTCTTGTGTGGGCCAAGTGTATTCACTAGCTGGAGGTGGTTGTTACTGGCAAACTCCAGGAGTCTCAAGCCTCTTTCATTTGATTGGTTATTACAATGTGGCCCACAAACGCCCTCCCAGTCTTTCCATGCATCTTCTCCTACCTTGGCGTTCCAGTCGCCTTGCACAACGAGGATGTCTTTCTTGGGTGTTTGATTCAGAACCTCTTGTAGCTGGTCATAAAATTCTTCTACGGCTTCATCTGTGTAGTCTGATGTAGGGGCGTATGCCTGTACTATAGTTATGTTAAAGGGGGTTGCTCTCAGGCGGATGGTAATAAGTCTGCTGGACACAGGCTGACAGCTCATGACGGTGTTCACGGTGTCTTTGTGAACGAGAAACCCCACGCCGTGTTCATGTTTATCCTGTTTTCCACTGTAGTATAATTTGTGGTCTTCCTGGGTCGTTGTTTCTCCCATGTTTTTCCACCTGACTTCGCAGAGCCCAAGGATGTGCCATTGATATCTGGACATCTCATGTGTCAGTTCTTCCACTTTGCCTGCAGCTCTTAGTGTCCGTACATTCCACGTGCCAATGATGGTGTTGTTTCTGGCACGAATTTTGCTGAGTTTTACATCAGTAGCATACTTTCGACATCTGTCCTGATGAGCAACAGAAGGCGCGGTCCTTGGTAACCCGGGCGACGATCGATCCGGTATGGAGATTCTGGCTGTCTTTGTCATTGGTGTATCTTGGGCAAATCAAACCTGGCGGAGCCCATCCCTCTCCAGGTCGGATTTTTTGGTTGGGTTTACTCCCCACATGTGGCAGGTGGTACTGGGTTACATGGTTACCAGTAGCAGAGGGAGTCTCTGACCTGACCTCACACTTAGATTCCCGAAATTGACCCAAAACAAAATGCTTGTTAAAGGACAAAGCATTTACGAACGATTGTTTGTAAAAACAACAACAACATAGACAACAAAAACCAAACATTTAGTGATGTTTGAGTTCGGGATCTGATGGGACGAGGTTCCAGCCATAACCGAGACACCTGTTTGAGGGGATTTAATCATGATATATAAACATGGGACGGGATAGCTCAGTGGTCGGAGCACTCGCTTTCCCCCAGCCAAGTTAAGCAGCGTCGAGCGTGGTTACCACTTGGATGGGTGACCGTTTGCGCGCCTTGGCTTCAGTACAGTTCCCCCAGTTCACCCAGCTGTAAATGGGTACCTGTCCTCTTTAGGGTCAGGGAAGGTAAAGCAGCGAGGGAGAGGAGATGGGCGCCGCCCTCAATACGCTGGCCCTAGAAAAGTGAGGTCTCTGACGCCTCGCTCCCCTACGACCTTATAGGTTATGGGACACCTTTACCTTTATATAAACATTACGCACAGAACATATAGGTGTGTCAAAATAGAAATGGGAAAAGACCGATATTCGCTATAGAAACCACTAGCGAGCGAGCGAGCGAGCGAAAAACCCAAACCCCTCCCCCCGCCCTCTGCCTTTTCATTTTTTTAAAAACATTTTTCCAAAAAAAAAACCCCCTAAAAAACCGCCATCTCCAAGGAAAAAGGGGGTGAGGGTTCTCGCAAAAGCCACGGGACCCAACGCTCCTTTTTAGGTTCCATTCCGGGTTATGCGGACGGGTGTGGAATATTTCCCCAAATGTGTTCCCCCCGGTCTTTTTTATCCCCGTCTGGTGCCCTTTTTCCCGTTTTAGATTGTACAAAATTTCCCCTTTTTTCAAAGGTCGACCCTTCAGCCGTTGTTCTTGTTCCCGGGTAAAAGGTCAAAAAGGGTTCCAAAGGGGGGGGGGGGGAAAGTCCGATAATGTAAAGGGTATGACGAAAAGGGGGCGTTGGACGGCAACCGTGTCTGTTCCTTCCCACAAAATGAAAGGGAACCCAGGGCACCCCAGCAGAGTGGAAAAGGCGTTCCCCCCAAACCTTTTTTAATTTTTAAATTATTTTTTTAAAGTTTTATTTATTTTTTTTAAAATTCCACAATACAATTTTCTTAAATTTCACTTTCTAAAGAAGCCCGTGCACACAAGGGCAGCCCTTATTTTTCCAATTGTAATTTTTTCCCTATCAGAGTGGCTTTTCTTTCACTAATCTTGCCAGGATATTGATCTACATCTGTTGCGTTTTTTACGTGCGCTTTGTGAATTAGGTAATCAGACGGGTTTTCCTCATTTAAATTGTCAGCGATAGACAAGCGCCAGATAATCATGGGTCTAGTTCGAGGGGGAAAGTTTTGCCCAAACGGATTTGAAACTCCACTTCGAGCCATGCTTTTCGACTTACTAACACATTCTTTAGCCCATCCACGGGTCTTTATAAGCATATGTTTTAGCATCCAGTCCTGATTGTTGTGACAGTCTTGTCAATTTTGATTCCCACGGACACATTCCATAACACTTCATATAATGAATGGGTTTTTAGTGTGGTAATTTCGTTGTGGTTGACTACGACATAACTGTTTGTATTAATCATGACATTTGGTAGAGAGTCCGGCTATTGAACTCCAGGGAAAATAACCCTGAACGGGTGATTCGAACCGGTCCAGTACGATCCGAGCTTATGCGCATGCTCTACCAGCAATCGTCCCTTGCAACCTGCCCTAGGTATCTCATATGTAAGGGCAGTGGAGAATGACAGCTCAGCGTGAACCAGTAGGGTGCCTGACCTAGCAGTTACAGTCTACTTATCCTTCATTTCTGTCAGACTGGGCATGAAGGACTTAATCCCATAGTACCACACAGTACCGTCGAGCGATTTCATAGCTTCCTACAACAAGCAAAATTAACTACAAAGCGGGTTGCTTTCAGATTTTGAGATAGATGAATTGACCAAAAAAAGCTCTATTCTAAGCGTCAGTCAGAGAGTTATGACTTGGTTTGAGTACAACATTTCAGTCGAAAGGTGTGCTTACCTTCTGACTAAACCCTGTGAAAGCAATACACAATGGTCTGAATTCTAATGATGATATCGAAGAAGCTTCCAACTAGGTCCGTAATTGTGGTCGTAGAAGATAATGATTCTATCGCAAGACCAGGTACGTCAGTACCCAGCACACACAGCAACACACTGTGCCAACATACGAGGAGACGCTGAACACTTGTCAAGACAAGATTCCGCTTCTGAATATCTTATTTCAGTCTTGTTGTGTAAGGAAATGTCTGACATTAGGCATCGAACCGATAACACTGTTTACCGTTTATGAACCCTGACCTTAAACCATTACTCCTGTACTGATTCATGGACTTTCCCATAACGCTAACATGGCATGCTGTACCGGTACCTGTCTCTGCATTAAAGTACAAAAATTCTCTATATAAGAGGGCAGCTTGACTGACGTAAGAATCGTAGAAGTACTGTCTACAGGCGGACTAAAACCATGTACCTGTGTCCGGTCTTCGCATTAGATACCAGCGTCACTCAATACGTGTATCAACCTGACTAAAACGGACATGCCCTACGAAGCTGTGTTGTAGACTTGACCTAAACAGCACTGCTACATTCTTTATGCCTACTAATAAGCACTGTACGCTGGTGCATGGTGACCTTGACGCGTAAAACTCCACTGTGTATTGGCCTCTGCTAAACTACACCTGCGAGTGGCTCTGACTTGAAATTCATCTAGCCGTGGGCTTATGTGCCTCTGACCGTTAAAACAATTGTTACGGAGGGTGTGTGGTCCCAGATGGGATCGGTTACGCTCACCGAAAGAGCCCAGTCGCTGACTCCGTGTACAATGTGGTGACCACAGGTCATCGGGGCCCTGAACAGCAGGGAGGATCAGACAGCGCGAATCCTATTTTTTGACCGGTCTTTCGTACTGAGCAGAATGGGTTATTATACACTTACACGGGATTTCGGTAATGCACTAAAGGGTCCACAAGAGTCACGATTATGCTTTTGTCAACGTTTTAGTCTTCCTATCATGGCCTCAATGATCAGACAACTCTATATGTGGATGGTTTTTACGTGCGTTACATGTTCTGGTTTTTCGCCTGTGGCAGGAGGCGGGGATCCACCTGTATACATATGGGAAGTGTTCGGCAACGATTTGACTAAAATACTTTCTCTTTAACAGGATTTCAACCAGTCACAGGATCCATAAGCACTCATGCGCTCTCATCCTAGTCCTGGTTTCCGTCTCTGTCATATCTCTTCCCAATGCTACTTTCACTGATATTTAACGGTGCGTAAAATGCTTCTACCTTGTGTTTCAACATGTTTTTTCCTAATTATCACTTAAGCATTGAGACTGGGCGTGAATGATTGAATAGTGAAATACCAGCTTGCAGGATTGCAGTTCAGCATACAAGACTAAGGCACTAGGCATGAGGCTTTGCATTTGCTCTTTCAGATTCAATAGGCATAGAAATCATACATTAGTTATTATTTCTAAGTTCCGTTTATATTTTATTATATTCAACATGGCTCAGTAATTTTGTTACATTGCTCATACTTGTTAAAATAGACAAAATCTGGCTTGACATTTATTGTCTAGATTTTGATGGAAAAAGATAATGTGTTATTCATAACCATTTGCGAAGTTTATTGTATAAGCAGTGTCAGTCAGAGCCTGGCTTACTACCAGCATTTGAACGCAACCAATTGCTCTCGTGATTACTTTCTAAATGTATCTAGTTTACCATTTCAGTTGGTTCGATAATGGAGTAAAACTGTCTAAGTCAAGGCGACACGTAACCACTGTGTCCAGTTCAACACGACACTGAAATTGCGTCAAGCTAGCTTAACCTTAAATCTATGATGTATCTGTGTTCTGACCACAGAAGCTATCCTTCATTGCAATACATGTGTCCTGTTTCAACTGACGTAAAAATTTATGAGTACTTACTACCTGTGTACCTGTAGCATTGATAACACTTCAGTACATGTGTACTAGGTCCTGCTAAAACACCACTTATACCTTTACTGTTCTGACTAAACACACTGTCTGTGTATGAGTTGACAATACCACCAGCATTATATTATGTGATGAACTGAACCTAAAACAATACCCTACCTGTGATGTGACTTGACTTCTAAATAACGTTAGGTGTGACCTCTGAAAAACCACTCTATGTATGACCTCTACTAAATACACATGTGTATGTGCCTCTGACCTAAAAACGCACTGCGTTGTAGCCTCCGACTGATAAGAGCATTCTTTTGTTTATAAAACATGCTGTTACTTGTTTCAATGTAACGACACAGCCGCCTGTCCGCACTCATTATGTACATCATAGTGGGCCAATGAGCTCTCGGGTCCTGAACAGCCAGGCAGGCAGAACAGAGCGATCCATTGGTGTGACGGCTTCCGTCAGTGACAAGAACTGGGGATTGACATCAACTTGCTTATGTGTGATAACATTTTGAAAAGGGTACCAAATGATTCAGATTTAGCTTTTCTCGTTTAGACATATAATGCATATTGTATAATCTGATATCATGAATGGTATACAGTGTAACTTATGTTTTCCCTGTGGGGATGCTGGGGGATCTACCTGTATAAAACAGATCCCAATGTCTGGAATAGAGCTAAAATATTTCCTTGGTACATCTTTCCTTACTCTACCCCAGTCTGTGCACTGTCTGTCGTCTCTTTCTCTCTATCTGCATAATTCTATTTACCCAACAATTTTAACTTTTTTCAAACAATTTTTTTCACCTAATTAACTTAATAATGAGCTGCCTGGTGACTACCTAATGTGATACTAGAGGCTGTGGCAGGACATCTGCAGTTACAAGCTGGAGAAGACTAAGCACAGGCGATTGAGCGCTTTGATTTGTTGCTAAACGATTCAGCGCTATAGAAATTCTCTAATGATTATTATTATTATCTTATTCACCACACAAGGCAAGAATGTTGTAGCGGATCCCTTCCTTTGAAAATATGACCAAAATTCATTGACTGTGGGCAGACATGTATGCTATCATTTGCATCGAAATCGATTAAATGTGTTTTCAAACATAGTCCGTCGTGGGAGGTCAGGTCAGGTCGCTGATCTCTTAGGCAGCATTTTTCAGGATGGCGCTATCTATTTCCTCATTTTTCATTTCATTTATCACTTCAAGTCATCGTAGATTCTTGGCGTAAATTTGGGCTGCTTCCGGGTGAGCGCGTCGCAATGAGTCGAGCGCTCTCATTTTTTGGTTGTTGTCTGCAATGTATTTGATTTCCTATCAGAGTCGGCTTTTTCGTAAGAATTTTGCAGGGATCAACTCTTCTGTTGCCGTGGGTTTCTTTTACGTGATCTGAAAATTTGTTACACACGGCCTGAGTTTATCGTCTCATCGAAAGGATAGCCCAGACACCATCATGGTCTCATGGTGTGGAATAATGTGTTGGGCACCTCCTGATTTAACTTCTGAATGCAACAGTAATACCTCATTTACAGTGGGTGAATCGCAGTACATGTGTGAATCAAGGCGAACGACTGTCGTTCATTAAGATAAGGTCCGCTCATGTGTTAACTAGTTGGGGAGCAGTGATGTGTCTGACCATGAGCTATCCCGTTCCTCTGCGACAGGTCATTTCAAGTTGGGATATTTTGGACTTTATGCTGTTGGATTAGCTGCTGGCTAGAATGTGCGAGTAATTCTTCAGGGTCTCACATCCCAAATTTTTCATTCCTTGTTTTTATATATTTGAACATTACGACCAAGTTACATGGCATTATATTATGGATGTGCAATGCAGTACTTACCAAAATGGTGCAATATTTGTTTGAAATATACGTAGGCATGCATTGAATTATCACTTTAAAATTCAAATATCTGCATCATTTCAACATGCGTCTGCTCATACCTACATTTGAAGTTATTTTGCTCATTCTTCTAAAAAAAGTGTTGTATTTAATGAAAAACAAGGATACATTTTATTAATTATAACTTATAATGAGAACTACAAACAAGTTTTAAATTATTTTTAGCTTTCCATCAAATAACTAACATCAAATCACTAATATTGATAACATTTGTTTATGTCCAATAACTTTTAATAGTCAAGAATCTCTTATCTCTTCTCTCTTCTCTCTCTCTCTCTGTCAAGCAAAGAAATGAACTGTTGTTCCTGTAATGTTATTACAGGATGACCTCACTTGTCACACAAAGAGTGGGATCATGCAAAATCACCCATAAGCTGTGGGACCATTGAAGAGAATCATCCACAAAGCGGGGACACACTAATGGTAGCCAGTTCTAAGGGTTGGTGGAGTGACATGAGTACAGGGGCGTTGCAGGCAGAGTGACGCACCTTTTGACGGCAGTGAAGGGGGTGTGGCTGCTTGGAATGACGTAAAGGAGTGGCCATGACCTCACACAGGTGAAAGTGGCGGATCCTGTTGTGTGTGTTGTGACCCGCTCATGACGAGCCGAGGACTTGGGGACACATCTGCATCACGTATCTCATCGTATTAATGTCATCATCGTTATTGTCATCATTCGTGATTTTCACATCATTGTTCGTACATCATCTCGTCATTGTCATAATCATTAATCGTCACATTTTGGTCATTCCATCGTCATATCATCGTTTTCCGTCGTCTCGCCTCCTCACTATTATGCTAGATTCTGTTGATGAAAACTCATTATCATTGTAAGGTAATTATCAATCATATCTATCTGTCAACATATCGTCGTCGTCGTCATCGTCATGTGTTTATGTCATCTCATCATCCTCATAATGTAATATCAGCGCGCAAAGCAGCATACAGCAACATCACTCCTGCTGCAGACAGAAACATCATCGTCGTCATCACCCACCTTCCCTCAGCAATCAATGATATTGGTTGTGGATAAGAATACTGTTTTAAAACTAGAACTGAGGAGTATTAACAAGATCATTGGTCCTCCTCTCATTAAAATTGTCCTACTCATCCTGTTCTACCTCTTATCTCTCTTCATAAATGTCATCATCATCATCACTTGTCATCTATATTTCATTCATCGTTATAGTCTCTTACGCCCGTTGTAGATAGAGAACTGGTTATGTACGAGAGTGCTGGCTAAGCTCTAGAGTTTAAAACAGGTGTGTGTTGGGGAAATTTTACATTATGAAAGTTAATCTGTGTCATTATCATCATTGTGTGTTGTATGTACTGTTATTTATGACAAGTTTCTGTGTCATTAGTAAGTTGTGTGTATGTCTTAGGTTCTGGTCCATATTATGAAAGTTACTCTGTGTCTTATCAATCATTGTGGTTGATAGGTACTGTCACTATATGAAAGTTACTCTGTGTCATTATATCATGTGTGTCGTTGATGGTATGTCACTTTATGAAGTTACTGTGTATTATCATCATTGTGGGTTGTATGGGTATGTTACTATTATGATAGTTACTTTGTGTGCATTATCATCATTGAGTGTGTAGGTATGTAACATTATGAAAGGGTTACCTGTACTCATTATCATTTGTGTTTGTATGTACTGTATATATATGAAAGTTACTTTGCTATGGAAGTTTTTATACTTAATCATTGTGTAGTTGTATGGTACTGTATCATTATGAAAGTTACTTTATCATATGAAAGTTGACTTTTCATATATCATCATTGTGAGTTGTATGATACTACATTACTATGAAAGTTATTGTTTGATTTCTCATTGTGTATTGTATGTACTTTCAATGATGAAGTTTACTTTATCATTGATTATGCATTGGGTGATGAATTATTAATCATATGAAGTACTGCATGTCTCATTATTATTATTATTATTATTATTCTATTATTATTATATGATCTCTAATTATTATTAATTTTATTGTTATTACTATTTATTTCTCGTATTATAGTATGTGTTGTATGATCTTTTACCATTATGAAAATACTCTTCTCATTGTCATCCATGTATGTTGTAAGGTGATTTCATAAGTGAAAGCGTACTTTCTCATATTTTCATGATGTTGTATGGTGATTTATCTGATGAAAGTAATACTTCATGTCATTATTTGTGTTGTGTGGCATTCATACTGTTACAAAATTTTTGATTAGCTTTTGCTATCCTCTTACATCGTCAATGGACGTTTAAGGGTGATAAATTTTCCTGGCGTAAACGTGCGATCCACTGCTCCCATACAAGTTTCGGATGAGAATCTTATTATACCGGGCGTGCGAACGAGCAGGCTTCTTGAATCACGTCAATCTGTTCCGCTTTTCAAGAGTAGGGCATTGCGTGCCGGTGGGAACAGATGACAGAATTTCAAACCTGACACACGGGAGAGATGATTGTAAAATAGGTCGATAATGCTTATTCATTATCTCGATATATAGAAAGAAAGAATAGACATTAAATTTATCAGCAATTTTTATTGGTCATCATTTTGTTTCACTAGATTACTTGTGTGTGTGTTGTCGTGCGTGTGTGGTGCGCGTGCGTAGTGGTATCGATATACCGAGTCATTAGTAACATCAATTTAGATGCACATATAAGATGAACGAATTTACACGCCACACCACCACCATACAACCTAGACACTATACCACCACTATACTCCTTCGTTTTTCAGAGTTCTTCACTGATTATGACAACAAAACATAGACCCACTTAAGTTTTGATTTGGTCGAGCATAGCTATGATACAACTGTCTTGCTGGACCCCAGATAGTTTCTCTTGGCGGCCAAACAGCCCAGACACGGACGGAAGTAGGGGGTGAGTCATCAAAGATGAGGCTGTGTGATGCGTCATGGCGGACAGCTCCGCAGGTTACAGGCCTGTCTAGGACAGCGTGGTAGGGCGTGCCTGCTCAGCTGCGTTTTCCTAGGAAGTAGGCTGTGTGAGCAAGACCAGCCATGGCCATGTGAACTGGGGTGTTGTGGAGCCTAGAGGTCCTGTGTCGTCGTCGTGGTAGAGGACGAATGGGAAGTGAATTGGCTGACTTGCCTTCTATGCTGTAGCTGATACATCCTTCTATGCATGGCTGAACATGCCTTCTATGTTGGTCTGGCATGCCTTCTATGTCTGTTGGGACATGCTTTCTATGCTAAGCTGAACATACTTCTATGCCATGGGGCATGCCTTCTTGTTTGTCTAGACATTCTTCTGTGCTTTTAGATATACCTTCTATGTCTGTCTGGACATGCTTCTATGCCATTGCAGAACATGCCTTCTATGCATGCTGAACTTGCCTTCTATATCTTGTCTGAAATACTTCTAGGTCATGGCTCTGAATGCTTCTTGCAAGATGACATGCTTCTATGCCATGGCTGACATGCCTTCTATTGCCATGGAGAAACAGGTCTTCTATGCCATATAAGGCATACCTTCTATGCCATATCTAGACATACCTTCTATGCCATCTAAACATCCTTCTATGCTATATCTGAGTACATTATGTCATATTAGCATACCTCTTGCATTATTCTAGGATTCCTTTAGCCATATAAAGGCCCTTCTATGCCATAAGTCTCCTTCTATGCAGCTGAATCATGCTTCTATGTGACCTCCTGTCAGGCATGAGTGGAGCATTGCCTGCATGCAGTTTGTCAGGAGTGTGTTTTAGGCAAGTGAACCGGCTGAGTCTATCCCTCCTTTAGCGGATGATGTTGGGTATGTTGATCCCTTGTCACAGACAGAGTGACCTCTGCCTGTTTAGTGAGAACAGATGCTGTTGTTAAATCTTGGACACGGGGGGTTTTCCAGCTTATCCGGAGGACTTTAAGGGGGACAGTGATGTCTGCTCAGTGTTGACCCTAAATGACGCTTTAGCCATACGACCTTAGAAAAGATTCTGTTGTGCTGGAAGATCCTAACGGGTTATTTCTCCATCGCCTTGATCATCTGGCCACAATAACTATGAGACAGTAATGACTTCTCTTTGCTGCACCAGAAATGACTTCTGTTTAGCTGCACCAGAAATGACTTCTCTCTGCTGCACCAGAAATGACCTGTTTATCGGCACCAGTAATGACTTCTGTTTAGCTGCACCTGTTTAGCTGCACCAGAAATGACTTCTGTTTAGCTGCACCAGAAATGACTTCTGTTTAGCTGCACCAGAAATGACTTCTGTTTAGCTGCACCAGAAATGACTTCTGTTTAGCTGCACCTGTAATGGCCTACTTAGCTGCACCAGAAATGACCTGTTTAGCTGCACCAGAAATGACTACTGTTTAGCTGCACCAGTAATGACTACTGTTTAGCTGCACCAGTAATGACTTCTGTTTAGCTGCACCAGTAATGACTTCTGTTTAGCTGCACCAGTAATGACTCTGTTTAGCTGCACCAGTAATGACTTCTGTTTAGCTGCACCAGTGGCTTTCTTTGCTGACACTGTGGACAAGCACGGCACACAGTGGATCAGGACTAGCCAGCTGTATTGTTGCCTTGATGATGCTCCACACACTGGGCATCGCTCTTAGCCGCTGGCATGGACGACACTAATCAATTTGGGGGAGTAGCTTTTTTCCTCTTGTCCCTGGTCCTTAAGAAAGCAACATCAGCACCACCATCACCACCACCACCAACAACAATAATAGTAATAATAATAATAATGATATAATAATTCCTATTAATAATAATAATTCCTATTATCTGGCTGCGGGCAGAATATCATCATAGATATTGCCCCAGTAAGTCAACTGCTGGGTGGTAACTTTTCAAACAAGGCCCTGTCTAATTTACATTTTCATTCTTAATCATGATAATTTCAATCCCAACGGGACGAATACATCATATGGGCAGTAAGGTAGTGCACTAAGAGAGATTTCACTGTGAATTAAACTGCATTTTCTGAGGAGCTCACATGTTTGTCTGCCGACGTACACCAAGGGGACCACGTCTGCCTGGCCGGGACTGGAACCCAGCCCCACCCTGTAGTAGTCGATGCCTGAGTGAGGGTCAGTGAAGCCTGTCCACTTCACACTGTACACGCCCACCAGTCTGCTGTAGCCACCAATGATCGCCTGTCGACAGAATTAGCAATGTCTATCACTTCACCACAAAGACGGTACAACAAGGTGAATATCATCTTCAAGAACTCATTGTTTTACTTACATTTCGAATACCCCCCCCCCCCTCCAGAATGACAAAGCATTTTTCAATGTAGACAACTATATCCAAGAACAGGCTGGCTCAGTGGTCAGAATACTTGCTCAAGCGTTGAGGCCTTCTTGTGACACTTTTAAATCCGGCCTCAAGACATATTTGTTTCAAACCTAAGATTTTCCTCTCCTGTTTCATTTCATAGCTATCCCTGCTTTTCAACAGCCAAAAATTTCATCAGCCTGCCAAAGTGTAGTAACATCTGTGTGTGTGTGTGTTTGTGTGTGTGTGTGTGCATTTGGACTGTTAGAACGATTACATTGCATATTGGTTGCATGATGAGTAAGAATGAGTTGAGTGCAAGCGCTTTGATTTGTCTTTGCAAGATACAGCTCTATATAAATTCCATTTATTATTATATATTATTATTATTATTATTATTTATTATTATTATTATATATTATTATTATTATTATTATTATTTATTTGGATGAGAAAAGAAACAGTACACTTTTTGTTGCAAAATTTTATGTAACGTATTTACTGTAGTGCTGGAATAGCTGTGGATTGTTTTCAGATGAGTGGACATTTGTCAGTGCATGAAAAATGATTTTAACAAATTCTGAAGTCAAACTAACACTTTTTAGGAATGATATTTTCAACAAGGCTAAGTCCAAACTTTGTCTGACAAGGATCTTTTAGGAAGGGGGAAAACGTGTGATAAAATCCTAAAAACATACCAAGGCTTAAGGTCTGTTCACTGTTCTTTGTTTGGAAATTACTTGACACACAACTAGAACATTTGCTTACATACTCTTCATACATTTGCCAGGAAGCGGGTTTTTTATGTGCATGTTCATTCATCTAGTACCGTTACTTGGGCAGAGACAGGAAGATAAACTATATCGTTATACGTAAGAAATTTGTAAAGTACATCAACTGTTGGTTAGAAATGTGCGAAACTCCCACAACACACGTTTATGTAGACATTCTATAATGTAATGAATATACAGATGGAGTTGGGTAAAGAACAAATGGACGTGTCAAATTAAAATGTTATCAGAGCATGGTCTTGGGTTTGTGTGGATGTCTCAGGAAATATATGATTATAATCTCCTGTCGGAATTTAAGACAGGTTTACTTGTTCTGTGAAACAAAACTGGCATTCCCATACGAGTATAACTAAACATCGGATCTTTTCGTTTACATGTGTCGACAGAAAAAATATCTGAAGATAACTACTGATAAATGGCACATATTAAATCATGCTAGATTCAGATAAAAAAGCTCTGTCTTTAGCTTTTCATGGAAAGAGAAGGTAATTAATTATTCCTGCCTTAGAGCTTTACACACAATTTCAATTACATGGTCACTGTATTGATGAAGTTTAATTTTTGTTTCAATGCAAAGCCTATAAAACTGTATAATCATGCTAATTTATTGTTTCTATTTTGTTGTCTGTAAATTAAACATGCAATGAAGACTGTATCTAAATTTATTGTAGAATCACAGAAAATAAGGCAAGGCAAAATCAACAACAATTTGTATCAATATGGTGATGGAGTCATTTCAGAAAGAGCAATGTATTTTCGAGTAAGAAATATTAACAGTTTGGTATTGATCGCATGTAAACTCAATGGATGGTCTATTCGGATTTGTTACTGCTTTTCAGCACATTTCTTTCTCTTGTGCGTTATTTGTAATTGGATTGAAATCAATTTTATGGTTAGTTTATTATATGAATGGGTGCTTCCTTTTTTTCTTTTCTTTTTTACAAAAAACTAATTGTACTGATCACGCCTTATGTACTGTTTTCACAAATGATAATTGTGTTGCCTCCTTGTCAAAAAGGCAATGAAAATCAATAAGTGTTTAAGTGTATGCTTGATGAGAAAATATGTCTGTATGGCTGTTTGTTTTAATAAAGAAAGAAAATAAGTGAACTGGATTCTGCAATACTTTCAGATAACGTATTTACGGTAGTGTTAGAACCACTGTGCACAGATGTCCGGGTGATGGCGGAGAGCTGTCAATCACAAATGGAGCTGATGACTTGATAGTGGTTAGTCCTGCCTTGTTTGTCACCTGGGAAAAAGAGACGATGACTTAAAGATGGATGTAATAGTATACAGAGTGGCTACAAACATCTTAAAATGTACACAGCAAATTCAATCAGACTATAAAGATTTAAGCAGTGCTTTTTGGAACAGTTAAATGTTTCAACACTTTTCTTGGTGAAGTGTTGTCACAAAATGTACATGATTTATGTCTTATACATAACATATTTACCTCAATAATACCTAAATATTTACGATTTTAAATGGAAGATGTATGTATTCCATCTTTTAGATATTCAATTGTACGTGGTCAACTATGTCAACATGCTTAGTTCTGAAAAAACTAAAGCTTGCTTAATCTTCATTACTGCTTCCAGTTATGATTGAAAGAAGGTTGCTTTTTCCAATTAAACTGTCCCTGTCTGAGGTACAGTATGCATCCTGTCCTGTTCGTTCATGAATATGAAGCCAACACACTATGCTTGCTATATCGTTGTGCCAATCTTACCAACACACTATGCTTTCTATATGACTGTGTCATCTTACCAACACACTATGCTTTCTATATGACTGTTCCAATATTACAAACACTATGCTTTCTATATGACTGTGCCAATCTTACCAACACACTACTCTTGCTATAATATTGTGCCAATCTTACCAACACACTATCCTTGCTATATCACTGTGTCATATCTTACCAACACATGCTTTCTATATGAAGGTGCCCATATTATCAACACACTTTGTTTGCTATTATGGTGATGCCATCTTATCAGACTTACTATGCTTGCTATATGATGGTGCCAACATTACCAACACACTTGCTGGCTATTCGACGATGCCAAGAATTATTATCAAACACTATGCTTGTTATATGACAGTCACCAATATTACCAATGCACTGTGCTTGCTATATGACGGTCACCAATATTATCAACACACTATGCTTGCTATAGTATGACGGTGCCAGTATTACAAGTTTGTTTCATTGCAATAAACAGTCCTTTTCTCTATCTGCTGTTTGCCTTAACCATGCATGCACATTTGCTGATGGTAAGGACGGGTCCAGCCTGGAATGGAACTGCCCTACTTTCACAGACCGATAACAACTTAACTCCTGGTTCATCTGCTTTCATTACGTTTCTCTATCTTCTGTAAGGAGCTGCACTGCTGTCACCCACGATTTATGACAATGACATAGGTTATGTAGTCCCCACTTCTATCTCATCCTTTTGTAAGCACATCTACCCTGCTTTTGACAATGACTAACAGTTTACTTCTTTATGCGTTCTTCAATACGTCTTTCATTCTTATGTACGCCTATCTGCGTGCATTGATGATTAACAATTTCAATTTTTTCATTGTTCTTCTGTAAGCAAATCTGCATACTTTCACTGAACATAAGAATATAGGTTATTGTTAATCTGCTTCTTGGTTATATGTCTTGCCTTGCTTTCACAGGAACTGAACAATAAGTATGTCTCTTTGTTTTTTGCTTCCCACTATATCTCTCTTTTTTGTTGTTAATATAATCTACACTGTTGTTATAAACGGTGAACAAACTAACTCTTTGTTTATCTGCTTCTCATTGCATCCCTTCAGCTGTAAAGAGAAACATAGGCACTGCTTTTTCAAGGATTTGCACTCTACCCCATTCCTTCATCTCTATCAATCCAGCTCTCCTGCCCTGCCTCTCACCTTCAGCAGGGCAACATAGGCATGTCCATCAGTCAGGCCAGACCTGTCAGTCACGATGGCAGAGCTTCCTCAGCGTCTGAAACTCTACACGTTGTCTCCTCCCCTGCTCGGCCACGCCCACCTGTGACACAGTGTCAAAAAACCACACATGGTTTGGTGTGCAAGATCATAATCTGCCCAATCCTATACAACTCTATCTCAATACCAGTAATCACACAATCCTAGCTGCCTCAATAACACATAGTCACCAATCCTACCTTAATATCACATAGTCAAACAATCCTATCTCAATACCACATAGTCACACAATCGTACCTCAATACCACATAGTCACCCAATCCTAGCTACCTCAATACACATAGCAACACAACCCTACCTACCTCAATACCAATAGCCACACAATCCCTAGGTACTTCGATATCACATAGTCACAAAATCATTTCTCAATATAACATAGTCACAAATACCTACTCAATACACAAAGTGACAAATCACTAATCAAGTCGACAATCTACTCAATACCACGTAGTACACTATCTACTCAATACCACATAGTCACACAATTCCTACTCAATACGGAACAGGTCCACTCTCTTTGTCTTCCCACGCCTTCCCAGTGGACAGGTAATCGTGCCCGGGCACGAAATCTTCGGCAATTACGGTTCCTGCAGCAATGTCATCCAACACAGGAGGCGTGCTGTCCACCATCACCTGATTGGACCACGCCTCTGTCTACGTGACCACACTCGGTCTTGCGCTATGACACAAGACAGGTTTTCATGTAATAATGACAGTTACAAAGCTGAAATGCCGTCGAAAAGAATTGTAAAAAAATTACAGAGGAACTAATAAACTTTCTTAAAACTAAATAAAGAAAGAGCCATGTCAGTTATGCAAATGATAAAAAAAACATGACAGAATAATTTCAGATGTCAGATCCAATAGTAACAGCAAACCATAATAATTTCAAAATGGCTATCTGTGATGTACTGGGTCAGTCTTAAAAAAACATTCTTTAAAATACGCTTACCTCTGTTAAAATTTCTGATAGAAGTGCAACCTAACATTTCTTTTTAAGAAAACATTTTTTTGCAGGATACATTTCTGAAAACAATAATGGAAGCACTCAGTGGTCAAACACTTTCTTTCCCAAGCTAAGGTTAAGCAGCATTGAGTGTGCTTAACAAGTGGATGGGTGACCATTTGCGCGCCTTCAGTTTCGGTTCAATCCCCACTTCACCCAGCTGAAAATGGAACTCGATTAGAATTACAACTAGAACAAGAATTAGAGCCAGAATTAGAACAAGAAGAAGTCAGCCTGCAGCACCACTCACTCTAACAGTGGCACAAGGTGACCCCAGAGGGCAGGACAGGTGGTCAAAGGTCCATGAAGTTGCTGCCCCACTGCACAAGAGGGGACGAGGTCCTCAGCTCCCGGGTAGCTGCTGAAAACAAAATCACAGACTTGACCACGGTTCTTGTTCTCTGAAGTCGGAGTGTGGCCGCCTATTACGCTGGGCTACTTAGAAGCAATCCACCCGCAAACCTCTCATCTAGAATGTGTTTCTGATTCTCACAGTCATTCTCAGGTGGGATGGGTGAGACAGACAGTGCATATTGTGTGTAACACATGGGATGTAAAACTGGGGACTAACAACAACAACATCAAGAACAGCAACAACAACAACAACAGCAACAATAACAGCAACAATAACAGCAACAATAACAAACAAAAACGTTGTTTAGGAGGAGAGCAAGCTGATTCAAAAGATAGGCGCTTGTAAAAGCTTATGATTTGCTGTAAGTCAATTATCCCTGTGGCCTCAACCCAGCATGGTCATCCCACTGTCTTCAACCCAAGTCTTCAAGTGCCTTTGATTCTTTATGACATGCTCTGAATAGTCTACAATAAATAAAAAAATAAAAACTAGGGTGAAGAGTTTTTTTTTTAAACCACTCTAGATAATACCAGACAACGATGAACCATTGCGCTGCATAGACTTTGAGTTTGTTTGTTTGTCCTACAGGGAACAGTACAAGAAGGGAAGAGGAAGACAGAAAAAACGATGGGAAGACAACATCAGAGAGTGGACTGGCCTTGAGTGGAACAAAAGGCTACGGAAAGCAGAGGACCGTGAGGAGTAGAGGATGCTGGATGCAAAATCTTCATTAATGATAATAATAATAATAATAATAAAAAATTTTTTTTTTAAATAATAATAAATGGAACTTATAGAGCGCCATATTTTGCAATTACAAATCAGAACCCTTCCATTCAATCGGCTCCTACACATGCAACCAACAATGATTAACAATATTCTAACAAATTCAAATGTATACACACACACACACACACACACACACACACAACACACACACACACACACACACACACACACAGGGGGACGGGATAGCCTAGTGGTTAGAACATTGCGCTCGCAATCTGACGACCTGGGTTCGATTCCCGTTCAAGGGGATATTTTTGCCCTGGAGTTAACACCAGTGCCGACTCCACTCTCCCCAAAAGTCCTTCAGATGAGACTGTAAACCGAGACCCCGTGTGCGAACGCACGCAGAACATCTTGCGCACACGTTAAATCCTGTTCCGCTTTTCGTAAGAGTAGGCCATTGTGTGCCGGTGGGAACAAGTGACTAAATTCACAAAACCGCATACATACGGGGACTGGATGTAAAAAAGCACATAAGTTCTTATTCCATTATCCTCGATATAAAAGAGTAAAATAAATAAAAAATAAAATAAATAAATAAAAATAAACACACACACACACACACACACATACACGCAAAGGTTGTGCATTTCAGCAGGGAGATGGAATTTTGGCTGTTAAAGGCAGGGACAGATATGAAATGAAACAGGAGGGGGAACTTAGGTTTGAAATAGTGCCCCACGGTCCAAGGGACTATGGGATAGGTGAGGTGGGAGATATTTGAAGTTCCTATTTGCAATGATACAGAAGTCTGGATGTCTAAAATTAGCAAATCTTCCTTTAAAACAGTCTGACGACTTCCAAAATTTATGATTACGCTTTGTTCCACACCAATCTTTTACTTTAAAAAAAAGCATCGTAGTCCACAGAATGAAATGATGGAGATAAGTTAGACTGAGGTTTACAAGCAAGCAGTTCCTGATCAAGAAACTCTTTTTGAAGTTGGCAATTTTCATAACACCAAACGTCTTGATAGTGTTGGAGATAAAGGCTTCTCTGCATTAGAAAGGACAACTAAATGAAAAAGGTTATGCAAAGCAGTAGAATCCTTCCAGCATAAAAAATGTTTTACTGTTGCAACATCAAACAACCCGCTCTAGTTATATTACATACACTGAACACACAAGGCCTACACAAAGTTACAGAGCAATTCAAGGTGATGTTATTACACACACTGAACACACAAGACCTACCCAAAGCCACAGAGTAGTTCAAGGTGATGTTATTACACACACTGAACACACAAGACCTACCCAAAGCCACAGAGAAGTTCAAGGTGACGCTGTCCCGAAGAAGGGGAATGCTGGTTTCCACGTCAGAAAACCCTGACCACGAGACGGTCACGTGACTGCTGCCTGCCAGATAGCCACTGTCCACGTTGCCCATGGTGACGGAACCTTTGACCGGCGGAACGTCATCAATGACGACACCATCTCCGCAGACATAGTGGAAAGTCTGTGTCTGTGGCGGAGTGTCAGGGCTGACTGTGAAGGAAGCACAAATGTAGTACATGTTGCCGCTCTGCAGTTTGGACTGGTACCGGGAAAAAGTGACCTGACCTTTGGCTTCTTTTGACGTCACACATTCCTCATTTCCGGCACAGTCACGTGACTTCTGAGCACGAGGGCTTGTCATGAGGAACCACGTTACGTTCAGGTTGATGCTGTTGGTCAAGATGGCGGACAGCATGACGTGGCTGGGGGCAAAATCAAGGTCAAGGTCGTGAAATTGATGCAGTTTGCTGCCCAGCTGTGGGGTGGACAGGAAAGGCTGGAAGTCAGTCTGGTAGAAACTGCTCTGGGAAAGTTCCAGCACCTGGTAAGGGTTGTGGCCGTTAGTTTTGGGAGATCGTGACAGTTTGAAGCAGTTCGCGTGCTGAGGTTTCACCGGGAAGAGAAGACGTAGGCAGATGTACAGTGTCCCTCGTCCGTTTCCTCTGTAGGAGACATGCTGTTTGATCTGCACCACAGGTACACAGAGACAGTACAGGCACTGGTCCATCATCCATATCAACCGTCCTTATCAATCACCCATTTCAATTATCCATATCAGTCACCCATATCAATCATCCATGTCAATCATAATCGATACTAATCATCTATATAAATCAACCATGCAAATTACCCATACCAATCATCCCTATACGGTGCATGGTCTACTTAAGGCACTGACACTGAAAAATGAGTTTACCTCCTTACACCACTAGGATCAGTTCCCCGCTTAAGCTTCAAAGCGTATAGATGCACTACACTCACACACAGATTTTTATGTGAGAGTTCAGTTTCAAACATGTATGCTCCCCATCTTCATGTCTAAAATCTTGGAAGACAAGACGGGAAGAGGGCAGGATGTCTAAGTGGTTAGAACATTGCGCTCACGATCTGACGGCCCAGGTTTGAGCCACTTGAGAATATTTTTCCCATGGTGATAAAATCAGTACCAACTCTACTTCCCCGAAAATCTTTTGAATGAGATTATAAGCCGAGGTCTCGTGTGTGAATGCACTCAAAACATCTTGCACGCACGTTAAGATCTGTTCTACCATTCAGATGAGGAGGCCATTGTGTGTCCATCGGAACGCATGACAAAATTTACACATCTGCATGCCTGCGGGAACTAAATGTAAAAAGTACACGAGGGATTGTCCATTATCCTCGAAATAAAAGAAATGGAAATTGAAATGGCTTACAAATCGAAAATCAACACTGGGTATCCAGTCTCTTCATCAGTGTTTATAGCTGCAGCTGGTAAGTAATGATGCATAAATTGGAAACAGAAGAATTTTACCAGAAAATCTCAATCTGAATGAATCTGAACTCAAACCGTGATAAAGCTGTCTTTCGTAATAGTGGCGGTTTTGCTTGAAGTACCCAACAGAAGTGAGCTTATGAAAGTACATCTTTCATCATTACAAGCCCACAATGCTATAATTGTAAGGTGCACAATATTGTGTTGCCATATGCCAAACTACAAAAGAAAAAAAAACAGCAAAAGCAAGCAAGAGAAACAATGCCTAAAGAATGAATGAAAACGTATCAACTCTACCTGTATACTGGAACAGTTGGGAGAGGTGTGAACAGTCCAGCCTGAGCGGGAGATGGAGCCCGACCTGTCAGCACTGATGGCCCACATGTAGCCACACCTCTGGGTTCTCACCGCCTCTGGCACCGAGGCTGTTGAGGCCTGAGCGTCCACAGTCATCTGCCGCAGGTCCATGTTCATGTCCGTGATGCGTCCTTGATGGAACTGCACATCCACATCAGTGACGTCATAGATGACCGGTTGTGACATCACTGCTGGCAAGCAGACGTCATCAAAACATGGGGACACAGAGCACACGTAGCTGTGACCTTGCAGGAAGTTGTTGTCCAGATTTTCACGATAGACAGTCACTTCCTGTGTGACAGCCAGAGTCTTTTCCTCATGCAGTGTGCATTCCTGCTTGAGATGCTCTCCGCTGTTCTTGGTCGTCTTCAGGCATGTGGTGTCGATGATTTGCGTGTTGAAATATTTGACATAAGGGATGCTCGAGCCTCTTGTTTCCCAGGTACAGGTGAACTGCCTGTCAGACGGATGGATGACGGGAGAGTTTTTCTGACAACGCTGAATGTGAAGAGTGGTATTGGCGGCCACAGGCTGAGGCAGCACAGCCGTGATGTTGGGTGTCTCTGCCACAAGCTGATAGCCTGTGAACGTCGTCTGCATCAACGTGGCGTTTTTGAAGATCACCCCTGGGGTGAATGGCGATAGTTGGACAAACAGAAAATCGCCGGCATGGACAGGTATTGTTGCATTCTCACCCACGCTGACTGTACCTGACTGTGGTTCGACAGTTGGTGTTCCTATGATCTTGTTATCATGGCAACCTTTTCCACTGAAAACGTGGATAGAGCGTTCAGAATCAGTGTGGGACACGATCACAAAGCCATCAGAAGAGAAGGTTGCTGCTCCACCTGAAGATGTTGCTCTGACCACAGAAAAGAGTTTCGTGTTGACAGGAGCTGACGTCATGTTGAGGCAGACTGGGCTGTGGCTGTTAGCAGGGTGCAGCTTGATGACGTCATCCTGATTCCTCTGGGTCCCCACACCTACCTCAATCCTGACTTCCTCTTCATGGTGAAACCCTGTCCATGCTACACACACCTCCCAGGACTTGACAATGGCGTCTACATCACCAGAGAACCGGCTTGTGGCTGAGGACCGCTTCACCTTTTGAGTGGACAGACCTGGCCAGGCTGTTGTCGTGAACGTAGACAACGACTCCTCTGAGGTTGGCTGCTCTGAGGTTGTTGCTGATGTCACAGACTGTGTCGTTGAGGGCTCAGGTGTGGTGACGTCGCCTGACGAAATCACTCTGATGACGTCCACGATGACGGCATGACCAGGCGGAAGGTGGGAGGGCAGTCGGACGGATGACGTGTTGACCGAGGTCAGGTGGCCAGCAGCGTTGACCACGTGGATCTGGAAGAAGAAAGAGCGGCCATCTTGGGTGTCATAGGCGGCCAGCTCTCGGACGGGGCAGTAGGCACAGCCGGCAACGCCAGGCTTCTGGCAACTGCTGACGTTGGACTGGGACACTGGTCGGAAGGCAGTGACGAAGCCTCCGTCATGGCCTGAAACAGGAGGACAACCACCAGGTATGACACAGTCCTGAATCAACACACCAGGACCTTTAAGACAAGAACCTGGAGTTTAGAGTTTACCATGCATGTTCGATCTGTCGCAGATCGATATATGAGCACGTCGCTTTTGCAGCTTTTTCCCCCCCTCCTCATCTCATTGATTTTTTTTAATAGCTCAATCAAGTAAATAAACAAACATCCTGCAAGAACCAAGAATTTCACGTATGACAAAAAAATGTATAGCTTGTTTTTCTCTGTACAAAGTCACTTCAAAACTATTATTTAAATGAAAGCTATGTAAAGTGAGTACTTTCTGAAACTAATGAATTATCATTATATGGATTATTGTCTCAAACACACACACACACACACACACACACTCTCTCTCTCTCTCTCTCTCTCTCTCTCTCTCTCTCTCTCTCTCTCTCTCTCTCTCTCTCTCTCTCTCTCTCACACACCTCTACGCACGCAGAACATCTTGCGCACACGTTAAAACCCGTTCCGATTTTCGGAAGAGTAGGCCATTGTGTGCCGGTGGGAACGGATGAGAAAATTTACAAAGTTGCATACACACGGGGACTGGATGAAAAAAAGCACACGAGTGCTTATGCCATTATCCTCAATATAAAATAGTAAATAAATAATAGATAGAAGACCTCTCTCCATGTGCTTACTGACCTACACGGAAGGTAATGCTGAAGTCCACACCCGGGGGCTGTTCGGGGTCAGCGAAAGCTGCTTGGTGCCAGGTCACCAGCAACAGTCCGTCCTCCACCCCAGCGGTCAGCGCCTGGGTCACCTTGGGCGCTGTGACGTCAATGAGAACCGGACCTAACGTCCGCGCGGTCCTCAAGCCAGCCTTGCTGAGGACCTGGAGGACGAGGAAGAAGCGGTCACCCTGACCCAGCCCTGCATGCCGCACGTGGTAGGAAGGGTGGCCGTGAGTGGAGGTGAAGGGCAGGATATCCGGCGCCGTGGAGGAAGTGACGTCACTTCCTAGGCCGACAAAGTACTCTTCTATCTGACTCTCCTCGTCATGGCCCTGCCACGTGATGTTGATGAAATCTGAGGGCAGAACCATCACAGAGTCTGCAGACATCTTGGGTAAGGTCTGGCAGTAGGTCTGGGACTCAGCTTGCCCCAGGACGTGCAGGGAAGACTTGGGCAGATGCTCCACGTCCAGAGCTGGGGACGGACCCGAACAGACCTCCTGGCAGGCAGTGGCGTTGTGCACAGCCACCCTCGTCAGGTTCGTCTGCACCAGCCAGGCTTGAGGCGGCTGCGTACAGCCCAGCATCCTCCCGCCACGAGCATGGGTGATGGTGACGTTTCGCAGTGAGGGAGGTGTAGTGTCGTAGGTGACGCCATCTGAACACACCACCCTGGAGGGCGCTAGGGCTCCGTTGTAGGCTACCACGCTAAAGAAATAGAGACCTGGAAAATAATTACATACAGTGTTTTTGTTTGTTTCTTTCTGTTAAAGTTCTCAACAACACGTGCTCAAGGACTCAAGGGGGTCGAGATAGCCTAGTGGTCAGAACATTGCGCTCGCAATCTGACGACCCGGGTTCGATACTCGTTCAAGGGGATATTTTCTCCTGCAGATAACATCAGTGCAGACTCCACTCTCCCCAAAAGTCCTTCGGATGAGACTATAAACCAAGGCCCGTGTGCGAACGCACGCAGAACATCTTGTGCACACGTTAAATCCTGTTCCGCTTTTTGTAAGAGTAGGCCATTGTGTGCCGGCGGGAACAGATGACAGAATTTACAAAACCGCATACACACGGCGACTGGATGAGTGCTTATTCAATTAGCCTCGGTATAAAAGAATAAATAAATGGATAAATAAAATAATAAGACTACTTTGTTATTTTCAACGCAAAATTTTGGAGTAACAAAGACATCAAGTACGCAAAATTGACAGAACACAAAAGAATGCTTAAAATTGATCCAGAAACTTTCTACAGAACCAGAACTGCACCAGGTCACATTTGAGATAACAAAAAATATATAAATACGAAAAGCAAATACCCACACCAGGCACCTTTTATAAAAAAAACCCATTAAAATAATATATAAAAAAGAGAAAAAAATGAAAAACAGAATCATCAGTCTGACCTTCAGCGGGAAAGGTGAAGGTGGCCACACTTCCCCGCCCCTGTTTGACCTCGGTGGCGTTGCCAGATTCCTCCACCTCCTCCATGCTCATGCAGCGCCGGCCCATGACCACGCGGTACAGCAGGATGCCGCTCTCCGGGTCCTGGTAACCATGCCAACGCACGTGCACCTGGGCGCTGCTGGTGAAGTCCATCTCGGCCTGTCCGTCCTCAGCCAGCCCCTCCCACACCACGCCCGCCGTGGGTGGAGACTCGTCCAGCAGAATCCTCACCGAGCCCGTGCCGGAGAGCGTGGCGCCGTTGGTGGCGGTGAGGGTGACGTGGTAGTGGCGGTGGTGGTCACCCTGGTGAGTGTGGTGAGCCACCAGGCTGGTGAAGGTCAGCAGGTAGAGGTCAGTCTCGCAGGCTCCGACTGAGGGGCAGTAGCAGTTGTCTTGACCAATGCAGGACGTCTGGGGAACACACAGGGTGACCTCTACTGACTGACTGATTGATTGACTGGTTGACTTCAGCAAACTGATTGATTGACTGACTGCAGCTAATTGATCGATTGATCTCAGATTATTAGTTGACCTATCTCCGCTAACTTACCTACACCAGCTAAATGACTTACCTCAGCTAACTGAATAACCCAGAGCAGCTGACTACTTAACCTCAGTTAACTAACTGACAACTCTAGCTAAATGACTGACCTTCTCTCGCTAAATGACTGACCTACTCTAGCTAAATGACTAATCTACTCTAGTTAAATGACTGACCTACTTTAGCTAAATGACTGACCTACATCAGCTAACTAACGGACCTACCTCAACTAACTGACCTGCATCAGCTAACTGACCTACCTAAACTGATCTACATCAGCTAAATGACTGACCTACCTAAACTAAATGACTGACGTCAGCAGATTGACTTACGTCAGCTAACTGACTGACCTACCTTAACTACATCAACTAGCTTATTGACCTACATCAGCTTTATGACTGACCTACATCAGCTGAGTGACCTTCATCAGCCAACTCACTGACTTACCTAAACTAACTGACCTACATCAGCTAACTGACCTACATCAGCTAAATGACCGATCTACCTCAACAAACTGACTGACCTCAAGTAGGCAACTGACCTAAGTGACTGATATCAGCTGATTGACTGACCTCAGTTAACTGACTCACGTCAGATGATTGACCTCAACTAACTGACAGACGTCAAGTCAGCCAACTATCAGTAACTGGACACTTAAGACTTTTCCTGCAGAAGAAGCCAATATGTCATAACTGCTATTTTGTTATTGTTGTTCATGGTTGTTGTGTGTTCCCCAGCTTAACACCTGGGGTGAGGTGGAGGTCAGCAAGAACATCCCGTACTCAAGCAAAACATTCGTTATAAAGAAAAACATTCCATTCCCAAGCATGATATTCCGTTAGTATCCCTCACTCAAGCAAAACATTCCACTGGAAGAGCAGACAGGTCAAAGCACAACACCCAAGTGTTTGGCAGAACACATGTTTGGTTTATGTAAAACCTTCTTCAGGCTAAAAGACTGGCCAAAGACATTAAAAACCAAACACAAATAATCTATATTATCTACATATCAGTATCCTGCTATAAAGAAAATGTCCCGTAGTAAAGCACAATATTCCGTTTTAAAGTAAAATATCCTGTATTATAAAAACATAATCATCTCGTACTAAGGCACGATGTTCCGTTCCACCTACTCCCTCCCGTCCCACTTATCTCCTCTTCTCCCTCCATCCCCACCATAACCCCCTCCCCCCTCCCCCCCCCCTCCCCCCCCCCCCCCCTTACCCCCCTTACCGTGTTGTCCAGTCTTTGAACAGCCACTGCCCCACGTCCCACATCGTCAGCCAGTGGCCGAGTGGACAGTGTCCAGTGAAGGGTGGTCAGGCCACTGTGCGGGTCAGAAGCCCTCAGCACCAAGGTCATCGTGGAAAGATCAGTGCTGTTGTGCACGTGCAGGCCGTCTCTGTTCCACCGGCCACGTAACCCTTGAACCTTGACCAGAGGGGGCGTGTGGTCAATGCTGACCTTGACACTGTCCTCCTGCAGAAGAGAGTGTGTGCTATTAGAGACAGAAGACGTGAACTGAACAGAAAGGTGGCGTACTTTGGGGGGAGGACAACGTAGTCAATGGAGAGAACAGTGAGTGACGCACCTTGGAGAGAACAGTGAGTGACGCACCTTGCAGAGAACACTGAGTGACGAACCTGGGAGAAAACAGCAACGCACCTGGGAGAGAACAGTGAGTGACGCACCTTGCAGAGAACAGTGAGTGGCGCACCTTGGAGAGAACAGTGAGTGACGCACATGGGAGAGAACAGCAACGCACCTGGGAGAGAACAATGACGCACCTGGGAGAGAACAGCAACGCACCTTGGAGAGAACACTGAGTGACGCACCTTGGAGAGAACAATGACGCACCTGGGAGAGAACAGTGACGCACCTTGGAGAGAACACTGAGTGACGAACCTGGGAGAAAACAGCAACGCACCTGGGAGAGAACAGTGAGTGACACACCTTGGAGAGAACAGTGAGAGACGCACCTTGGAGAGAACAGTGAGTGACGCACCTTGCAGAGAACAGTGAGTGACGCACCTTGCAGAGAACAGTGAGTGACGCACCTTGGAGAGAACAATGAGTGACGCACCTTGGAGAGAACAGTGAGTGACGCACCTTGGAGAGAACAGTGAGAGACGCACCTTGCAGAGAACAGCGAGTGACGCACCTTGCAGAGAACAGTGAGTGACGCACCTTGGAGAGAACAGTGAGTGACGCACCTTGGAGAGAACAGTGACGCACCTTGCAGAGAACAGTGAGTGACGCACCTTGCAGAGAACAGTGAGTGATGCACCTTGAAGAGAACAGTGAGTGACGCACTTTGGAGAGAACAGTGAGTGACGCACCTTGGAGAGAACAGCGATGCACCTAGGAGAGAACAGTGAGTGACGCACCTTGCAGAGAACAGTGAGTGACGCACCTTGGAGAGAACAGTGAGTGACGCACCTTGGAGAGCACAGTGAGTGACGCACCTTGGAGAGAACAGTGACTCACCTCGGGGAGAACAGTTAGTGACGCATCTTGTAGAGAACAGTGACGCACCTTGGAGAGAACAGTGAGTGACGCACCTTGCAGAGAACAGTGACGCACCTTGCAGAGAACAGCGAGTGACGCACCTTGCAGAGAACAGTGAGTGACGCACCTTGGAGAGAACAGTGAGTGACGCACCTTGGAGAGAACAGTGAGTGACGCACCTTGGAGAGAACAGTGAGTGACGCACCTTGGAGAGCACAGTGAGTGACGCACCTTGGAGAGAACAGCGAGTGACGCACCTTGGAGAGAACAGTGAGTGACGCACCTTGCAGAGAACAGTGAGTGACGCACCGTGGAGAGAACAGTGAGTGACGCACCTTGGAGAGAACAGTGAGTGACGCACCTTGGAGAGAACAGTGAGAGACGCACCTAGGAGAGAACAGTGAGTGACGCACCTTGCAGAGAACAGTGAGAGACGCACCTAGGAGAGAACAGTGAGTGACGCACCTTGCAGAGAACAGTGAGTGACGCACCTTAGAGAGAAAGATGGCATGTGCTGGAGAGAAAAGTGACTAGCTTTGGAGAGAGAGAAAAAAAATTGACGTACTATGGAGAGAAAGGGGAGAGAGCTTACAGGGACGCTTGACTGTTGACTCAGAGAGGATGCAACGCAGCGCAAGGAAAAAGAGGACAACTCTTGGACAGAAAACTGTTTTACTCTTGAAAGAGAGGTGATAATCACTGGTGACAAAAGTATTTCTGACACACACACACAACACACACATATATACACACGCACGCAGGCACGCACACACACACACACACACACGCACGCACTCACGCACGCACGCACACATGCACATGCACACAGGCAGACAGAGAGATAGACAGACACACACATACACACACTCAGAGGCAGACAAGATATGCACACACACACACACACACACACACACACACACACACACACACACACACACACACACACACACACACACACACACACACACACACACACACACACACAAACACATAGAGGCAGACAGAGAGACAGAGACACATACAGACAGACTGACAAAGAGGGGCGACGTACCTTCGAGTTGTTCATAATGTCCGAAGCTCTTACAGTGACGTCATAGGTGTCTCCGTCCTTCATTGACTGCTGCAGACACGTGTTCTGTGACGTCAAATCCGTCACCTCCCTCCAGGCTGATTGTGGGCCACCGTTCTGCTTCCAGGAAACCTGAAAAATAGTTGGGCAGTTATTTCACCTGTACAACACCTGATCAATAGATGGTCAGTTGTTTCACATGTACAAGACCTCAACAATAGATGGTCAGTTATTTCACCTGTACAACACCTGAACAATAGATGGTCGGTTATTTCATCTGTACAACACCTGAACAATAGTTGGTCAGTTATTTCACCTGTACAACACCTGAACAATAGATGGTCAGTTATTTCCCCTGTACAACACCTGAACAATAGTTATTTTACTATGACAGCGCCTGAACAATAGATAGTCAGTTATTTTACTTTCAACACCTGAACGAGAGACAGTTATTTCATCTTTACAACACCTGAACAACAGATGGTCAGTTATTAATTCAACAACACATGAACATTGTTTTATATCATCTTTTATATCATCTTTAGAAATGCTTAACAACAGCTGATTGTTTCTTTCACCATTAGAAAGACTTAGACAAGAGGGATCATTCTTTTATTTTTTTAAAGACACTGAACAATAGAAGAGTATTCATCCATGGAGGAACGGCATAGCCCGGTGGTTAGAGTGATGTATTCGTGATCTGCTGACCCGGGTTCGATTCTCGTTCAAGAGGATTTTTCTTCTGGAGTTAGCATCAGTGCCGACTCCACTCTCTCCAAAAGTCCTTCGGATGAGACTATAAACCAAGATCCCGTGTGTGAACGGACGCAGAACATCTTGCGCACACTTTAAAATCCCGTTCCGCTTTTCGGAAGAATAGGCCACTGTGTGCCGGTGGGAACGGATGACCAAATTCACAAAAATTGCATACACACGGGGACTGAATGAAAATAGCACATGAGTGCTTATTCCATTATCCTCGAAATAGAAGAATTTTTTTTAGAAATTAAAAAAGTAGAATGAATGCTCTGAAGTAGAGACGCTGCGCTGGCTCGGCCATGTCGTGCACATGGACGACGGACGGATCCCTAAAGACCTCTACGGAGAACTGGTGCAGGGAAAACGTCCCACAGGCAGACCACAGCTGCGATTCAAAGATATGTGCAAGGGGAACTTAAAAGCCCTGAACATCGACCAGAACAACTGGGAAGCAACAACCCTCGAACGGTCAGCCTGGAGACAGACTGGGCAGAAAGGTCTCTCCAATTTCGAAGAGACAATTGTTCATTAGCACGAGGCAAAGAGAAGGAGAAGCAAGGCTGCAAGCCCAGGCAGACAGACAGACCAGCATTGTCAGACTTCACCTGTGCCCTCTCTCTGCCATAGGCACTGTCTGTCCTTGCCGTGCCAGACTGCCCAGCCACACCCGCCGCTGTACCAGAATAAACACCTAGAGCGCAACTCCATAGTATTGCAAGACTGAAGGATGCCTATGATGATGATTGTCCATTGTAGAGTCATATCGTACCAGTCATATTGTAGCAGTCATATTGTCTACTGTAGAAGGCATATTGTTCATTGTAGCAGTCATATCATCCAATTTTGTAGCAGTTATATTGTCCATTGTAGCAGTTACATTATCCATAATAGCAGTCATATTGTGGCAGTCATACTCTCCGCCATAGCAGTCATATTGTCTGTTACAGCAGTCATATTGTCCATGATAGCATTCATATTGACCACCATAGCAGTCATATTGACCACCATAGCAGTCATATTGTCCACCATAGCAGTCATATTGTCCATGATAGCAGTCATTTTGTCTGTTACAGCGGTCATATTGTCTGTTACAGCAGTCATATTGTCTGTTACAGCAGTCATATTGTCCATCATAGCAGTCATATTGTCCACCATAGCAGTCATATTGTCCATCATAGCAGTCATATTGTCTGTTACAGCAGTCATATTGTCTGTTACAGCAGTCATATTGTCCATCATAGCAGTCATATTGTCCACCATAGCAGTCATATTGTCTATTTTGTCTGTTACAGCAGTCATATTGTCCATCATAGCATTCATATTGTCCATCATAGCAGTCATATTGTCTGTTACAGCAGTCATATTGTCTGTTACAGCAGTCATATTGTCTGTTACAGCAGTCATATTGTCCATCATAGCAGTCATATTGTCCATCATAGCAGTCATATTGTCTGTTACAGCAGTCATATTGTCTGTTACAGCAGTCATATTGTCCATCATAGCAGTCATATTGTCCATCATAGCAGTCATATTGTCCATCATAGCAGTCATATTGTCCACCATAGCAGTCATATTGTCTGTTATAGCAGTCGTATTGTCCATCATAGCAGTCCTATTATAGTAGTCATAGTGTCTGTTACAGCAGTCATATTGTCTGTTACAGCAGTCATATTGTCCACCATAGCAGTCATATTTTCTATTTTGTCTGTTACAGCAGTCGTATTGTCCACCATAGCAGTCCTATCGTAGCAGTCATGATTACTGTCTGGGGCAGCATCTTCCCCTCTCACCTCAAAGCGGGTGATGCCGGCCAGGTTGGGCGTTCCCTGCACAGGCAGGGGGCCAGAGGTCTGGTCATACTGCCCGCTGATGTCCAGGCTGAGGTCTGCAGACACTCTGGCCAGCAGGTTGTTGCCCCTCAGGTCAGAGTTGAAGAACCGGTCTGTCCACGTGACACACAGGTCCTTGCTGACGTCAGTCTGCCAACGTTTGTGGGACCTGTCACCACCGCAGTGAAGTCAGTATTCATGAGGAATGGGGTCACGTGAGGGACTGACAGAGTGGCGGTCAGATGACGCTTATAATTATCTAAGCTTGTGTTTACAATAACACTTAGTCTTAACAATGGGGAATAGGGCCAGGTTTCTGAATCTAAAAGTTGTGGTCAGCCGATGTTTATATCTCAGATACGTGTAACCAGAGTGACAAAGTGTTGATAAAAAGATATTCAGATGTTGAAATGGTCATCACTGGAGCTGAAGAGAATTCAAACACGCCATATTTCTGTCTTAACTGAACTGATTGGATGAGCTCGAGCAGCCCGAAATAAACATCGGTAGCATTAAGTGAGGTGCCAGAAATGGTATGACTATGGCTACAGAATGAACGATGCTGCTGCTGCTGCTGTTGCTGTTGCTGTTGCTGCTACTGTTGCTGTTGCCACTGCTGCTTCTACTTATGTTGTTCCGTGATCACAATCACTACCAAGAGACATGTTGGAGTCTGAGGCCAACTGAACAGGAGGGACGGGATAACCGTGAGCACACTCCTGCCACAATCAGCTGGAGATTATGATTATGTCCAGCTGACTTTGCGGACCTGACTTCCCTTCTGCCCTCAGAGCTTGGAGAGTCATTCAGGTGACGCACAGACACTTGGCAGAACCCATTCAGCTCCAGGCTGCACATGATCTGTTCGATATATATATATATATATATATATATATATATATATATATATATATATTATATATGTGTGTGTGTGTGTGTGTGTGTGTGTGTGTGTGTGTGTGTGTGTGTGTGTGTGTGTGTGTGTGTATATATATATATATATATATATAGAGAGAGAGAGAGAGAAGAGAGAGAGAGAGAGAGAGAGAGAGAGAGAGAGAGAGAGATTCTCCCCTGTCGTCATTGTCACTGGACATTCCTAAAAGGAAAGGTAAATGTGTTCACATAACTTGTTCAGTCGTTGGGGAGCGAGGCATCAGAGACCTCAGCTTCTCAAGGAGCCAGCATATTGAGGGCGGCGCCCATCTCCTCTCCCTCGCTGCTTTACCTTCCCTGACCCTAAAGAGAGGAGGTACCCATTTACAGCTGGGTAAACTGTGGGACTATACTGAAGCCAAGGCAAGCAAAAGGTCGCCCATCAACTTGTTAACCACGCTCAGTGCTGCTTAACCTGCCTCTTCCCTTCATTCCCTATCCCTTCTCTCTTTCATGCTGATGTTCTGACTACCAAGCCCATCTTCCTGCCTTGATAAACTGTTCAGTGCGCTGCCCTGGAGTCTGAATGTGCCTGCTGAGGCCAGCGAGCAGACCCTCTGCAGTCACAGGCGCAGGAGAAGACCAGGAACTACGTATTCTCTCCTAGGATGATAAGGAAAGGCTGAAGAAGAGGAATCAACAGATTAACAGAACTACAGATCGATATACAAACAAACCCACAGACAAGCGTAACTACAGACACTGCTACAAAAAAACCCACAAACAACACTACAGACACTGCTACAAACAAACCCACAAACAACACTACAGACACTGCTACAAACAAACCCACAGACAAACATAACTACAGACACAGCCACAAACAAACCCACAGACATTATTAGAGACACAGCTTAAACAAACCCACATACATAACTACAGACACAACCACAAACAAACCCACAGACAAACATGACCACAAACAAACCCACAGACATAATTGGAGACACAGCGTCTTCGTCCATCGGGATCGATGATGACCATCTATTCATCCTGGGATTGGGAGGGTGGGTGCGAAGATGACTTATTTGGCCAATCCGCGCTTGAAAGTTCTTGAGTAGTAGGGACAGGGTATTGTGGCTACTTTTGGTCATATTGTCTGTTACAGCTAGTCATATTGTCTGTTACAGCAGTCATATTGTCCATCATAGCAGTCATATTGTCCATCATAGCAGTCATATTGTCTGTTACAGCAGTCATATTGTCCATCATAGCAGTCATATTGTCCATCATAGCAGTCATATTGTCTGTTACAGCAGTCATATTGTCTGTTACAGCAGTCATATTGTCTGTTACAGCAGTCATATTGTCTGTTACAGCAGTCATATTGTCTGTTACAGCAGTCATATTGTCCATCATAGCAGTCATATTGTCCATCATAGCAGTCATATTGTCCACCATAGCAGTCATATTGTCTGTTATAGCAGTCGTATTGTCCATCATAGCAGTCATATTGTCTGTTACAGCAGTCATATTGTCTGTTACAGCAGTCATATTGTCCATCATAGCAGTCATATTGTCCATCATAGCAGTCATATTGTCCATCATAGCAGTCATATTGTCCATCATAGCAGTCATATTGTCCATCATAGCAGTCATATTGTCCATCATAGCAGTCATATTGTCTGTTACAGCAGTCATATTGTCCATCATAGCAGTCATATTGTCCATCATAGCAGTCATATTGTCCATCATAGCAGTCATATTGTCTGTTACAGCAGTCATATTGTCTGTTACAGCAGTCATATTGTCCATCATAGCAGTCATATTGTCCATCATAGCAGTCATATTGTCCATCATAGCAGTCATATTGTCCACCATAGCAGTCATATTGTCCACCATAGCAGTCATATTGTCTGTTATAGCAGTCGTATTGTCCATCATAGCAGTCCTATCATAGTAGTCATAGTGTCTGTTACAGCAGTCATATTGTCTGTTACAGCAGTCATATTGTCCACCATAGCAGTCATATTGTCTATTTTGTCTGTTACAGCAGTCGTATTGTCCACCATAGCAGTCCTATCGTAGCAGTCATGATTACTGTCTGGGGCAGCATCTTCCCCTCTCACCTCAAAGCGGGTGATGCCGGCCAGGTTGGGCGTTCCCTGCACAGGCAGGGGGCCAGAGGTCTGGTCATACTGCCCGCTGATGTCCAGGCTGAGGTCTGCAGACACTCTGGCCAGCAGGTTGTTGCCCCTCAGGTCAGAGTTGAAGAACCGGTCTGTCCACGTGACACACAGGTCCTTGCTGACGTCAGTCTGCCAACGTTTGTGGGACCTGTCACCACAGCAGTGAGGTCAGTATTCATGAGGAATGGGGTCACGTGAGGGACTGACAGAGTGGCGGTCAGATGACGCTTATAATTATCTAAGCTTGTGTTTACAATAACACTTAGTCTTAACAATGGGGAATAGGGCCAGGTTTCTGAATCTAAAAGTTGTGGTCAGCCGATGTTTATATCTCAGATACGTGTAACCAGAGTGACAAAGTGTTGATAAAAAGATATTCAGATGTTGAAATGGTCATCACTGGAGCTGAAGAGAATTCAAACACGCCATATTTCTGTCTTAACTGAACTGATTGGATGAGCTCGAGCAGCCCGAAATAAACATCGGTAGCATTAAGTGAGGTGCCAGAGATGGTATGACTATGGCTACAGAATGAACGATGCTGCTGCTGCTGCTGTTGCTGTTGCTGTTGCTGCTACTGTTGCTGTTGCCACTGCTGCTTCTACTTATGTTGTTCCGTGATCACAATCACTACCAAGAGACATGTTGGAGTCTGAGGCCAACTGAACAGGAGGGACGGGATAACCGTGAGTACCTTCCTGCCACAATCAGCTGGAGATTATGATTATGTCCAGCTGACTTTGCGGACCTGACTTCCCTTCTGCCCTCAGACCTTGGGGAGTCATTCAGGTGACGCACAGACACTTGGCAGAACCCATTCAGCTCCAGGCTGCACATGATCTGTTCGATATATATATATATATATATATATATATATATTGTGTGTGTGTGTGTGTGTGTATATATTATATATATTATATATATATAGAGAGAGAGAGAGAGAGAGAGAGAGAGAGAGAGAGAGAGAGAGAGAGAGATTCTCCCCTGTCGTCATTGTCACTGGACATTCCTAAAAGGAAAGGTAAATGTGTTCACATAACTTGTTCAGTCGTTGGGGAGCGAGGCATCAGAGACCTCAGCTTCTCAAGGAGCCAGCATATTGAGGGCGGCGCCCATCTCCTCTCCCTCGCTGCTTTACCTTCCCTGACCCTAAAGAGAGGAGGTACCCATTTACAGCTGGGTAAACTGTGGGACTATACTGAAGCCAAGGCAAGCAAAAGGTCGCCCATCAACTTGTTAACCACGCTCAGTGCTGCTTAACCTGCCTCTTCCCTTCATTCCCTATCCCTTCTCTCTTTCATGCTGATGTTCTGACTACCAAGCCCATCTTCCTGCCTTGATAAACTGTTCAGTGCGCTGCCCTGGAGTCTGAATGTGCCTGCTGAGGCCAGCGAGCAGACCCTCTGCAGTCACAGGCGCAGGAGAAGACCAGGAACTACGTATTCTCTCCTAGGATGATAAGGAAAGGCTGAAGAAGAGGAATCAACAGATTAACAGAACTACAGATCGATATACAAACAAACCCACAGACAAGCGTAACTACAGACACTGCTACAAAAAAACCCACAAACAACACTACAGACACTGCTACAAACAAACCCACAAACAACACTACAGACACTGCTACAAACAAACCCACAGACAAACATAACTACAGACACAGCCACAAACAAACCCACAGACATTATTAGAGACACAGCTTAAACAAACCCACATACATAACTACAGACACAACCACAAACAAACCCACAGACAAACATGACCACAAACAAACCCACAGACATAATTGGAGACACAGCGTCTTCGTCCATCGGGATCGATGATGACCATCTATTCATCCTGGGATTGGGAGGGTGGGTGCGAAGATGACTTATTTGGCCAATCCGCGCTTGAAAGTTCTTGAGTAGTAGGGACAGGGTATTGTGGCTACTTTTGGAGACTTGGAGGCTCTATCTTTCCTGTCTTGCCTGCGTTGCTCAGCTGTCGAAATTCTGTTTGCTTCGTGGGCCTTGGCGCCACTGCGTACAGCTGCTCGCCACTGTGGCCTCTCCATTGCTGCCTGCTCCCATGAGTTTATCTCAATGTTGAAGGCTTTCAGTGAGGTTTTCAGAGTGTCCTTGAAGCGTTTCTTCTAGCCTCCATGGGAGCGCTTTCCATGCTGAAGTTCGCCAAACAGAAGTTTCTTGGGGAGCCGATGGTCTGGCATGCGAACTACATGGCCTGCCCAGCGAAGCTGGGTCTGCATCAGGATGGTGTGGATGCTGGGAAGGTTTGCTCTAGTGAGCACCTCAGTGTCTGGGATCTTGTCCTGCCACTTGATGCCAAACAGTTTTCTCAAACAGGTGGTGTGGAAGTGGTTCAGCTTTTTAGCATGGGGTTGGTAGACTGTCCATGACTCTGAGCCATAGAGCAGGGTGGTGAGCACTATCGCTTTGTAGACCTTGATCTTGGTTTCTGTTGAGATTCCTCTCCTGTCCCACACATTCTTTCGAAGTCTGCCAAAGGCAGCGCTTGCTTTGGCGAGTCTGGTGTTGACCTCATCATCAATGGCTACTGTGCGGGAGAGGGTACTGCCAAGATAAGTAAATTTGTCCACTACTTTGAGTCTATGTCCATTTACGGAGATGTTTTGTTCAACATGACCAACCATCAACAGCAAAGAAAGATGCACTGAGGAACAAGCGTAGCACCATCCAGCTAAAGCTGCGTCAGATGCAAGACTCCTGGATCAGCAATAAAGCAGATGAGATCCAAGGACATGCTGACAGGAATGACATGAAGAACTTCTATGATGGACTCAAAGAGATCTATGGTCCCACCACATCAAGGGCATCACCACCTCTCCTCAGTGCAGATGGGTCTACTCTCATCACTGACAAAGACAAGATCCTTGAGAGATGGGCTGAACATTTTCACAATGTTCTAAACCGTCCTTCCACCATCAACGATGAAGCTATTAACCGCCTCCCACAAATTCCAGTCGACGAGACGATGAGTGCCATACCAACCTTTGAGGAGATCCAGAAAGCAATTCGCCTGCTGTCCAGTGGTAAAGCACCCGGCGCAGACTCAATCCCAGCTGAGATCTACAAAGGTGGTGGCAGAGCACTGACTGAAAAACTTCATGAGCTCTTCCAAGAGACACAGCTATAAACAAACCCACAGACAAACACAACCCCAAACAAACCCACACACAAAACATAGCTAGGTACAGACAGCACCAGCCACAAACAAACCCACATACAAAACATAGCTAGGTACAGACAGCCACAGCCACAAACAAACCCACATACAAAACATAGCTAGGTACAGACAGCCCCAGCCACAAACAAACCCACACACAAAACATAGCTAGGTACAGACAGCCACAGCCACAAACAAACCCACAGACGAACATAGCTAGGTACAGACAGCCCCAGCCACAAACAAACCCACAGACGAACATAGCTAGGTACAGACAGCCACAGCCACAAGCCAACCCACAGACGAACATAGCTAGGTACAGACAGACCCAGCCACAAACAAACCCACAGACGAACATAGCTAGGTACAGACAGCCCCAGCCACAAACGAACCCACAGACGAAACATAGCTAGGTACAGACAGCCCCAGCCACAAACAAACCCACAGACGAACATAGCTAGGTACAGACAGAAACAGCCACAAACAAACCCACAGACGAACATAGCTAGGTACAGACAGCCCCAGCCACAAACAAACCCACAGACGAACATAGCTAGGTACAGACAGCCCCAGCCACAAACAAGCCCACAGACGAACATAGCTAGGTACAGACAGAAACATCCACAAACACTCCACAGACAAACATAGCTAGGTACAGACAGCCCCAGCCACAAGTCAGCCCAGCCACGTACTTCTGGTCAGCATGGACCACGGTCAAACTTCGCGCTGGGTGCAGCTGCACGGAGGAGGAGCTGTCCAGCAGAACCAGGCGCCGCGCGTAGGCCACGTTGCCGGCCAGGTCATGCACCTCCAGCATCACTGCGTACAGGCGGGCCTTGCCCTCCTCAGGCAGCGTGATCTCCTTCTCATAGGGGCCTCCCGGCGACGCGGAGCTTGCGTCCCATTCTTGGGTCAGGGAGCTGATTGCTGCGGGCTTTGAGGGTAAATGTTGGGGGGGGGGGGGGGGGGGGGGGTGAAGGAAGCCTTTTAATGAATGTCTGATGAGTGTTGATTTGTACTGATACATGTTGTTATTTATTTGTACATTACATAGAGAATATCAGCGACCTGAAGTATTTCATATCTGACTAGTGTTGTACTCTACTGTACTGATACATGTTGCTATTTACTTGTATATAACATAGAGAACATCAGCGGCTTGAGGTATTTGATGGCTGGTAAGTACTGTACTGTACTGTAGTGTGCCGTAGTGTACTGTAGTGTGCCGTAGTGTACTGTACTGTGTTGTACTGTACTGTGCTGTGCTGTAGTGTCCTGTACTGTGCTGTACTGTACTGTAGTGTGCTGTACTGTGTTGTACTGCACTGTGTTGTACTGTACTGTGCTGTACTGTACTGTGCTGTAGTGTCCTGTACTGTGCTGTACTGTACTGTAGTTTGCTGTACTGTACTGTGCTGTAGTGTGCTATACTGTACTGTGCTGTAGTGTGCTATACTGTACTGTGCTGTAGTGTCCTGTACTGTGCTGTACTGTGCTGTGGTGTACTATACTGTACTGCAATGTACTGTGCTGTACAGTGCTGTAGTGTGCTATACTGTACTGTAGTGTCCTGTACTGTGCTGTAGTGTGCTATACTGTACTGTACTGTGCTGTAGTGTGCTATACTGTACTGTACTGTGCTGTAGTGTGCTGTACTGTACTGTACTGTGCTGTAGTGTGCTGTACTGTACAGTACTGTAATGTAGTGTGCTATACTGTACTGTACTGTGCTGTAGTGTGCTGTACTGTACTGTATTGTGCTGTAGTGTGCTGTACTGTACTGTGCTGTAGTGTGCTGTACTGTACTGTACTGTTCTGTAGTGTGCCTGTACTGTACTGTAGTGTGCTGTAGTGTGCTATATTGTAGTGTGCTGTACTGCACTGTGCTGTAGTGTGCTGTACTGTACTGTGCTGTAGTGTGCTGTACTGTGCTGTGCTGTAGTGTGCTGTACTGTACTGTACTGTGCTGTAGTGTGCTGTACTGTACTGTGCTGTAGTGTGCTGTAGTGTGCTACACTTTAGTGTGCTGTACTGTACTGTGCTGTAGTATGCTGTACTGTACTGTGCTGTACTGTGCTGTAGTGTGCTGTACTGTACTATGCTGTAGTGTGCTGTAGTGTGCTACACTGTAGTGTGCTGTACTGTACTGTGCTGTAGTGTTCTGTACTGTACTGTACTGTGCTGTAGTGTGCTACACTGTACTGTACTGTACTGTACTGTGCTGTAGTGTGCTATACTGTACTACACTGTACTGTAGTGTGCTGTACTGTACTGTACTGTGCTGTAGTGTGCTATACTGTACTGTACTGTGCTGTGCTGTACTGTACTGACACATGTTAATATTTACTTGTACATAACACGGAGAACACCATGCTTCTTTGCTGGTGTCTCAAATGTACTGGTTGCATGCTCTCTCACACGTTTCAATCGCACGCTAGAAACCTGTTCCACCTTCTGGAAGAGTAGGTCCTTTGCGCCGGTGGGAATTGATGACAGAATGTGCAAACCCGCGTTCACACAGGGCCTTTATATACATACATACATAAATACATACATACATACATACATACACAAACACACACACACACACACAATATATATATATATAATATATTTTATATATTATATATATATATATATATATATATATATATATAATATATAATATATATATATTATATAATATATATATATATATATATATATATATATTATATATATATATATATATATATATATATATATATATATATATATATATATATATATATATAAAGCCTATGATTGATTATTACATTATCCTCGAAACAAAAGAATAAAGAGATAAATAAATAAATAAATAAATAAATAAACCATCGTTTACCTGCACAGTGAGAGAGTCTCTCCCGGTATCCACGCCATGAACTTCCAGACGGAATCTCCCTAGGCCAGATGCTGACCCTCCTGCCTGGGGGTCAGTCCACTCGTTCACCTTGACCTTGATACGGGGTGACCTTGAAAGGCGAGTGGACAGGGTCAAAGGTTGACTGGTGCAGACGCCCCCGGCAGTGATGCAGTGTTCTGGCTTGGTCGTGTCCATGGTGAAGCAGACTCGTTTGGTGGCGGAGGTCTGTGGGAACGTAGCCGTGCTATGGAACTTCTGCTGATCGTCCTGCAGCCTGTATTGACCTCCGGCTGTGGCCGCCAGCTTGGCACAGAGACTGCACGTGAAGCACAAGCACATTTCCTGATGAGGGCAGAGAGTGACTGATCACAGAAACAACCAAATAAGAAAGTAAGAAAGGAAGGAAGGAAGAAGAAAGAAAGAAAGAAGGAGGAAGGAAGAAAGAAAAGAAAGACGAAAGAAGGAAGTAAGAAAGAGAAGAAAGGAAGAAAGAAAGGAAGAAAGAAAGAAGAAGAAGGAAGAAGAAGAAGAAAGAAGAAAAAAAAGAAGAAGAAAGGAAGGAAGGAAGAAGGAAGGAAGAAAGGAAGGAAGAAGGAAAGAGAAAGAAAGGAAGGAAGAAAGGAAGAAAGGAAGGAGAAGAAAAGAAAGGAAGAAAGAAAGGAAGAAAGGAAGAAGAAAGGAAGGAAGGAAGAAAGAAGAAAGAAAGGAAGGAAGAAAGGAAAGGAAGGAAAGGAAAGAGAAAGAAAAAGGAAGAAAGGAAGGAAGAAATGAAGAAAAAAGAAGAGAAGGAAGAAGAAAGAAAAAGAAAGGAAAAGGAAAAGAAAAAGAAGAAGGAAGGAAAAGAAGGAACGAAGAAAGGAAGGAAGAAAGGAAGGAAGGAAGGAAGGAAGGAAAGAGAAAGGAAGAAGGAAGAAAGGAAGAAAGGAAGGAAGAAAGAAAGGAAGAAAGAAAGGAAGAAAGAAAGGAAGAAAGGAAGGAAGAAAAAAAAGAAAGAAAAAGAAAAGAAGAAAGAAAGGAAGGAAGGAAGGAAGGAAGGAAGAAAGGAAGAAAGGAAGGAAGAAATGAAGAAAGAAAGGAAGGAAGAAAGGAAGAAAGAAAGAAAGGAAGGAAGAAAGGAAGAAAGATAAAAAAGAAAGAAAGAAAAAGAAAAGAAGAAAGAAAGGAAGGAAGGAAGGAAGGAAGGAAGAAAGAAAGGGAAGAAAGAAAGGAAGAAAGGAAGAAGAAGGAAGGAAGGAAGGAAGAAATGAAGAAAGGAAGAAAGAAAGAAAGGAAGGAAGAAAGGAAGAAAGAAGGAACAAAGAAAGGAAGGAAGAAAGGAAGGAAGGAAGGAAGAAATGAAGAAAGGAAGAAAGAAAGAAAGGAAGGAAGAAAGACACTAACAAAGAAAAAATATATCTTCTGACCAAGCAGCACTTCAATAAATTCCTACTCCCTAAGTTCCGTGTATTGCGGTCGACGGACAGTGTACATAATGCTTTTGAAAGCTGTTCAGGGTTTAGAGGGCTCTCTCTCTCTCTCTCTCTCTCTCTCTCTCTCTCTCTCTCTCTCTCTCTCTCTCTCTTCTCTCTCTCTCTCTCTCTCTCTCTCATACAGTTTTGAGTGCGCACCAAGGTATTGTGCCAAAGTCTTACCAAAGTGTACGATAATTTGTGTGTTTGCATCTTCCAGTTTTGCCCCTCAAAGTGTATTGTGGCCTAAGGCAAATGTACATTGACCCATTTCAGAGTTCAGACCTCTCTCTCAATAATTAACTATGTCATTTGTATCTGAATATAAGCTGCCCATTGATCATTTTGCCAACTTTGTTATGAAAGCATTTGAAAAGCCTAATGTATAAACGGCAGAGTAAGCTTAGAGAAAAAAACCAACCCTGTGCATGTATTTGTTTTGTATTAGTTGATGTGTAGTTTTTAATTTACTGCTTATGCACACCCCAGTGATATGGGCCATAGGCCTAATCATCAAACTGTTCAGAGTTCAGAGTTCAGCTTTCTCTCTCCTCCTCCTCCTTTTTCTCCTCCTCCTCCTCCTCCTCCTCCTTCTCCTCTCCTCCTCCTCCTTCTCATCCTTCTTCTCCTCCTCCGCCAATTTCTTCTTCTTCTTCTTCTTCTTCTTCTTCTTCTTCTTCTTCTTCTTCTTCTTCTTCTTCTTCTTCTTCTTCGCAATTTTTCTTCGCAATTTCTTCTTCTTCTTCTTCTTCTTCTTCTCTTCTTCTTCTTCTTTCTTCGCAATTCTTCTTCGCAATTCTTCTTCCTTCTTCTTCTTCGCAATTCTTCTTCTTCTTTTCTTCTTCTTCTTCTTCTTCTTCTTCTTCTTCTTCTTCTTCCAATTCTTCTTCCATTCTTCTTCTTCTTCTTCTTCGCAATCTCTTTCTTCTTTCTTCTTTCTTCTTCTTCTTCTTCTTCTTCTTCTTCTTCTTCTTCTTCTTCTTCTTCTTCTTCTTCGCAATTCTTCTTCTTCTTCTTCTTCTTCGCAATTCTTCTTCTTCTTCGCAATTCTTCTTCTTCTTTCTTCTTCTTCTTCTTTTCTTTTCTTCTTCTCTTCTTCTTTTTCTTCTTCTTCTTCTTTTTCTTCTTCTTCGCAATTCTTCTTCGCAATTCTTCTTCTTCTTCTTCTTCTTCTTCTTCTTCTTCTTCTTCTTCTTTCTCTTCTTCTTCTTCTTCTTCTCTTTTCTTTTCTTCTTCTTCTTCTTTCTTCTTTTCTTCTTCGCAATTCTTCTTCTTCGCAATTCTTCTTCTTCTTCTTCGCAATTCTTCTTCTTTTCTTCGCAATTCTTCTTCTTCTTCTTTTCTTCGCAATTCTTCTTCTTTCTTCTTCTTCTTCTCTTCGCAATTTTTCTTCCTCTTCGCAATTTTCTTCTTCTTCTTCGCAATTCTTTTTCTTTTTTCTTCTTCTTCTTCTTTTTCTTCTTCTTCTTCTTTTCTTCTTCTTCTTCTTCTTCTTCTTCTTCTTCGCAATTTCTTCGCAATTCTTCTTTCGCAATTCTTTCTTCGCAATTCTTCTTCTTCTTCTTCTCTTCTTCTTCTTCGCAATTTCTCTTCTTCATTCTTCTTCTTCTTCTTCTTCTTCTTTCTTCTTTCTTTCTTCTTCTTTTCGTTTTCTTCTTCCATATTCTTCTTCTTCTTTTCTTCTTCTTCTTGCTTCTTCGCAATTCTTCTTCTTCTTCGCAATTCTTCTTCGCAATTCTTCTCTTCGCAATTCTTCTTCTTCTTCTTCTTCTTTTTCTTCTTCTTCTTTTTCGCAATTTCTTCTTTTTTCTTCTTCTTCTTCTTCTTTTCTTCTTCTTTCTTCTTCTTTCTTCGCAATTCTTCTTCTTCTTCGCAATTCTTCTTCTTCGCATATCTTCTTCTTCTTCTTTCTTTTTTCTTCGCAATTCTTCGCAATTCTTCTTCGCAAACTTCGCAATTTTCTTCGCAATTCTTTTCTTCGCAATTCTTTTCTTCGCAATTTTCGCAATTCTTCTCTTCTTCTTCCTTCTTCTTCTTCTTCTTCTTCTTTTCTTCTTTTTCGCAATTCTTCTTCTTCTTCGCAAATCTTGTTATTTCTCTCTTCTTCTTCTTCTTCTTCTTCTTCTTCTTTCTTCTTCTTCTTCTTCTTCTTCTTCTTCTTCTTTTTCTTCTTCTTCGCAATCTTCTTCTTCTTCTTCTATTTTCTTCTTCTTCTCTTCTTCTTCTTCTTCTTCTTCTTCTTCTTCTTCTTTTTCTTCTTTTCGCAATTCTTCTCGCAATTCTTCTTTCTTCTTCTTCTTCTTTTCTTCTTTCTTCTTCTCTTTTCTTCTTCTTCTTCTTCTTCTTCTTCTTCTTTCTTCTTCTTTTCTTCGCATTCTTCTTCTTCTTCTCTTTCTTCTTCTTTCTTCTTCTTCTTCTTCTTCTTCTTCTTCTTCTTCTTCGCAATTCTTCTTCTTCTTCTTCTTCTTCTTCTTCTTCTTCTTCTTTTCTTCTTCTTTTCTTCTTCTTTCTTCTTCTTCGCAATTCTTGTTCCTCTTCGCAATTTCTTCTTCTCTTCTTCGCAATTCTTTTTCTTCTTTTCTTCTTCTTCTTCTTTTCTTCTTCTTCTTCTTCTTCTTCTTCTTCTTCTTCTTCTTCTTCTTCTTTTCTTTTCGCAATTCTTCTTCTTCTTCTTCTTCGCAATTCTTCTTCTTCTTCGCAATTCTTCTTCTTCTTCGCGATTCTTCTTCTTCACAATTCTTCTTCGCAATTCTCCTCCTCTCTCCTCCTCTCCTCCTTCTTCTTCTTCTTCTTCTTCTTCTTCTTCTTCTTCTTCTTCTTCTTCTTCTTCTTCTTCTTTTCTTTTCTTCGCAATTCTTCTTCTTCTTCGCAATTTTCTTTCTTCTTCTTCTTCTTCTTCTTCTTCTTCTTTCTTCTTCTTCTTCTTCTTCTTCTTCTTCTTCTTCTTCTTCTTCTTCTTCTTTTCTTCTTTTCTTCTTCTTCTTCGCAATTCTTCTTCGCAATTCTTCTTCTTCTTCTTCGCAAGTCTTCTTCTTCTTCTTCTTCTTTTCTTCTTCGCAATTCTTCTTCGCAATTCTTCTTCTTTTCTTCTTCTCTCTTCTTCTTCTTCTTTTCTTCTTTCTTTTCTTCTTCTCTCTTCGCAATTCTTCTTCTTCTTTTCGCGATTTTTCTTCTTCACAATTCTTTTCGCATTCTCTCTCTCTCTCCTCTTCTCCTCCTCTCCTCTCTCTCCTCCACTCTTCTTTTCTTCTCTCTCTCTCACTCTTCTCTTCTTTCTTCTCCATCTCTTCTCTTTCTCTCTCTCACTTCTTCTCTTTTCTTCTCTCTCTTCTCACTCTTCTCTTCCTCTTCTCCTTCATCTTCTCTCTCTTCTCTTCTCTTCTCTCTTTCTCTCTCTCACTCTTTCTTTCTTTCCTCTCTTCTATCTCTCTCTCTCACTTTCTCTTCTCTCTCTCACTCTTCTCTTCTCTTCTCCTCTCTTCTATCTCTCTCTCTCACTCTTCTCTTCTCTTCTCTCTCTCACTCTTCTTTCTCTTTCCTCTCTTCTCTTTCTCTCACTCTTCTCCTCTCGTCTCCCCCTTCCATACCCTACACACACACACACAAGTCTTCGCAAGTCTTCTTCTTCTTCTTCTTCTTTTTCTTCTTCTTCTCTCACTCTTCTCTTCTCTTCTCCTCTCTTCTCTCTCTCTCTCTCACTCTTCTTCTCTTCTCCTCTCTTCTCTCTCTCTCTCACTCTTCTCTTCTCTTTCTCTCTTCTCTCTCTCTCTCACTCTTCTCTTCTCCTCTCTTCTCTCTCTCTCACTCTTCTCATCTTCTCCTCTCTTCTCTTTCTCTCACTTTCTCCTCTCTTCTCTCTCTCTCTCTCACTCTTCTCTTCTCTTCTCCTCCTTCTCTCTCTCTCACTCTTCTTTCTCTTCTCCTCTCTTCTCTCTCTCTCACTCTTCTCTTCTCTTCTCCTCTCTTCTCTTTCTCTCACTCTTCTCCTCTCGTCTCTCCCCCCCCCCCCATACCCTACACACCACACACACCACACACACACACACACACCACACACACACACACAGGCTGCAGCTCTCTCACCGCTCTCCCTCCTGCAGCCTGGCTTCAGCCTGAGGCAAGGTCAGCGTGGTCTCGCAGTCGTGGAGGTCAGCGCCAGTCACGGGGTCACTGACGCTGACACTGCGCTGACACAGGGGTGCCCCGCTCAGATCCCTGTCCATGATGGTCACTTCAGAGCCTGGCCACAAGAGCAGGAGGTGGTCAAGTCAAGTCAAGTCAAGTCAAGTCGAATTTTTATTTCCAGATGGTACATTGAATAAGCAATGCATTTGCTTCTTTTTTTTTTCTCAAGCCCTCTATCTAAGAACAAATGTCTTAATGGTTATACTGAACTACTACATTATTACAGCCTTTACCAATAAATTAAACCAGTAAAAGGAGGAAAATCGATAAAATAACACATTGGAAAATATATATTACACACATATACATACACACGCACACACATACTCATACACACCTGCGCGGGTGCGCACACGCGTACACACACACACACACACACACACACACACACACACACACACACACACACACACACACACACACACACACACACACACCTAGATAAAGAATGTTTTAAGAATTAAAAAATAAAATCATAAAACGTCAAGACAAACAAATTACTTCACATTACTTGTGACAGGTTGTACTGTGAGGTTGGGTATCACGGTGTGTTGTGGCATTGTAGTATACATCACGGGACTGGGGAACGGGATAGCCTGGTGGTTAGTGTGATGGATTCGTGATCTGCTGACCCTGGGTTCGATTCTCGTTCAAGAGGATTTTTCCTCTGGAGTTAACATCAGTACCGACTCCACTCTCCCCAAAAGTCCTTCGGATGAGAATGTAAACCGAGGTCCCGTGTACGAACGCACGCAGAACATCTTGCGCACACGTACAAACCCGTTCCGCTTTTTGGAAGAGTAGGCCATTGTGTGCTGGTTGGAACGGATGACAAAATTTACAAAACTGCATACAGACGGGGACTAGATGGAAAAAGCACATGAGTGCTTATTCCATTATCCTCGAAATAAAAGAATAAAAGAAGAAATAAATAAAATGACTTTCAGGTGTTGTTTAATGCTCCCCAGCTTTATGTTGTTTAATGCTCCCCAACTCTGGTGGTCGCTCAAAATAAAGTATGACTCCCCCCCCCCCCCCCACACATACACACACACCACCATCACCGTCACCATGAAATGAGTCACATCGCACCTGACATGCTTTTTCACTAGGAGCCATTTTAGGCAGGTGGGGGTAGGGGTGGGGGTGGTCAGGTTGCTGATTTTGAATGGTTATCAAACTATAAGCTTTTTTTGTTACCTTGTACTGAACCATCAAGGCGGAATGTTGTTTCCCTTTGCTTTAAAAGCGTGTTTAATTAGAAACACCCCAGCCCTCATTTTGGCCCTCAGACACGATGAAAAGCTGATTCGTTTATCTTTTTTCCCTTTCTTTTCTTTTCTTCTTTTTATTTTCACGTTCATCTTCACGTTCCCTCCGCTCTACTGCAGATACCTTGTGCCTACGAATACCTAGATTCAACCAATCCACTGTTGGCCGCCGCTCTTTCTCTATTTCGGGTCCATCGACCTGGAATGAGCTCCCTCTCTCTCTTCGCCAGAAACCTAGTTGTGACACTTTTAAATCCAGCCTCAAGACATATTTATTTCAAACCTAAGATTTCCCCCCTCCTGTTTCATATCAGAGCTATCCCACCTTCACTAACCCATGTCCTATCACCCTGCTAAAGTATACGACCTGTGTGTGTGTGTGTGTGTGTGTGTGTGTGTGTGTGTGTGTGTGTGTGTGTGTGTGTGTGTGTGTGTGTGGTGTGTGTGTGGTGGTGTGTGTGTGTGGTGTGTGTGGTGTGTGTGTGTGCTTTTGAAAAACATTTGACTTTCGAAATTTTATTTCACAGATTTTGTCTGCAACGCACCATGCTTGTAACTATCTGTTTGTTTAAACTATTGATTATTTATCATTGATTGCATGACTGTGTAAGATTAGGTTGAATGCATGCGCTTTGATTTGTCTTTGCAAGATAAAGCGCTATATAAGTTCCATTTATTATTATATATTTATTATTATTATTATTATTATTATTATCATCATTTTCGAGGGTAATGGAATAAGCAACCATGTGTTCTTTTACATCCTGTACCTGTGTGTATGCAATTTTGCAAATTTTGTCATCCGTTCACACTGGCTCACAATATCCTACTCTCCCAAAAATTAAAACAACGGAACGGGTTTTGACGTGTGCGCATGATAGTTCATTTTGTGTGACTTCCTGCAGTCTATCATTTCAATTTGTGACAGCTTTGGATATAATTGTCTGATTTTCAACCTGTTTGTGTTGGCATTGAAGATCTGTTTTCCATTGCAGATAAATGACATGTTATCAACTGAGAACTAACCCCTGTGCAATACGATTCATTACGTGGGGGAGGGTCACAAGTATGAAGGCTGCCTCATCACCCCCCCCCCCCCACAGGGGAATCATGGTGACACTGTAAGTGTACACTGGGTGAGGAGTTTGCCTGTATGACTGCTCAACTACCTCGCTGTATAGGCAGATGTATTCCGACTTCAGAGTGATTCTATCTATTTGGATGGAGAAGAGAAGTAGAGGTTCATTCGTTACAGCTTTGTTATGAATGAAGACAATGCCAGTTTAACATATTGAAGCATGGCAACGTTCCGATATATTGAAGCATGGCAACATTCCGATATATTGAAGCATGGTAACATTCCTATAATTATATTGAAGCATGACCACATTCCGATAATTATATTGAAACATGGCACCATTTCTATCTATTGAAGCATGGCAACATTTCTATAATTATAATGAAGCATGGCAACATTCCGATAATTATATTGAAGCATGGCAACATTCCGATAATTATATTGAAGCATGGCAACATTCCGATAGTTATATTGAAGCATGGCAACATTCCGATAATTGTATTGAAGCATGGCGACATTCCATATAAGCTTTAACACTGTGGTGACATCAATAACTGACATGGAAACATGTTGATGCAGGGGACATCGATAACTGACATGACATGGTGATGCAGGTGACATCAATATGTTGATGTTGATTCAGGTATTGACACTGTGTTCACATCAATAACTGACTTGACAAGATAAGAGAGTAGACATACACATCTGGTAAACACATTGAATATATTTTCCCATGCCAAAATCGATCTTATAGTTCTTATTATAAAGGCATCAGTTTTCAATTTATTAACAACAGAGAAGAATTTGATATGTGAACTTGTAGAATTAATGTTGAACAAAACTGTCTCTGCAACAGTCAAGTCTGTTTTGTACTAACATATATGTTGTATCCTATTTAGTCACGTCACACACACACACACACACACACACACACACACACACACACACACACAAACACACACACAACACACACACACACACACACACACACACACACACACACACACACACACACACACACCAACCTTGCACCACCTTCACCACGGAGATGTTGGCCTCGACTATGCCGATCTTGGTGTCGGCCACAAAGGCCACAGAGGGGCCAACGGCTTTAGAGAAGTGTGCCTTGAAGACGAAGTACAGCTGCCTGGGCTGGGTGCGGATGTACTCGTCCTGCTGGCTGCTGCAGCTGGTGCTGCTGCCGGAGTTGCTGGAGTTGGTGCTGTGACCTTGGCTGTCCGTCACCGCCACGCGACAGGTGCGTAGCTCCGGCAAGTCGGTCCCTGCACAGCACACAGCCCTTCACATCACAGCCCTTCACATCACACAGTCCTTCACACATCACACAGTCGTTCACATCACACATTCTTTGTCTGCACGTCACACTGTCATTCACATCACACTGTCATTCACATCACACAGTCCTTTACAGCACACAGTCCTTCACATCACACAGTCCTTCACATCACACAGTCCTTCACATCACACAGTCCTTCACATGGTCCTTCACACCACACAGTCCTTCACATCACACAGTCCTTCACATCACACAGTCCTTCACATCACAGTCCTTCACATCACACAGTCCTTCACAGCACACAGTCCTTCACATGGTCCTTCACAGCACACAGTCCTTCACAGCACACAGTCCTTCACAGCACACAGTCCTTCACAGCACACAGTCCTTCACATCACACAGTTTTTCACATCATAAGTCCTTCACATCACACAGTCCTTCACACCACACAGTCCTTGTCTGCACAGCACACAGTCCTTCACATCATACAGTCCTTCACATCACAGTCCTTCACACCACACAGTCCTTTACATCACACAGTCCTTCACATCATACAGTCCTTCACATCACACTCCTTTCTCACCACACAGTCCTTCACATCACACAATCTTTGTCTGCATTTAGGATGTATCATTACTACATAATGATAATAATAATGAACCTACATTTAGGATGTATCATTACTACATAATGATAATAACAATGAACCTACATTTAGGATGTATCATTACTATCTATCTAACTATCTATCTGTCCCGTAGTCTGACGACCGTGGGGGCACCCTCAAAGACTCAACAATCAGTTCCCTCCATTCCTATCTCTGTTCTGCCTTTCTCAGGGTTTTGTTGAGTTCTAGGCCTGTCCATTCGCTGATGTTATCCTCCCAGCTCTTCCTTGGTCTGCCTCTTCTTCTTCCTCCTTGGACAGTGCCTTGTAAAACTGTCTTTGCAAGTCCTTTGGATCTTGTGACATGCCCATACCATTTAAGTTTACGCTTTTTCACGATCGTTAGAAGGTTCTCATGGGATCAAAGGGTTTGCTGGATTCTGTCATGCACGCTTTCGTTGCTTATGTGGTCTTTGTAGGAGATGCCAAGGAGTCTCCGCAAGCATCTCATCTCCACCGCCTGTACTCTTCTCTCCAAATCTGCAGTCAGGGTCCATGATTCACAGGCATACAGAAATATGGACATGACAAGGGAGCGCATTAGTCTGATCTTGGAGATAAGTGAGATATTTTTATCTCTCCAGATGGTGTTTAGTTTTGACAAAGCTGTTATTGTCTGTGCAGTCCTGCATACTACTTCTGGCTTGGATCCCTGGTCTGATACAATGGCTCCCAGGTACTTGAAGCTTTGAACTGTTTCAGCTTCTGGTCATTAACCCTGATATCAGTGCTAATGCCGTTGGTGTTATTAGTCATCAGTTTGGTCTTCCTGCATGATTTCCATGCCGTATGTTTTGGAGGCCTTATTCAAGTGTTCTGTTAGGCTGGCAAGCTCTTTTTCTGATCCTGCTATTCCATCAATGTAATCTGCAAAGCGAGGTTTGTGATCGTTCTGCCACCAAGCTGACTGATCCTTCATGATTGTTCCAGTGCATCGACCATGATTCTCTCAAGGAAGATGTTGAAAAGAGTGGGTGAGAGTAGACAGCCCTGCCTTACTCCAACTGTTGCTCGAAACCATTCTCCAATGTTGTTGTTGTAGTACACTGCATTGGTGGCCTCGCTGTACAGCTGTTTGATGACTCTGATCAGGTTTGCATTGATGCTGTACAAAATCATGGTTGCCCACAAAGCTGCATGCCTACATTACTAATAATGATAATAATTATGAACCTACATTTAGGATGTATCATTACTACATAATGATAATAATAATGAACCTACATTTAGGATGTATCATTACTACAGAATATAAATCATCATATTGACTCTGCACTAAAAAATGAATCTGTATCACAGAATAATAATCATCAAATTAACTCTGCACTGAAAATAAATCAGTGTCACAGAATAATAATCATCATACTGACTATACACTAAGAAAGTACCAGCACCACACTATGTTCAACATGCTCTTTCATACTGCTGTCCGCCAAGTGTCACATAACTATGTAGAAGTTGATGCAACAAAAATCCGCCTTCGTTTGACATATTTACGCGACATTTAAAATCGAGATACGAGGTAGAAAAATGCGCTACATATATGGAACTGTCGCCCTGAAGGTTTACTACACAGTGGTGTACCTGTCTGCCCCTATTCCATTAGATTAGATCACACCCTGTTACCACTCCATCTGAAAGGGAACATCCTCTCGTTGACCTGAGCAGTTTTTAATGTGGTGGTGTGTTGCTTTTTGCTTTTTGTTTATTTGTATGGGTTTATTTTTCAACTATTTTCTGTCAGTTCTGAATGTGTGTATGTATGTATGTATGTATGTATGTATTTATGTATGTATGTATGTATTATGTATGTATAAATGTATGTATGTATGTGTATGTATATGTATGTATGCGCGTGTGCGTATGTATGTATGCATGCATGTGTGTATGTGTGTATGTGTGTATGTGTATATAAGATCATATAAGTTCGTGTATTTCTAGAACATATGTATATTTATACGTCAAAGATTTTGATTTTTGTTCCTCTCTTTTTTCGATTTCTTTATCTGTTTTGAGATGAAATACTTGTGCATTGATGTTTGCACTATATTGATCTGTATAGATTATTTGAAAAGTATAAAATAATTTTTGTTTAAATACCACTGATAGAATTAGCCATCAAATGCCACTGAAGTCAATCTCTTCATCAATTGCTATGCACATCTCCTATGTCTTTCTTCTTTCTTTCTTTCATCTGCCGCTGGTGCCTTTCGGCGTCGCGGGGAGACACAGACGTCTGTCTGCAGCAAGGCGGGAGGCTTGATGTAGTGACAGGTCATGGGCTCGCGGGGTGTCAGCCACGGAGTCGCTTCATCGTCTCCTTGGTCTACCTCTGGCTTTCCAGCCATTGTGTTTGGTGGTGTATGCCCGTAGGGCTGGTTTGTTGGGAGGCATTCTAGTGAGGTGACCAAACGACCTAATCCTTTGTTGTTCGACATGGTGGAGAATTGGTGTTAGTCCGACCATGTCTCTGATCACCTCATTCTTGATCTTGTCGCGTCTGGTCTTGTTGACAGCTTTTCTCAGGCAGCGCATTTCACATGTGACCAATTTTCTCTCTAAGGCTTTTGTTAGGGCCCATGTCTGACACTGGTATGTGAGTGTTGGAACGAAGATGGCGTTGATGAGTTTTGCCTTGGTGCTCATTGGGATGCTGGAATGTTTAAGAAGGGGGCGAGTTGGTAATTGACTGCGTTCGCTTTCTGGCATCTTGTTTCTTCTCTCTGTCCAATTTTCCATCTTCAGTGAGAGGCTGCCAAGGTATTTAATTCTTTTGTCTGTTTCAGTTGGGTGCCGTTTGATGTTGATGTCCAGCTTTCTTGATTTCTGCTGACAGACATAACTTTTGTTTTGGTGATACTGATCTTCATGTCATACTTTCTCGCAGCTTGTGTTGAGTTGGTCTGTGTGTTCTTGAGAACTGCTTTGTTCTGATTCATTGAAGGACTGGTCGTCAGCAAATAATAGTTCGTTCAGGGCCTCAAGATCTGGTTGGCTTCCTTTGTAATCTGGTCCATTAGATCACGAAGAGAAGGGGAGAGAGTACGCAGCCTTGCCTGACCCCTGATGTAACCGGAACCAGTCGGATGTTCCATGGCTGTTCGGACTGCGCTCATACTGTTGGCATAGATTGCTCTGATGTTATCAAGCAACTGCCCCTTCACGTCGTACTGCTCCAGGATCTTCCAGAGCTTGTCTCTGTTGACTCGGTCAAAAGCTTTTTCTTGATCAAACGAATACTGTTGCAGGTCTTGGTTGTATTCGATGGCTCTTTCACACAGCTGTCGGAGTGCGAAAATGGCATCTGTGCACCCTCTTCCTTTCCGAAACCCAAACTGGCATTGCTCAGTAGGTTGTTCTGCTTTGGCTCTTGTGCGCTGTTCCAGAATCTTTGCATACATTTTCCCTACATGGCTCAGAAGTGAAATGCTCTGTAGGTGCTGCAGTCTCTCTTGCTGCCTTCTTCTTCCAAATTGGCACCACTATTGCATTTTTGCAGTCCATTGGTACTTTCCTCTCTTCCCATTGCTTTTTGGAAGATGATGGTGAGCACTTTAACTCCCGTTTCTTCTCGCATGCAAGGATGGCTTCTGTTGTTATGCCGTCATCGCCTGCTGCTTTGCCCTTTGGGCTGGTCTTAATTGCTTTTCTTGTTTCAGCTTCAAGGATTTGGGGCTCTAACTGGTCTTTATAGCGTGGTGAGAACTGGGAGCTGGAAGCTTGTACTCCAGATGGGTTTAACAGATCTTTAAAATAGTCTTCCCATCGTTTCAGAATTTCCTCTTTTTTGTGCAGTGTCTCTCCATTTGCATCATTCACTACTGTTGTTGGATTGAATGGCTCATCTCTTACTCTCATCGTCTTCACACTTTTGAAAAATTCTCTTTGGGAGTTCTTACAAATTTCACTTAACTTCTCTCCGTAAGTCGCCCAAGATTTTTCTTTGGAGGCTTTCACAATACGTTTACTATGTCTTCTTGCGATTCTGTACTTGACGTAGTCCTCTTCTGTCTTGGTCTTGACTCAAGCTTTATATAGCTGCTTTTTTTCTTGATGGCTTCCTTCACCTCTTGGTTCCACCAAGCTGTAGCTTTTCTGTTTTTACCTCCACATTTCTTTGTCCCGCAAACTTCCCTTAAGGTGTTCAAGAGAGCTGGCTTGAAGGTGTCCCAGACTTGCTCCATGTTGAGGGGTGTTGTATCAATGGAGTCAAGTTTCACCTTGATAGCACTATCAATCTGTTCTTGCACTTCTTTCTCTTCTAGTTTGAGGAGGCTGATCTCTTCAGATTGGTTCTTCCTAGCAGTTGTTATTTTCTTCTTCTGAGTACTGGAGGCTAGAATGACAGGCCTGTGGTCAGTGTCAAGGTTGGCATTGGGGATGGCTTTTGAGTCTTTGATGGCGTAACGTGTTCTAGATCTTGCAAGTATAAAGTCGATTTGAGACGAGATGTTGAGGTCGTTCCACTTGTACCAGGTGTAAATTTGGGAGGCTCGGTGTTGGAAAAAGGTGTTGGTGATGATCAGATCATGCTCTGAACATAGTTCCAGCACGTGGTTCCCGTTGTAATTGCAAGGTGTTCTGTGGTCACTGTGGGGTCCAATATGTTTTGTCCATGGGT
>CM054156.1:53570488-53592308 GCA_028751875.1 Rapana venosa
ATTTTGTATTGCATTGTAATATAATAATCCTGAATTAGTGTGTGTATGTGTATACATTTATTTTGTTAATTAGTTAATTTTGTTACAGGGCAATTATTGTAAGATCACACCTGTATATCTTAGTGAGTGTTTATATTTCAATTACGTGTTTGTTTTGGGGTTTTCTAATTCTGTATATGCTTATTTTGTTTGTTTTTTCTTTGTGTGTTTGCTCTCTTAAACCTGAAATTCTAACACAGCGTTATTAGTCGCACTCCTCCCTCTACGTCATGTCTCTTACCTCAGACAAGTGGCCAATAAAACATGGTCTACGAGTAGGCTACCTCAACATAAAAAATGCAATAAATAAAAAAGATGACATTGCTAGCATACTATTTAATGATGGGAATGAGTTTCATTTATTTGGCTTTGCTGAATCCCGCCTTTCTTCAAATATAACTGATGTAGACATGCACATTCCAGGATACCAAATATTTCGCCAAGATCCCTACAAACCAAAAACTACAGGCTTATTAACAAATTTGGCATCTTCATTATGCTGTCAAAGGCTATACAATTTTGATGTGTATGATATCAAATCGATTTGGGTAGAAATCAAATTAAAGCACAGTAGTCCACTTTTGATAGGATTCATATACAGAAATCCGTCAGAAACCACTAATTGGTTTGCTAGATTCAATTCTCTAATGGATGAAGTTGCACTTTTAAACTGTGAAACTATTATTCTTGGAGATTTTAACATAGACTTACTCAAACCTAAACCGAAATAGAATCACAGCTATATGATGCTTGGTCTGGAACAACTAATAGATAAACCCACACGTATAACAGATAACTCAGTAACTTTAATTGATCATATATACACTAACGCAAAACAGCACCTAGCTGAAGTATGTGCTATGTCATGTGGATGCAGCGATCATAATCCTGTCTGCTGTACTTGATTTAAGCATCGCATACAAATTCCTAAAGTTGGGCATAAAACTATATATTACCGACGATTCAAACACTTCTGTGAGGATAATTTTCTTTCGGACCTGAATAACTCACCATTACACGATGTATATCAAATCAGAGACCCCGATGAAGCTGCTGAATTTTGTGTTAACATATTGATCTCATTTTATGACAAACATGCTCCCTTTATAAAAAAAAAAAAGAGTTAAAGAAAAAAACAAACCTCCATGGATAACAAAAGACATAGAATCTGAGATAAACTTAAGAAACCACCTGAAAACCCATGGTACACATGAAACAATTTAGGACACAAAGGAATAAAGTGAATTCCATTAAACGCAGATCAAAGCGTAATTACTTTCAACAGTTGTTAATTACCACTAGTGACTCTCGCCAGATTTGGAAAGCCATCAATACATTATGTAATAAACATGTTTCAAAAAGTCAACAGTTCATTAAAGACATATCAGCTGATGAATTAAACAGCCATTTTTCAAAAGTAGCAAATAAAGTTATAACATGTGACAAGTCAAGCGAAAATGATCTTCATTACCTACAACAATATATTAACACAAAACATATTAACTTTCCATTTAATCTCCAGCCAATGACAACCTTTGACGTATTAGAAAGCATAAAAATGCAAACGAATTCTAGAACACGTGATCTAGACAAGTTAGATGCTCGAATGATAAAACTCGCTAGTCCGGTTATTGTTGAAACACTGACATATCTATAGAACTTGTGTATTGAGAAATGGTGTTTTCCTCTCAAGTTTAAAAAGGCAAAAGTTATACCTGTCCATATATCAGGTGACTGCTCTTCTCCTTCAAATTACAGGCCAATTTCAATTCTCTCTGTACTATCTAAACCCATTGAAAAACACCTACAAACATCCCTAAATTCTTACTTTATAAAAAACAATCTATTGCACGAGGATCAATCAGGGTTTCGTAAAAACTATTCCTGTCACACTGCTCTAACTCAGCTCACTGACAGTCTCCTACACAATATAAATGGCAATAAGTTTACTGGCCACCTTTTTGTTGACTTTGAAAAAGCATTTGATTTGATCAACCACTCTTTGTTATTGCGTAAATTAGAATTGCACAAACTGCCACCTGAAGTTATCCAACCACTACAAAATTTTCTGTCTAATAGGCAGCAGCTTGTATCTGTAAATAATCAAGCATCAGAACTACTAACCATTAGATATGGGGTACCACAAGGCTCAGTATTGGGACCACTCTTGATTTCAATCTATGTAAATGATTTACCCTGTTTTATTAAATGTAACTGTGAAATATTTGCTGACGATACCACTCTCTTTTGTAGTGGTTCAGACTCCAGCAGATTAACTCGCAAACTTCAATATAGTATTGACAGATTGATTATTTGGACTCAATTAAACCACATGTCCTTAAATGCACAAAAAACAAAGTGTATGTACGTATCAGCAAGACAGAAAAGGCAAAAAATGAACGATAGGCTTCAACCTCTGTTGTTGGATAACGGAACAGTTGAAGAAGTTGACTCACATAAAATATTAGGTGTTACCATTGACAAAAATATGACTTGGACTGATCACATAATGTCATTAGGTAAACGCCTAGCTCACAGGCTACTTCAATTATCCAAAATAAAACACTTTCTAAATAACCATTCTCGAAAACTATTTTTTGCGGTCACATTCTACCAATCATTGACTATGCGTCAACTATTTGGGATACCTGCAGTGGAACGAACTTGAAATTTATTCATCGTTTATATAAAAGAGCAGTAAAACTTGTATTGTTAAAAACAAGCACCCTGACAATTGAGGATTATAAGGAAATAAATGTCCTGACATTTCGAAACCGACTTTTATTCAATAAAGCTGTGTTTATGCAAAAAGTTGTTAATCAAAATGCACCTCCGAAGATTATCAAAGCTTTCAAAGTTAACCAACATAGACACAATCATTTGCTAACATTTCCAAGACCCAGAAATAACCTATATAAATCGAGCCTCTTGTATTCAGGCAGTGACCTATGGAATAAACTCCCCCAAAATTTGAAATGTATTAAAAGGAAAAATCCGTATAAAACACATCTAAAAAGATATTTCATGAATAAAAGTACAGAACACGACTTGTAAACTTAAGAGAGTGATTTAAGTGCCACTGACGTTATTCTTGTCATTAAAATCAGATATGACCCAAGTTTTCATATTCATATAGAGTACATGTGTAAGCACTGATCTATATATGGGTTGATATGATATCAACCCCAGCAAGCTTTGAATCTGGTGTGTGTGTGTGTGTGTGTTGTGTGTGTTGTGTGTGTGTGTGTGTGTGTGTGTGTGTGTGTGTACAAGTGTGTGAGTGCGTATGTGTTGTGTAATTGGTTCGGTTTGGGTTTTTTACCTCTTGCTGTTTTGGCCTTTTTACGTTCTTTTGTGTTACACAAAAATATGCTGATTTATTTAATTTTGTCGCTGTTAGTTTTCTGTTTCATTGTATTAGATGAGCTAAATTGTTATTGCTGACGTTAGTACTGCTGGGTGGGTTTACTTTGCCTGAATTTATTCTTTGATCGAGGAATTAACGTTGTTCTGCCTCACATCAAAAGTACATGTACATGCGTGTATTTGACCAGGGGAAAGGGAGGGAATGGATGTCTTTGTTATACTTCTTTGATCTGAATCCAATAGCTGTTGGTTATTTTCGTCTTCCTTATACATGAGTATATTATGTGGTGAAGGGGATATGGGTGAGGATGTGTATGTGTATGAGTATGTAAGTGTTTAAATGATACATCAGTTTCCTCTGTTTATATCCATTTGGTTGTTGTTGTTGTTATTGTTGGTGGTAGTGGGGGTGGGGTTCTGGTTTATTTTGTTTTCTGTTTGTTTTGGGTTTAGGGTGGTTTTCTTGGGGAGGGGGAGGGGGTATTTTGAACTCTTTTTCTCGTCTTTTGTTAGTTCTATATTGTTCTTCATTTGTTTTGGCTGTTTTTTTTTTGTCCTTTGTTAGTTATCGTTGCTGTTGTTGTTGTGTACGTATGTTTGTGTTTGTTTGATTGTTTATTTCCTTGTGGTGCTTGTTCTTGTTAATTCATCCTTTTTTGTTGTTTTATCAGTTGTTTGTATGGTTGAAGATTTTGTGTGTGTATGTGTGTGTGAGTGGGGGGGGGGAGGGAAGCAGTTGGTGTGGTTTTTTTAATTTTTATTCTGTTTTGTCTTCTTTGTTTGTTTTGGTTTGGTTTTTTCTTTGTTGCTTGTTTGTTTGTGTTATGACGGATATTTTTTCAAGATTTTTGAATTATTTGAATTGTATGGTTTAATATTTTTCTGGGCTTTTTTGTTTTGTTTTTAATTCCACATATGCATATGTTATTGTTTTTCTTGTTTGATTTGTATAGTTTACCATAGATTAGGTTTTTTATTCTATGTCTGCATATACATTATCCTTTTTTCTCGCTTTTTTTTTCTTTAGATAGATGGCTTGATGAAAAAAAGCAAATGCACTGCTTATTCAATGTACCATCTGAAAATAAAAGTTTGACTTTGACTTTGACAGAGCTGCTCTGCTCTGAATCGTTATACTAAGATTGTCTCCAGCCATCATAAGCTCGTGATTCAACAATCCGTATTCTGCAGTCCAGAAGAAAATGTGCCCCAAAGCCAGAGTATGGCTTCTTTTATAGCGTGGTCCTGGACAACAGCCACAGACACACACACACACACACACACATACACAGGCTAGCGTCTAATCCTGCATGTACCTACAGTCTCACGATGGTTCCCAGGCCAGATGAAACAGACAAGGTGCCCATTCTTGGACAAACTTCCAGGGTGTTAACTTAGCTAGGGAACGCCCAACAAGGCAAACCAACAAAGTAGCACAGAAAAGGAGACCCCTGTATAATGAGTTAGAAATATAGAAACAGTTTGTAATCCTCCGCAGGTAAAGAGGCGGGGCTCTGATGCCAAAGGGTCTCCAGTCCCTGTTCCCTCTCTGTGATGCTTTTTACTCAAGGTGCACTGGCTGAACAGACATACCGGTGACATTGACCATGACAGTGCACGTTTCATCGCCACGAGTGTGCTCGTACTCTTGTCTGATGGGGGGGAAGCAATCCCTCCCAGGCCTCAGGACCCCATTGCCTTCCCACGTGGTGTCTTCAGAAATACTGGAACATGGCAGGTCACGTGCCTTTGACAAGAAGCATGGGTAAAAACTGAACAAAGCTTAAGGCATGGGATGAACAAGGAGACGAAGAGAACTAGTGGCTGCATGGATAGATGGATGAATAGCTAACTCAATGGATGGAGGAACACGTAAACAGACAGAGAGATAGATAGATAGATAGATAGATAGATAGATAGGTAGGTAGGTAGGTAGATAGAAAGAAAGATAGATAGATAGATAGATAGATGGATAGATAGATAGATAGATAGATAGATAGATAGATAGATAGATAGATAGATAGATAGATAGATAGATAGACTGACTGACAAACAGATAGACTGACAGACAAACAGACAAAAAGACAGGTAGATAGATAGACAGACTGACAGATATAGATAGATAGATAGATAGATAGTAAGGTAGATATATAGATAGATAGTAAGGTAGATAGATAGATAGATAGATAGATAGACTGACAGATAGACTGACAGACAAACAGACAGACATACAGGTAGATAGATAAATAGATAGACAGGTAAATAGATAGATAGATAGATAGATAGATAGATAGATAGATAGATAGATAGATAGATAGATAGATAGATAGACTGTCAGATCTAGATAGATAGATAGATAGATACACAGACCGACGGACAGGTAGATAGATAGATAGATAGATAGATAGATAGATAGATGGATGGATGGATGGATGGATGGATGGATGGATAAATGGATGGATGGATGGATGGATGGATGGACACACTTTCAACGTTCAGGTCTGTGTAACAAACCAGTGAAGGGACTGGCCCACATCCTTCCTGGCCAGTATTTGCTGTCTGCACTTTCCACAAAGAAGAACACCCTTCACTGACATCAACAAGCAGGCACTTCACGCATCTTCTGCGCGGAGGGTACTCCACACCCCACCCACCCCCTCCCCTCCCCTCCCTGTCAAGGAAAGATGACTGTTCTGAAGCTGTGGACCAGGGGGATGAGGAACAGAGGACTCAGCTGCCTTGTTGCCTGGAGTGACAGCAGAGCCGTGTGGCTGACTGTCTGCCTGCCTGCACACGTGACTAGTATGCAGTGATGGGCACAGCATCACAACAACTTGTGCACACATTAAAGCCTGTTCCACTTTTCAGAAAAGTAGGCCATTATGTGCCTGTGGGAACGTATGAAAAACTTTACGAAACAGCATACACACGAGGACTGGATGTAAGAAAAGCACACGAGTGCTTATTTAAAAAATCATCGAAATAAAGAAACTTAAAAATTTTTTTTTTTTTTAAATCACCACACCCTGTGCACAACACACTCAGGGAGTTTTTTCGGGTTTTATTTTTGCTGTTTCATCTTCTGTGGTGTTTCTGTTCTAATCTCCCCACGCCTTAACTGTCCATCTCTTGCGCCTACCATACTCAGATTCGTCATGTCGCATCTTTAGGGTCAGAAGTCCAGCAGTGCCTGTTCTGAACCCACACAGGCAGGAAACCACCCACGAACCCCTGCTGACGACAGTAATAGCTCTGTTGAAGAATCACACTGAGTGAGAAATTCACCCGTGCTGTCATCCATTGACCCTCTCGCCTGACACTTCAACTTCAAAGTCTGGACACAAACTCACCACAGGCACGCAAGTGTATGGAGAGACCGACACTGAGGTCACCTTGAGACCACCAGAGCAACTGTGGCCGCTGAATCAGACATTTTATTTTTATTCCATGATGATCAATGATAACGAGGATGATGTAACAATGCTGCAATGAACGTGCATATGCTTTCAGACTACTTGACAGGGCTGTACTCTACGCTTTATATCATTATCATTCGCACCATGTTTGTAAATATCTGTTTGTTTAAACTTTTGATTATTTATCATTGATTGCATGACTGTGTAAGATTAGGTTGAATGCATGCGCTTTGATTTGTCTTTGCAAGATATAGCGCTATATAAGTTCCATTTATTATCATTATTATTATTATTATGTATTCTAGCGTCAACCGGGCCCGATATATACAGACACCTGCAGTGTTGATCTGATAATTTGAGTAACACTTTCAAAATCGTATCCGTAAAGTGGATGAAGTTCGAGTGTGTGGTTTCAGCCTTTCCAATGAGCCCATGGCACACTCGCTTAAGGTAGGAGCCGAACGAGTCCGAAAAATCCGTATAATTTTAATGGGACTCAACCCTGAGACCTCCCAGTCCGTATCCTAAGGCACAAGCCATTGAGCCATGGCAGCTGGTCGATTTTATTCCTTTTTTTGTGGGGTGGGGGGTAGTCTAGTGGTTAGAGGGTTAAGGCTGTGATCTTACGACCTGGGCTGGAGCTACCACGAGGCGCCCGTTTGAGTGATTCCTCCGCACCACCCACCTGGAGTCAACATCAGTACTCACTCCGCTCCTCTCCCCCAAAAGCTCTCGGTATGAGACTATGAACCGAGGTTCCGTGTGTGAATGCACGCAACACATCCTGCACAAGATCGTCTTTCGGGAGAGCGGGGCCATTTTGTGCGGCAAGAACAAATGACTAAACTGTGCTATGTTTAGACGTCATCCCCGACGTCAGAATGCAGCTACCTTTACGGTGGGTAAATGGACATGGATGTGAGAGCCAGTTACAGCTAAATGCCGATAACACTGAAGCCATGCTCCAAGAGACCAAACATACACTCTCCTCCATCACAACAGCTTCAACAGCTATATTTGGCAATACCTCAGTCTCTCTGTCCACAGCTATGAAGTATCTAGGTGTTGTTGACAACACACTCTCAATACAAAAACTCATCACACAGATCAGTCTGTCAGTCCTGCAACTATCAGTATCAGTGCAATTCGAAAATATCTGTTACTGACGCCCCCAAATTTTTTAAAGTTTTACCCCTAAGGGCCCATTTAAAGCATGCAGGGGGGGTTTGATTTTTCATTTTTTGGTGGGGGAAGTTGGTTTTGGGGTTTTGGCTTTTGCCCCTACACCTTGGGGGGAGCAAACACCAAAAACCGGGTTTTTTAAGGGGATCCCCGGGGAACCCCCCCTTCCCAACAACCAGACTCACTCGTTTTTTCCCCCTTTTTTGGGGGGGGGGGGTTGAAGGGGGTTGGTGTGATCACGACCTCTCCACAAACGCCCTTTGGGAGGGATTTTTCCGCAAAACCCAGGGATAAACTGTCTATGTTCCTCCCAAAAAAAACCCGATGGAAATTTAACCTTTTCCGTGGTAATGCAGAAAAACCTCAGGCAAATTGCCGGGGGAAAGGGGGGGCCTTTTTTGGGCCCAAAAACCCAAAATAACTTTTTTCCTCACCCCACTCAAAACAGCAATTTTGGGGGGAATTCGGGGTTTTTCCCTTTTAAGCAAAAAGGGAAAAAAACCCTAAGTGTTGGCCCCAAACACATTTTCCCCCCAAAAAAAACTTAAACACATATTGGGTTTTTGTTTTTCCCCGTTTTTTTTTGTTCCCCCCCCCCCCGTTCCACCGCAACATCAGTATCAGTGCAATTGAAAAGTATCTGTTACTGCCCAACTTCTAATTTGTCAATCTCTTGCTTTCATGTTTGGGAAAATTTAATTCTTGTGCTGGTCTCAAGACATTCTTTACTCTCTTCATGTATAAAAAAACCGCAGCCCCATTCCTAAGAAAGAAAAAACACCAGCACACCACTCCTCTCTTGCAATCTCTTCAGGGGGTTTGCCTGTCTCACAACGATTGATACAAAAGGGTCCCTCGTTAAATTTTTCCAACCGCTTCTTTCTTTTTTTTGTGAGACTTCATCTGTACACTTTTTTTCCGCTCCCTCCGTTCTGCTGCGATCCTTGTGTTACAAACTCTCAGTTTTCAAACAATAAGCGTCGGCCGTCGTTCTTTCCTATTTGATCCATCCCCTGGATTATCTTCCCCCACCCCTTTGCCCCAAAAACCTCATTTGACATTTTCAATCCAGCCCACTCACTCCTACCACCCCAAGGGGTTGCAAAACTTTCAAAAATTTTAAACCAAATAGACACACCATTTTCTAACATTTCCAGACCCCAGAAATGACCTTATATATCGGTTTTGGTTTTTAGGCATGCCTGGGGGTAAATTCCATAAAATGAAAAGTATTGCAAGCAAGTCATAAGAAAACACTTCTAAAAAGATTTTGCTAATAAAAGTTTAGAGACGAAAAGTAAAATTTGACATTGAACCGCTTTAAGCATCTCCTGAATGTTTTACTGAACATTATTAAATTTATTCTGTTTTTTGTAGTAACGAAAAAAAAATTTGCATGTGCAGTGTGCGTGGGGTGGAGGGATAAGCTGCCACTCTGTTACATCGCATTACAATTATCTGTTGAAACCAGTTTTACAGTCATTAGAGTAATACAAATATTAGTAATCTTTTTAGGAGTATTGATTTTCTGAGGGGGGATATGTATAACCCTGACACCTGGATCTTTTGGTTTTTGTGTGTGGTGTGGTGTGTGTGTGTGTGTGTGGTGTGGGTGGTGTGTGTGGGGGTGTGTGTGTGTGTTGTTTTTGTGTGTTGTGTGTGTGTGGGGGGGGGGGGGGGGGGGGGGGGGGGGGGGGGATATGTGTGGTGTGGGAAGTGTGGTGTGTTTTGTGTTGTTTTTTTTGGTTTGGGGTTTTGATTTTTTTGTTGTTTGGGATTTTTTTTTCTTTGTTTTTTGTTGTTGTAGGTTATGTAGTTATGTAAAATAATATTGGTGGGTTTTTTTTTTTTTTGCTTTTTGCTGCTTTTCCCCCACTATATTAGATTACTTCAATTGCTGTAGCTGATGTTTGAGTTGGTGGATGATTTTCTGTTGCCTGAATTGATTTTGTCGATGGAAGGATGAACGTAGTTTTGCCTTCAATCCAAAAGCACACATGATTACATGTGTAGGAAGGACCAGGGGAGAGGGAAGGAATGGATGTCACTGTTTTACCTTTTGCTTTGAATCCAGTTTTTGCTTGGGTTGTTTCTTGGGGTTATTTTCCCTTCATATCATGGTGTGAGTATATGTGGTGAAGGGGATATGGGTGTAGGTGTGTATGTGTATGTCAGTGTTTAAATGATTTAAAATGAAATTATGCATTAGTGTCCTCTGTGTGTGCGTCCACTTTTGTTGTTGTTGTTGCTGCTGTTGTTGTCGTTGTTTTGTTGTTGTTTGTGTTGTTTTTGGTTTGTTTTTTTCTTGGTTTTTTGTTTTTGTTTTTGTTTGTTATTGGGGAAGGGGGGGGGGGCAGTCGTTTTTTCACCTTTTGTTAGTTCTATATTGCCCTTCATTTGTTTTGGTTGTTATTGATTGTGTGTGTGTGTTTGCTGTTGTTGTTGTTGCTGGTGGTGGTGGTGGCTTAAGTGTGTGTGTGTGTGTTGTGTGTGTGTTTGTGTGTGTTGGGGTTCATATTGTTGTTAAATCTATTTTTTGTTTGCTTTGTTTGTGTAGTTGTTTGTTTGGTTGAGGCTGGGGGAGGGGGTGTTTCTTCTTTATTTTTTGCTTGTTTGCTTTGGTTTTGTTGTTGTTCTCTTGGTGGATGCATTTTTACAAGAATTTGTTTTCGTTTGTTTGATTTTGTATGCCTGAACATTGTTTAGGTTTAGAAATTCTGAAAACAAAGAATGGGAGGGATCGCCCAAAATGGCAGTCGCTTTGCGTACAAGCTGCTGATTGCGGAATCACTTGAGATCTCTTTGTTCTTCTCCAATTAGTTTATTTTTTAGCAAATTCACAAAATACTCTGAAAACCATTCTTGTTTTTAACACTAAGGTTATTGTACCAGCAAATGAAAGAAAAACTTAGCTGAGAGACAGCAGACAATGACAAGCAAATTCTTTTTTTTCGGGGGATAAGAAAAAGCACAAGTGTTTTTTCACCAGCCCCCCCGTTGGGTACTTTTAAATAAAATCCCAAATACTTATACATTCCAAATAAAAAAAAGGGAAAAAAACCCCTTTTAAAAACAGTTTACCCCCAAAAACCCCCCCCCCCCCCCCCCCCCAAAAGCAAAAAATAAAAGAAAACCCTAAAAAACCCCCCCCCCCCCCCCAAAAAATACCCAAAAACAAAAAACAAAAAAAAAGAGAAGGAAAAACCAAACCAAAAAAGATGATAAAAAAGAGAAAACAGACAAACAAAACAACAAAAACAAGAACAACAACAGAGCCAAGAAAAATAACAAACCAAATTAAAAAGTCAAAAAGATAAACTTTAAACATTGTCAAATGGTAACATACTTGTTCCCCAATAATTAAAAAGTTTTTAAATAGTGCACTCTTTAAAACTTAATTACAGAAGAAATTCCAAAAAAAATTTGAAAATAAAAATATAAAATCCTTCTCATGTTTTAAAATATAACTATAAGCAAGACGAAAAAAAGGTGAAGAAAGAAGGAGACGAGACGAGAGAAGGGGGGTTGTGTTGGTATTCAAAGATTACCCAAATTATTTTCCCAAAACATAGCGATCCCCAACATCATTTTAGTTTATAATTTTTCAAATTTTAAGTATGAAAAAGAAAAAAATTTAGTCCCCATACATCCACAAATAAAAACAAAAAATTTTAAAAACAAGAAGAAATCAAAACCTACGTCATTGGGAGAGAATAGGGGGGGTGAGAAAAATGAGTGAAGAGGGGAGTGTGTTTTTTTTATTTTGGTGTGTGTGGTGTGTGTGTTGTGGGGGTGTGAGGGGGTGTGTTTTTTGTTTTTTTTTGGGGAGGGGGGGGGGGGGAAAAAAAAAAATAAAAAAAAATAATAAAAGAAAAAAAAATTTAAAAAAAAAAAAAAAAAAAAAATAAGGAAAAAAAAAAATAAAAAGAAAAAAAAAAAGCCAATTAAAGCAAAAAAAGAAATCTACCATTGAAGTAAAAAAAAAAATTTTTTTCCGGGTAAGAATTTAAGTATCATGGCTTTTACACCCAGTCCCCGCCCTTTTGGGGTTCAATTTAAAAAATGCATTCAGCCCTAGATTTAAAGGAAAGAAGGAAGGGAAAAAAAAAAAACCTTTTTTTTTTAAAAAAAAAAAAAGAGAGAAAAGAAAAAAAAAAAACAAAAAAAAAAACAAAAACCCAGCGAGAAAAGCCCCAAAAATCCCCGCCCCCCCCCCCCCCCCCCAAAAAAAAAAAGCAAGCAAAAAAAAACCCCAAAAAAAAAAGATAAAACAAAAAACAAAAAAGCAGACAAAAAAACCCCCCCCAAAAAAACAAACAAACATAAACAAGAAAAAAAAACAAAAACAAACAATTGAAAAAAAAAAAAAAAAAAACAAAAAAACCCCACCAAAAACAAAAAACAAAAAAACACGCCCGGGCCCCCCCTTCACACACAACCAAAACAAAAAACAAACAAACGAAAAACCCAAAAAAAAACAACACAAAAAACAAAAATAAAAACTACAGCAATAAAAACCCAAAGAGAGAAGAGGGGGAGAGAGAAGGGAGAGAGGAAAAGGGGAGAGAGAGAGAGGAGAGGAGAGAGAAAGCCCAAAATTAAGATCATAAATTTAAAACTTCTTTGTAGAAAAGTAACTAGTTTTTTACACGTAATAATAAATATTAAAATAGGAGATTCACTGGGTCAAGTCAGTCAACAAGTCAAAAAAAATATTGAAAATCAAATATGAAAAAAGCCCCTTTTTTAAACACCAAAAAAAAAATAGAGAGAGAGGAAGAGAGGGGGAAGAGGAGAGAGAGAGAAGAGAGAGAGAGATGAGAGAAAAGAGGAGAGAGAAGAGAGAGGGGGGAAGGGGGAAAAAATGAAAAATTGCAAAACGGTCTTAGGCCAAAAAGAGAGGAGGAGACTCGGACTCGGAATGATTTTTTTATAGGCCTTGACCCCTTTTAAAAAAGGATGAACATACATTTTGTAATTAACATTAAACAAAAATGTTGTTTTATGAATACAACGTTTAAACAAAACAGACATCCTAATCACACCATTCAACAAAGCATAACATTCCGTAATTACAACATAAAACAAAACATGTTGTTATGTAATCACAACGTTAAACAAAACATGACATTCCGTAATCACACCATTCAACAAAGCATAACATCCCGTAATTACAACATTAAACGAAACCCGATATTCCGTAATTACAACATTAAGCTCTGTTTTCTAATGTTAAGTGCTTTGTGGACAAAAGTGGCAACTTTCATCACAATTGTTCTGTTTTCAGAAGACAATAATAATGAACATTTAAACATACATGGATGGCTGTGGTATTTACTTGGAATCAGTTCTGCTCTAAGATCACTGTACTTTGGGCACTGAAGCAAAAAGTGTACTTCTGTTTCTAGTACGTCATCACAAAAGGGGCATACCGAAGTCTGTGTGTTGCTACGATTGTTAAATTGCAGAAAGCTACAGTTCAAAGACAACATTCCAATTCTCAGTCGGGCCAGACCCCTTCTTACAGTAAAGGCTTTTATGTAGCTTAAATATACACTTTGTTCCAATGATTTTTTGTAACTGTCATACACGTTATAGAAATCATGATTCCCTAAGGCAGAAAGCCAGTCTTGTTTGAAACAGTCTATAAGTCGTTGCTTAAATTCAGATACAAATGTTGCTATATCCCCCACCCCTTGTGTTTCCCAGACTACTCCGAACCCAAATTTATACAAAACATTCCTAACTCCACATGCCCATGTGACATAGTTTTGTTCCTGTAGAGATAAGAGCATATTGTAAGCTTTTCGTGGATATCAGTTGGTATCCATACAAACAATTCGTAACCAAAATTTGATGCACTTTACGAAAGTATGCACCTGTAAAGGATGTCTGCCTGTCTCTCCATACACAACATGTCTTGGTGACTTTGGGCTTACACCCAAAAACCTTTTTAAAGCAGACAAATGGACTCTTTCCACAATATTTTGATCAGGTACTAAACCCCAGATCTCAGAGCCGTAAGTCAAGATGGGCTGAATTTGACAATCAAACAGCTTAAAAAAGAGACTAGGCGAGTGCTCCCCAATAGACCATAGCATTCTTATAATGGCTGATACACCTTTCTTTGCTCTGTCAGCAAGATCAGACATGGTATACGAAAATGAAAGCCGGGTAGACAGATAAATACCAAGATACTTATAAGTGTTGACAATTTTCAGTTTCACGTCACCATAATGCCAGTTTTCACTGTCAGCAAGATAACCCCCATTACGAAAGACAACAACGTTCGATTTCTCTAAGTTTACTATTAAATCAAGTCGCTTAGATGTATCATACAATATATTCAACTGATTTTGGAGACCTATCACACTGTCAGAAAATAACACAACATCAACAGTAAATAACAATATCAACAATTCAACAAAATCTGGTGACAATTGAATACCGTGTTTCCCTTTTTCGATAACATCTTTGGTAAGTTCATTGATGAATAGTGAAAACAAAACAGGTGAACAGATTTCTCCTTGTTTTAAGCCAGTGGGGCACAGGAATACATCAGTCAAGTCACTGCCAGAACGAACACATGCTTTAACAGTTGAATACATACTTTTCAGAGCAGAAAGAATTTTACCATTTAAACCATTATTACTCAGTACATCCCATATCTTTTCCCTACATCATCATCATCATCATCATCAGACCCGTGACCTTGGCGGTCGTGGGGGAGACACGACAGACAATGCCGTGGTAAGCCTCCTCCATCCATCTCGGTCCTCGGCTCTGCGAAGTAGTGCTGAGTCATTCATCCTGGTCCATTCTCTGATGTTGTCCATCCATGACTTGTTCTGTCTTCCCCTCCTTCTGCCACCTTCGAGTGTTCCCTGCAGTACTTTTTTTGGCGGAGTGTTGTGGCGGGTGACGTGGCCGAACCATGTCAGCTTTTTCTTCTTGACAATGGTGAGAAGGGGTTCCTGTGGACCTGCCAGCCGTGTTATTTGACTCTTGACAAATTCATTGGTCTTTCGTTCTCTCCAGGATATGCCCAGTAGTTTTCTATGGCATTTTGTTTCAAATGACTGGATTCGCTTTGCTGTTTCAGCAGTCAATGTCCAGGTTTCACTTCCGTACAGCAGGATCGTCTCAATTAGGGCTTTGTGGAGCTTTAGTTTGATTGGGAAACTGATCTCTTTACTTTTCCATATGTGGTGAGTTTTTGTCATGGAAGATGTTGCCATGGCTATTCTGACTTTGATTTCTGTCGTCGATCGCCCGTCCTTTGTGAGTGTAGCGCCAAGGTATTTAAAAGCGTCTACCTCCTCCAGTTGTTGGCCGTTCATGTAAATTTTAGCAGTGGCGTTGCTCATGCTGTTCACAAGTACTTTACTTTTCTCCGAGCTCACCTCCATCCCATATGCTCCAGCTCTGTTCTCAAGTCTGGTCGTAAGATCTTGCAGCTCTGTGTTACTTCCGCCCATGAGGTCAATGTCATCGGCAAACCGTAAGTTGTTGATGGGTCTGCCGCCAATGGAGATGGTAGAGTGGATGTCATGGAGGGTCTCTCTCATAATGTGTTCCAAGAACAGATTAAACAGGACTGGCGATAACAGACATCCTTGTCGTCCCCCAAACTGGGGTTTTTGAAGTAGTTTCCGACCTGATTGTTCAAAGGACTGCACTGCTTGCGGTGTTGTAAGTGCTTGAATGGTTTGCACTAGTCCTTCTTCAATGCCAAACATTCTGAGGACCTGCCACAGGCCTTCGTGCCATACTCTGTCGAAAGCCTTTTTTGAAGTCGATGAAGTTTTTGGAACAGGTCTCTCTGATGTTGAAAAATTTTTTTCCCATCAGGTGGGGCAGTTAAAAATCTGCTGATTGTGCTCCCCCTGGGGCTGACCCAAAGCTTTTTCCTCTGCAAGGTGTTTTCCTGCCCTTCTTGAGTCGATGCAAAATAACTTTGAGCATGATCTTGCGGGCGTGGCTATGAGGCTGATTGTTTCTAAATAGTATTTTGGCATTGCGTAAATTCCCCTTCTTGGGCAGGGTATGATGAGTGATTGTGTCCATTCTGTTGGCCACTGTTTTGCTCCCAAATCTTCTGACAGATAGCTGTACATATGTGATGACTGTTTCGCCACCATGCTTGAGCAGCTCTGCTGGTATATTGTCTGCTCCTGGGGACTTTACTACTGGTAAGCTGCAGATGGCTTCTTCCACTTCTTCCCTCAGTATAGGTAATGGCGAGGGTTCTCTTGATGTTGCTGCTTTCTCTTCTATTATGCTCTTGTCAGGTTGTATTGGATAGTTGTACAGATCTTGACAATATTCAGGACCACCTTTCAAGGAGCTAGCTTTCGTGAGTAGTTTCTTGGACTGTCTTCAATGACTGATGATTTGGTTTGAAGTGGGTTTTGTAGTTCTTCAGGGTGTAGTATCCTATTTTACTGTTGCCCACTTTCATTGCTTTTTTCGATCTCATCACATTGATCACTGATCCACTTCTCTCTGGCCTTTAACATTGACTTCTTCACGAGATTGTTGGCCTCCCGGTATTCTTTAGGGTTGGAAGACCTGGTTGGTTTCAGTGCTCTTTTTGTATCGCAGAGGTCCAAGATGTCATTGGTAGTCCATGGCTGGTGTTTATTCCTCTGACGACCGAGTATCTCCTCTGCTGTTTCTCGGACTGCCTCATTAAAGTTGTTGGTGAGGTCTGCCGCCAATGGAGATGGTAGAGTGGATGTCATGGAGGGTCTCTCTCATAATGTGTTCCAAGAACAGATTAAACAGGACTGGCGATAACAGACATCCTTGTCGTACCCCAACTGTGGTTTTGAAGTAGTTTCCGACCTGATTGTTCAGAAGGACTGCACTGCTTGCGGTGTTGTATAGTGCTTGAATGGTTTGCACTAGTCCTTCTTCAATGCCAAACATTCTGAGGACCTGCCACAGGCCTTCGTGCCATACTCTGTCGAAAGCCTTCTTGAAGTCGATGAAGTTGTGGAACAGGTCTCTCTGATGTTGAAGATGTTTTCCCATCAGGATGTGGCAGTTAAAAATCTGCTCGATTGTGCTCCTGCCTGAGCTGAACCCAGCTTGTTCCTCTGCAAGGTGTTCTTCTGCCTCCTTCTTGAGTCGATGCAAAATAACTTTGAGCATGATCTTGCTGGCGTGGCTGATGAGGCTGATTGTTCTATAGTTTTGGCATTGGCGTAAATTCCCCTTCTTGGGCAGGGGTATGATGAGTGATTGTGTCCATTCTGTTGGCCACTGTTTTGTCTCCCAAATCTTCTGACAGATAGCTGTAACATATGTGATGACTGTTTCGCCACCATGCTTGAGCAGCTCTGCTGGTATATTGTCTGCTCCTGGGGACTTTACTACTGGTAAGCTGCAGATGGCTTCTTCCACTTCTTCCCTCAGTATAGGTAATGGCGAGGGTTCTCTTGATGTTGCTGCTTTCTCTTCTATTATGCTCTTGTCAGGTTGTATTGGATAGTTGTACAGATCTTGACAATATTCAGACCACCTGTTCAATGCAGCTGAGCTTTCTGTGAGTAGGTTTCTGGAGCTGTCTTCAATGACTGATGATTTGGTTTGAAGTGGTTTTGTGAGTTTCTTCAGGGTGTAGTATGCCTTTTTACTGTTGCCCACTTTCATGCTTTTTTCGATCTCATCACATTGATCACTGATCCACTTCTCTCTGGCCTTTAACATTGACTTCTTCACGAGATTGTTGGCCTCCCGGTATTCTTTAGGGTTGGAAGACCTGGTTGGTTTCAGTGCTCTTTTTGTATCGCAGAGGTCCAAGATGTCATTGGTAGTCCATGGCTGGTGTTTATTCCTCTGACGACCGAGTATCTCCTCTGCTGTTTCTCGGACTGCCTCATTAAAGTTGTTGGTGAGGTCATTGATGTCATTGTCCAGAGGGTTAATGCCGCAAAAGGTCCCCCAAAAGCTTAGCTTGGAAGATCTCCTCGACATCTGGATCTTTCAGTTTGTCCACGTCAAATTTGATACGTGGGTTTGCAGGCTGTTTGTTTTTCTTCAGCTTCATTTTGAATACCAGCAGCACAAGGTCGTGGTCGCTGCCTATGTCAGCTCCAGGGTAGGTTCTTGTTCTGGCTCTGTTGATGCTGGATTTGAAGCGCCGTGGTGTTAAGATAAAATCTATTTGGTTATGGATCTTGCCGTTTGGCGCATGCCAGGTTGTCCTCCTTGACTGCTTGTGGGGATAGAGGGTATTGGCAATGGTAAGTCTGTGGGTGCAGGCAAACTCCAGCAGACGTAGTCCCCTGTCGTTGGTCTCCCCAGTTCCAAACTCACCAACTTTTCCGGCCCATTGGTTGTAAGAGTCAGGACCTACTTTGGCGTTAAAATCCCCTTGGATGATGATGATGTCCTTCTTGGGTATTTTCATAATGGTCTCTTCAAGATCTTCATAAAATTCTTCTACTTCTTCATCTGCATGGTCAGATGATGGTGCATAGATTTGTATGATGGTGATGTTCTTGGGCTTGGCCGACACCCGGATGCTGATAATCCTGCTGGAAGCCGGTGTACAACTGATAATGCACCCCACTACTTCCTTTCTGACAATAAATGCCACTCCATGTTGGTGATGTTTCTCTTTGCCACTGTACCAGATCTTGTTGCCTTCTTCAGTCAATGTGTCACCAAATCCTGTCCATCTCACTTCTCCTAGTCCAATAATGTCCCATTTATAGCGGCTAAGCTCATACTCTAGTTCTTTGATTTTTCCGCACTGGTAGAGTGTACGGACGTTCCATGTACCAATGGTGATTTGTTCTCTAGGGAGCTTAAGTAATGTTTTAACTCCAGTAGCTGACTTGTCACTTCCACCCTGGTGTTGATCAATGGAAAGCGCGGTCGTTGGTAACCCGGGCCTCGACCGATCCGGTATCATTTTGGCTTTGCATTTGTCTTTCATGTTTTTTCTGTGGGCTTAGGATATTCCTTGGTGGTGCCAATCTCCTCTCCAAGTCTCCATATGTTTTGGGTTTTTTCTATTGGGGTTTCCTCCCCCACATGCGTCAGGTTGTACTGGGTTACATGGATACCAGTAGCAGTAACAGAGAACTTCTCTGACTGACCTACATACAGAGTCAAAAGCTTTACGAAAATCGATGAAAGCAACATAGAGTTTGCGATGACGAATCAATTGTTTCTGAGTGAGAGCAAAAAGAGTAAATATATGGTCAGTTGTGCTGTGTTTTTCCCTGAATCCTGCCTGCTCCTCCCCTATTAGGTCACTTTCCTTAATCCACTTGGTAATACGCTTGTTAAGTATAAAACTGTACAGTTTACTGCAAATGCTGAGCAGGGAAATACCTTTGTAGTTGTCAGTTACATTTGGATCGCCTTTCTTCAGAAGAGGCTGAATAATTGCTAAGCTCCATTCATCAGGATACAAACTATGGTCAAAAAGATAGTTGAAAAACTGAAGTAAATAAGGCAAAATAACATCAGCACTGTGCTTAAAAAATTCACCAATCAATCCATCAGCACCAGCAGCCTTTCTGTCTTTCAAGGCTCTAATTGCCTGAGCTATTTCACATTCTGTGATAGGCTGGTTCTGATGCTCACAGTTGGTTCTGATGCTGGTATCAGTATCATTCTCACAGGTATTGCTATCAAACATGCAACCCTGGTCATCATCATGCAATGCAATGTCATTGACAGAAACATTAAACACATCCCTGAAGTGAGAATACCACTCGTCTTTCGTTATGTTACACCCTGTAAAGCGCTCTTTAGCTCGAACACACCTAACTGTATCCCAGAATTTCTTAGGATCATGCAAGTTATTTTCAAAAGACTGAATAATTTTACTTTTGTGTTCTGCTTTCTTAAGTCTCAGAAGTTGTTTGTATTCTTTTCTTTTTTGTGAATAACTATCCCTGTCTTCCTCAAATTGTCTACGTTTGTGTTCATAATCGTATCTCTCCAAATCCAATGTTACATTGGAAATTTTTCGCAAGGCTTTTCTGACAGATTTTCTGTGCTCACAACATTCCCTGTCAAACCAAGTGTTTCTTTTGTCTATATCTACAACAACATCTTTTAACATACACTGCCCAGCATGTTTCAAGCATTCATTAAATTCATTTAAGGAAACATTAATATCTCTGTCAACCTCTGAGACAGCATTATTCAGTTTGTTCAATATATGCTCTGAATGGATCTTATCTACAAAATCCGCAGACATCTCTTCCTTCCAAATATACTTCTGGATATGAAGTGTCTGGCGTTTTTGTTTTTGTTTAATGGTCTCATTATTAGTGAGCTTAAATGACAACACCAAAACCTGATGTTTGGACTCAATCATCGGAAGGAGCTGTAAGTTATCGCACCTTGACAACAGATCACGTGAAACAATAAAGTAGTCTATTACACTACAGCCACTCGGTGAAATATAAGTAAAACTGCCAGGGAAACGTAAAGAGTTCATTCCATTCAATATTGCCAATTTAAATTCTTCACATACGCTTAACAAAAACTTGCCAAAAGAATTAAGGACAGAGTCACTTGATTGTCTAACAGTCTTTTCTGAAAATTCTGACTCGTTTTCACTGTCAACATTTTCACACATGCTAACTAAATCATCAACAACATCAATATCTCTAGCATTCAGGTCAGCTGTCCTGGAGTTAAGGTCACCAAATATGATAAATGGGAGGTCACCACACTCATTAATTGCTTCCAGCAAACTGTCTTCTAACAGTGACACACCATTATAGATAGATAGAGAGAGAGAGAGAGAGAGAGAGAGAGAGAGAGTGTGTGTGTGTGTGTGTGTGTGCGTGTTTGTGTGCGTGTGTGTGTGTGTGTAGACGGACACACAGACAGACTGACTGACTGACAGACACACAGACAGACAGTACTGACTGACATACTAACAGACAGACTGACAGACAGGTCGACAGACAGGTAGACAGACTAATAGACAGACAGACAGACACTAAGGACTCACGGTTTCCCGTTTACTTCGTAGTTGACGTAGGTGCATTCTTTCCCCGGGTCAATAGTTTTCCGTACCTCAGGTGGACAGACGATAGCGTGCCTTTCAAATCAAGACCAATATGAAAGAAAGGAAGATATAAGAGAACACAGAAAAAACTAATAGGAAAGAAAGAAGAAAGAAATGAAGTAAATACAGAACGAAAAGAAAAAAATGAAACGAAGGAAGGGTGGGGGAAAAAGAAAGAAAGAAAGAAAGGAAGAAAGGAAGGAAGAAAGGAAGGAAGAAAGGAAGGAAGGAAAAAGAAAACTGAAAGAAATTTTTTAAAAAACGAAAGAAAGAAGGAATGATGGAAAAAGAAAAGAAAGAAGGAAGGAAGAAAGAAAGAAAGCATTCTGGGAAGAAAGAAAGAAAGAGAGAAAATAAAATAAAAGAAAGAAAAGAAAGAAAGAAAACATTCTGGGGAGAAAGAAAGAAGAAGGAAGAGAAAAGCAGAAAAGAGAGAAAGGAGGGAGAACATGATGGAGGAAAACAGAGTGAGGAAAAGAGGAAAAATAAAACAGATCGAAAAGAAAGAGAGAAAGAAAGTAAGAAATAAAAAAAGGAAAGCAATTTCAACAGAGTCACTGACAGATGGTCAGACAAACAGACTAACGGATCTACGAAGAGAAAAACAGACAGACAGAGATAGACAGGTAGACAGACAGGCAGACAGGTAGGTAGATAGATAGATAGATAGACCAAAGACAGACAGACTGATAGATAGATAGATAGATAGATAGATAGATAGATAGATAGATAGACAGACAGACAGACCACAGACAGACAGACTGATAGA
>CM054156.1:53592808-53612808 GCA_028751875.1 Rapana venosa
TGTCTTTCTGATACTCACTTCCGTCTCAGTCTGTGACAATGCCCACAGTTCTCTATTCACACAGTGTAGGGGTCTTCTTCACATATCTGACATGGTTGTTCTGGGACTGCCCATGTTACTGCTGTTGCTGCTGCTACAACAACAATAGCAACAACAGTAATAGCAGATACAATTGCAACAATGTGAACTACTGATAAAACAAACAGGAGCTACGGTAACTGCAGCTCTTGTTATTCCTACAGCCAAAAAACTAAAAGCTTCAACACAATAAGTACAGCAGTGGCAGCAACTGCCACTTCTGCTTCTGTTACTACTACTACTACCACCACCACTACTACTACTACTACTACTGCTGCTTCTGCTGCTGCTGCTATGCTGCTGCTGCTGCTGCTGCTGCTGCGACTACTACGACTACTGCTGCTGCTATTGCTGCTGCTACTACTACTACATCATTATACCCACTACCACAATAACAGCCATAACTATAGCCGTCAGATTGTTGCATAATGTTAACTCTGACAACAAAAGCAAAACTGAAGTGTTGATTTGAGACACAATTACTACTACATCTAAATGACAATGGCACGCCTAGTCTCCTCTGTGTGTGGTGTGTGTGTGTGTGGTGGTGTGTGTGTGGGGTGTTTTGTGTGTGTGTGGGGTTGTGTGTGGTGGGGGTGTGTGTGTGTGTGTGTGTGTGTGTGTGTTGTTAGGGGTTGGGACAGTTGGCTGACTTTAAAGCAGGAAAAATGTCAACTGTTCATAATGGGCTTAACAGAATTACGTCACAGAAGTTTGCTTCAGTCATCATGACTTTTATAGATAGATAGATAGATAGATAGATAGATAGATAGATAGATAGATAGATAGATAGATAGATAGATAGATAGATAGATAGATCTAAGTACAAAGCAGATTAGATTGCTGAGGAAGAGACAGTTGTGTTCAAGTATCAATTCTGCATCATATCAAAGCCTTTGCAGTATATGGTTTTGTAGACAGGTGAGCTGTGTGCTAACAGTAGATGCCTTTGTTAGACAACTCTAAAGTCGATTCTTGTATGGAAACAAATGGAATGTGTGTCCACATGAACATGTCTATGCTATATCAGTGTGTGTTGTAGTTGTCACAAGCTGACGTGTCCACACTCATCCCACTTGAAGGTTCAACATGCCCAGGTATAATACAGGAGATGAATCTGGTTTGATCAGGGAACGTTCCAACGTCAAACACTGAAGGCAAGGCTTTACTTATCCTCGCCACTTTCGTCCTTCCACTCCGGGCAAGTTATGACGGTTATCATTTCTGTATGCTCAGGGCAGAGTCGGTATAGGTAATAATAATAATAATAATAATAGTATTAATAATAATAATAGTAATGAAATTATATAGCGATGTATCTTGCAGAAACAAAACAAAGCGCTTGCATTCATCCTACTCTTACAAGTTACAATTAATAGTTTTTACAAATTCAAATGTATGCACACACACACACACACACACACACACACACACACACACACACACACACACACAGAGGTTGTGTACTTTGGCAGGGTGATGGGGGTTTTGGCTCTTGAGGGCAAGGACAGAAATGAGATGAAACATGATGGGAAAGTCTTAGGTTTGAAATAAATGTGTTTTGAGGCTGGATTTAAAAGGTGTCTGCAATTAGATTTACATGTTCTTCTGTCTCTGTCAAAGTTCATTTTGATTTGCAATTATTTCTTAGAACTGGCTTTTGTTTTGAGCATTAATAGTAAACTTACTAGTTTTCTTCTCTAAAAACGGTATTCAAACTTCATTCAACAAAGTAAATGTTTCTTTAATGTAGAATGTTTATCACATTATGTGACTGCTTACTTTATCATTTTAGGATGACTGTTTCTTCGATCTATGCCGAACAATTGTTTTATAGTCCATGTTGGCACTGATGATAATTATTTTCTTGACAGAATGGGCTTCATCATCTGAAGTCGGAGTGTGGCTGCCTATATCGGGAAGTACCTGAAATCAGTCACACACACAAACATCTCATCCAGTCTGCACATAAAAGTCTCACAGTGCTTGTTATTGTTGTTGTGGCATATGTTGTTGTTGCTGTTATTGTTGTCACGAAATTCCCCATCACAACGTCCCTGGGGTCACCCAGACTGTGCTCACTGACACTGTCATGTCACCTGGTGATGATGTGGAAAGTGCACATTGACGTGACACTCCCTCGACACTCACTTGACACTGACTTGACACTCCCTCGACACTTACTTGACACTCAACCCACGCTCAACTGATACTCCCTCGACACTCAATTGATACTGACTTGACACTGCCTTGACACTGCCTTGACACTGCCTTGACACTGACTTGACACTGACTTGACACTGACTTGACACTAACTTGACACTGACTTGACACTGCCTTGACACTGACTTGACGTTCACTTGCCTATGGCTGTTTTCAAATATCTTGCCACATAGGCAGCCATACTCCGCTCCACACTGTATGTCAGTTTGTCGGTGTCTTCTTTTAGCTGTCTGACTTCTGTATGTCTGTCTGTTTGTCTGTTTGTCTGTCTCTCTCTCTGTCTCTGACAAAATTTACAAAACCGCATACACACGGGGACTAGATGTAAAATAGCACATGAGTGCTTATTCCATTATCCTCGATATATAAAAAAAGTCAAAGTCATCTCTCTCTCTCTCTCTCTCTCTCTCTCTCTCTCTCTCTCTCTCTCTCTTCTCTCTCTCTCTCTCTCTCTCTCTCTCTCTCTCTCTCTCTCTCTCTCTCTCTCTCTCTCTCTCTCTCTCTCTCTCTCTCTCTGGGGGATGGGACAGCCTGGTGGTTAGAGTGATGCATTCGTGATCTGCTGACCTGGGTTTGAATTTCGTTTAAGAGGATTTTTTCCTCTGGTGTTAACATCAGTGTCGACTCCACTCTCCCCAAAAGTCCTTCGGATGAGACTATAAACGAGGCCCGTGTGCGAACACACGCAGAACATCTTGCGCGCACGTCAAAATCAGTTCGCTTTTCGGATCAGTAGGCCATTATATTCCGGTGGGAACGGATGACAAAATTTATAAAACTGCATTTACACGGGGACTGAATGAAAAAGTACAGGAATAACTATTCCATTATCCTCGAAAGAAAAGAATAAAACAAAACCAAAAAATAGTCTAGTCTAGTCTACACACATACAAACACACACACACACACACACACACACACACACACACACACACACACACACACACACACACACACACACACACACACACACACACCAATCAGTTCTTACACCTCTGATCTGTTCACATCTTCAGGAATGAATGTCAGAAATGTAGCACCTCGCCCAGTTTTCTCCACTATTCCAAAGTGGGAATTAAACAGGTTTGAGTTTGATATTGATTATTCTAATATCAAAAAAGAAGAAAGTCCCGCTGTTGCTACAATAGCTAGAGCTCACATTGATGAAACATATAGTGTTTATTTTAAAGTTTCTACTGATGGTTCGGCACTCGACTGTGGGAATGCTGGATCTGCTTTTGTAGTTCCTGCATTAAAGATAGAAAAATCTTATCATTTAGGCAAAGATGTTTCGATCTTTACTGCGGAACTTATACCTATATTAATGGCCTTAAATTGTTTTTATTAAATCTGCATATCAATATATTTAAGGTTCTGTTTTGTATCGATTCTAAATCGGTTTTTCAAGCATTAAAAGCATTTAATACTAAGGTAAGAAAGGGATTACTCATTGAAATTTGTCACCTTATACATTTTCTTTCCTTACGAGGTACAGCCCTTGCCTTTTGCTGGATTCCGTCACATTGTGGAATCCATGGCAACGAGAAAGCTGACCAGTTAGCCAAAGCTGTTGCCATGGACACGGACTGTGAAGTTACAGCACCTCTGAACCTTCCACTCAGTCTTCAGGAGGGCATACTTCTGCTGAGAAAAGCTTCTTGGAACCGTGTCAACAGCCAACGAAAGTATTCTTTACGTGAACATTCATTTAAGTCTCAGAGTGTGTCATTTTTATAACAGACTGGTGGGAAGTATGATCTACAGGTTCAGATTGGATGCATTTAGGACTAAATTTTATAAACAGATAACTTGTCTATGTGGTTCTGACTTATCACCTAAGCATGTCATTCTTCATTGTGAACTACGTCGACCATATTTTTCTGGTACAGTTGTAGATAAGATTTAAAATATGTCATTTGAACATTTATTGGCCAATAATGTGGTTATGTTGGAGATAGTTAGTTGTTTAGTTAGAAGCCCTGTTGGCAAACTTTTATAATACTTCTTGCTGCAGTTTAAGCTGTTCAATGCAACCCCCACCCCCCACCCCCTCGTCCCCGTATTCACTCACTCACTCATCCCTTGGTCGGGACAACCGTTGGGGTACCCGCATGGACGCTGCAAGTGGACCGCCAAATGGTTCTGTCCTGGGCTGTTTTCAGGAGGCTTGGTACAGTGAGGCCGGTCCACTCCTTGATGTTGGATATCCAGCTTTTGCGTGGTCGTCCCTGCCTCCTTGCTCCTTCCACCATTCCCTGCAGGACTGTCTTTGACAGGCTGTTATGCCTAGTTGTGTGGCCAAACCACTTCAGTTTCCTCCGTTTGACTGTATCTAGCAATGGTTCTTGTTTGCCAGCCAGTGCCTCGATCTGCTGCCAGACGTAGTCATTGGTTTTGCGGTCTCTGTAGGTGATGTTCAGGATCCGCCTGAGGCACTTCATCTCAAAGGCTTGAATGCGACGTTCTAAATCGGCAGTAAGTGTCCATGCTTCACAGCTGTACAAGGCAATGGATGTGACGAGTGCCTTGTAGAGTCTGACCTTAGTGTGGGTTCTGATGTTGTGGTTTCTCCACACTTTCGCCAGCTTAGTCATGGAGGAGAGTGCCACAGCAAGTCTGATCTTCACCTCTTGTGTGCTCGTGCCTTCTTTGGTGATGACTGCTCCAAGGTACTTGAAAGTTTCCACCTCCTCTAGTGTCTCGCCACTCATCTTGATGCTGGTGGGAGTGGTCGGTGTGGTACTGTTCACTAGGATCTTGCTCTTTTCTGTGCTGATCTCCATACCGTGGGCATTGGCTGATGTTTCCAGTCTGGTGGTGAGATCCTGGAGTTCTTCTTCACTGCGGCCCATGAGATCAATATCGTCTGCGAATCGAAGATTGCAGACTGGCCTTCCTCCTATTGTGATTGTGGTCTTGAAGCCAAGGAGGGCCTCCTGCATGATGTTCTCCAGGAACACGTTGAAAAGAACGGGGGATAGCGGGCAGCCTTGTCGAACTCCAACTGAAGTCCGGAAGAACTCCCCGATTTCTCCACCCATGAGGACTGCACTGTGGGAGCTGTCATACAGCGCCTGGATGACTTGAATCAGGTCCTCGTCGAAGCTATAGTCTCTCATGACTTGCCACAGAGCTTCTTGCCACACTCGATCGAAGGCCTTCTTGAAGTCAATGAAGTTGTTGTAGAGCTGTAGCTGATGTTGGAGATGCTTCTCTATGAGCATTCTGATGTTGAAGATCTGTTCGACAGTGCTTCGACCTGGTCTGAATCCTGCCTGTTCTTCTGATAGGATGTCCCCGTCCCTTCCATAATTTATTTGTTGTTTTTTTCTTTTATCTCGTGCACAGACACTAATAGGTAAAAACACACACATACATACACACACACGCACGCACGCATGCACACACACACACACACACACACACAAACACACACGTTCTCTATATATTGTAACACTATCTTTTGTGTAATATCACCTTGAGTGAACAGACGTTAAATTAAAGAAAGAAAGTACACACACACACTCAGAATTTTGAAGAAGAATATCTAAAGCTGAATATCAATCGTCTTTTCAGTTCAAGTTTATGCAGAGACCCTTTTTGTTATGCAGTTATACCAGGAACAAAACAGCAAAACCGAAAACAAAAAGCCCAAGATATCTCTGAGCATATTCACATGCTTCCTGAAGACTTTTTAAAAATCTGTAAACAGTTTTAAAAATCGTCATATCCTTCAAGCTCTGTCCGTTTGTTCCCACTAGACATGTCCACGTGTCTAGTTGGTACTTCTTTGACTGGACGAGATCGACATGATGACGCCATACACTCACAGCATCTTAGGAGAATGCTCAAAAACTCTTGCCTGAACTTGGTTCCAGTCAGACAGTACAGGTAAAAATTCCACGCATAGTTCATCAGGCTAAATTCAAGAAAGAAATCGTAGACAAAATAATGAAAATGCCGGGAACTTTCGTCCTTGGCGGCCAGGTCTTGATAGATGGTGTTGTAGATCATCAAAGGCAGAGTGGTCACTATAAAAGCTATGGAAACGAAAATAATCGTCACAGTTACAGAGGATGCTTTTTTCTTTCGGTTAGATTTGTGTCCTGTTTTTGTGAACAATGAAAAACGCTGTTGTGCTTCTGTAACTGACACAGCAAGTTTCCATCCCAGGGTAGCATTGCTGATCAACAACAGAACGAGGGGAATCCCGCAGAACAGAAACAGATCTGCTGTCACCCAATAGTTGACCCAAAATGTCTGATACTCCTGAGACCCGACTGTGCACCTAGCAGACGTACCGTTGTTGATTTGGACAATTTGGCAGCCAAACAGCACGTGAGACCAGGTCAGACCGCACATGAGAGCAATGACCACAACAACGGTGGTACTTTTTCCTTGGGTGCACAAGACATTGACCCGGTGTGGCCAGACCACGGACAGCGCTCTCTGCACTGTCAAGGCGGCCAAGATGTAGGAGGAAGCCATGGCGGCACTGTTGTTCATCCAGATCAGTCCTTTACACATCACAGGGTGGGTGGTGTACAGGTCAAAGTGAAACACCTTCCGCATCCACATGGGGAAAGCAGCGCTGTACAGCATGGCCGTGTCAGAGATGACCAGTGCCGTCAGATACACGTTCATGGCGGACCAGCCGGAGTGATACAGCCGAAGTATGGCGATGGTCATCACGTTGCCGAATGTTCCTAACACGAGGATGACGGAGGTGCCAATTCTGCTAAACCATCCGCCATCCAGAGGGTCTGTCAGCACAGGCATGATTTCCAGAACTGCGGGCAGGGTGGGGGCAGGAGGCCTGTAGGCCTGCACGGGGGGGCTGGTGCTGGGAGCATTTCTGAAGATCCCCGCAACGTCCATGGCTCTTTCACTGTGGCTGTGTGTCTTCGTCCTGCTCTTGGTGACTGATAGAGACTGACTGGTTCTGAAATGTCAATCACAGACGTGGCGATTAATTCAGTTACCATGAACCAAAAAGGCAAAAAGAAAGCATAATATAGGGAGTTATATAGTTAATGGCTTTAAAACACCTCTCATAGACAAAGATGAACATGCTTTTACTGTGATGCAAAACATGTTATATCACTGATGATGATATTACAAAGATATCCAGCATGCCTAAAAGTTATCAGAAGTAATTCTTAAATCCTATTAAAGAAATCTATAGAATGTTATTAATGGACTTTCATGTTAAAAAGCACAAAGACTGATATGGCCTTTAACATTGTCGCATGGTAGTCTCGTTTTTTGTACAAATCAGTACACCGCTTTACTTTGTATTTAATTTTGCTGTTTCTCGACATTTGTACGCTAAGAATGCACTTCAACGTTTTCACAATCAGTAACCAATAAGTCAGAACATCAAAATGCATTCTGATAAGAAAAACTTTTAAATTTTAGCAAGGTTTGAGGACCACTGCCCCCACCCCCCCATCCGCACACAAACATAAAAGAAATGTTAACTGAACTTTATTGCACGATATGGCTGCTAATACTACGTACTTATGCAAAAGATTGTGGTTTGTGGTGCATTCAACTCTCCTCTACTTAACCGCAGCAGATTACTGTCTTGCTCAAGGCACCTGACTTTCTGCTGCGGAGTCTGTATCTTTCAGGGTCTGTATTTCTGATGCCATCAACAGTGATGTTGCCAACAAGTCCACAGGTGGACAGGTAAACTGGCATTAGCAGTGGTACAGATCCACGGTGTCTCGGATCTGCATAAAAGATTGGAGGGATCTGTTTTGTGGAGGCATTTGTAACAGAGGGTACTGATCTTATAGTTAACTCTCTGTGGCACAGGCAGCCAGTGGATAGATTGCAAGAGAGGAGTTATGTGCTGAGATTTTCTCCTTATGAGGACAAGTCGAGCTGCAGAGTTTTGAATTCGTTGAAGGGAGTGGATTGATGATGCTGGCAGACCAGCCAGAAGAGAATTGCAATAGTCCAGACGTGAAAGAATGAGAGACGCGACTAGTTTGAATGTTACATCAGTGGACAGGTATTTTCCAATTGCACTTATACGCCATAATTGATAGTAGCATGATTGGCAGGTCTGGGTGATGAATTTTTGCATGGAGTGTGTGTTGTCGATAACAACCCCAAGCTACTTCACAGCAGTGGATAGAGGAATTGACGTATTGCCGAATTCTGTTGAAGCCGTTGTGATGGAAGAGAGTTTGTGTTTCAGTTCATTGCAGTGTGCTAACTACTCCTGAAGGAGGGAAGGGAGAAGTCGGTCCGGCAGTCAGTCAGAGTGAGGGAAGCCAAGCAGTCACTGCACACAGGTTAGTTTCATTTCTTAGTTCAGAAAGAAAGGAGAAGTCCAGAGTTCATGACCGCAATGCCTCAATAGTGGAGCTAGGTAAAGGAGCATCTCATCACCCGTTCTGTCCACCTGCACACTACCCTGCTTTGTGACAGTCTTGGAACATAGGTAAAGGAGCATCTCATCACCCATTCATTTCATTTTTCATTTCATTTATTCTTTTATTTCGAGGATGATGGAATAAGTACTCGTGTGCTGTTTTACATCCAGTCCCCGTGTGTATGCAGTTTGTATATTTTGTCATCCGTCCCCGCCATTCTCTCCACGTGCCTACTACCCTGCCTTGTCATAGACCTGGATCCTAGTTGACGCTTTTGATACATCCTGCATTGATGACTCACACACGCCAAGTCAGGTGACATGTGACCCATTGCTGTTTTTCTGCTCAGTTTTCATCTCATGCCTTCCAGCTATCAGTTTCACATCACGATGTTTCCATCAGGCTTAAAGAAAATATGAAGTGAAGCTGACAGCTGAGGGGAATGACCACAGGCCTCTGCAAAGCTGTCTTTCTTTTATAAAATTTTTAATTGGCAGAATTATCAAACCCTGCATTTAATCTGTCAAACTGTTCTTCTCCCCTGTGTGCCTGTGGTAAAGAAAACCAGACTGGCAAGCACATCTTTCAGAGGTGCACGCTATACAGCGACGTGAAAAATATGGTTGTGGCCGACGTAGATAACCTTGCAAACCAAGCTGTACGGCCCACGAAAGGAGCTGGACAGAAATGCCATTAATTTCCCCCGAGACATCTGACAGTGTAAAGTGGAGGAGACAAGAAGGTCTTTCAAACTTAGAAATTAAAGTGTTTGCGTGGCTTTTTGAAGCACTCTGCTTCATTTCAAATAGTTGAGAAAAGAGGTACTGTGGCAAAATGTACTGGATGTCTCCCCCCCCCCCCCACTCCCCCAGACCTTTCTGAGAAACAGCAGTGCTACTTGTGTTCAGCGGGACAAAGTCTCCAGGCTCTAGAACGTAAAGAGGGACGTTTCAGTGACTGTTCTCTGAACAGAAACTACATGTAAAATCAGCAAGGTGACTTAGTAAAGCTGGTTATTCTGTCCACGTGTGTTCAATCAATCGCTATCTCTTTACAAAATCAAAAGTATTGAGATCGTATTAATCAGCAACTATTATGTGCATGCAAAGCCTTGGTATGTTGTAAAAGGCATATCTGATTGTTGAACAATATTTGTCCTCAGTTTTCTTTTAAAAGCTGGAGGGCAGGATCACATGATTCTGAAGACGACATAATTGAAACACTATTTATCATAATATATGGAATACGTCATTAGGTTGGGGATTGGCTAATTACCGCCCCCCTCAACTTCTTTTGCGACTGAAATCGTACGGAAAGGCAAGTTGAAGTCGGTCACAGACCTAGGGCATGGGAAGAGCATGGGTGTAGCAACCAGAAAAACTAGAATGAATGCAGCATCTGACTGCTGGTGAATCAAATAACAAGACTGTGTTCTGTTTCAGGTTTTCACTTTGTCAAAGCAACTGTCTATGCATTGCAGAATGGTTCATAGTGCTACGCCACATCTGGCAAGAAATCCACTATCCTTAGGCTGCCTGCGCAAAATATTACGCTACACGAGAGCAGTGTCATAAAGTGGCATCAACATCAATGTCAAGAATGTTATCTACAGTGTTCCTGAGAAAGTTGGTTTTACTTTTATATAAGCAGTGGGACGGGATAGCGCATTGGTCAGAGCACTCACTTTCCCCAGCCAAGGTTAAGGAACATTGAGCGTGGTTATTACTTGGGTGGGTGATCGTTTGCGCGCCGTGGCTTCTGTACAGTCCCCCAGTTCACCCAGCTGTAAATGGGTACCTGCCTCTTCAGGGTCAGGGAAGGTAAAGCAGCGAGGGAGAGGAGATGGGCGCCGCCCTCAATATGCTGGCCCCTTGAGAAGTTGAGGACTCTGGTGCCTCACTCCCCTACGACCGCACAGGTTATGGGACACCTTTACCTTTTACCTTATAAGCAGTGGGTATTGTTGGTTACTGTGTGTGTCCATCCAGCATTGAATAAAGTGAAAAACGCGTGTGGTGCCTGTGTGGAAACTACGAAGCAGCCCAGCCTTACTCACAGGCCAGCACAGGCCACAGCTGAACTGCGCACAGGGCACCAGACAGCACAGCTGCCAACCCTTGTCTGCCTCAACCTGCCTCTCCAAGACACGTCCTGCCTCAGTTACACTTCAGGCCAATATGAGACACGGTGATATGGCCATCCTTTGTCCTTCTGACGGGAAATCCTCTTCAGACTGAATTCCTTCTACACCGATTGTTTGCATAAATAGTGGTCATAGTATCTTGGTCTTACTAGTACTATGACTACAATCATACAAACAGCCGCTGTGTCATTATGATGATTCGGGCTACCCACTCGCAAGAAACCTCCGCCCAAATGGAAAATTGGAACAGAAAAGGGAAAGTGTCTCATGTACCCATTGGCTTCATTTACACGTAAAAATGAGTGTGTGTGTGTGTGTGTGTGTGTGTGTGTGTGTGTGTGTGTGTGCGTGCGTGTGTGTGTGTGTGCGTGCGTGATGTGTTTGTGTGTGTGTGCGTGTGTGTGTGTGTTTGAATGAGTGTGTGTGTGTGCGTTCGTGAGTGCGTGTGTAGTAGTAGTAGTAGTAGTAGTAGTAGTAGTAGTAGTAGTAGTAGTAGTAGTAGTAGTAGTCGTCGTCGTCGTCGTCGTCGTCGTCGTCGTCTTCACTTTTACGTCCTCCTACATAAAGTGATACAGGACGGGGGGGGGGGGGGGGGGACAATTAGTTATGTAGAAGGACTTAAAAATGATAATGATAAAAAAGAATGAGTACATAAATAAAATACAAATAAAAGAAAGCAGACACAAATTTATAAATTAAAAAAAAAACCACAGAAGTATAATCACAAACACAAAACAGCCGAATCAAGCCATAGAGCGTCAGCTTTAGATCGCTCTGTCTCTGGTATAACCTGCACTGGTAACGGAGTGGACTGGCTAACTCATAAAGACACCCTGGGCAGTGACCATTTGCCTGCCATCACAACTTTTTAACAAAACTTTATGTCAATGTGATATTCAAGGAGATAAAGTACCAATATATAGTTATAATCAAGCAGATTGGGAAAATCTTAACGTTTGTTTTGGCTTTGTGTAATACAAAAGATATAACCAGGCGAAGTTTTGATGTGGATTCCCTGTATTCTGACTAATAACCAATAGTATTTTACAAACTGATAATCAGTGTATGGTCAAATCTGATCCACTTAAATCGAATAACCATTCTGGAAATGTTTAGTGGGTCCAAGATTGCGAAGCTGCAGTAAATAATAAACATTTAGCATATACATTGTTTCTCAAACATAAATCCGCAGAACATGTAGCATGGGAATGTAGAACATGTAGAACATAGTGTAGAACATGTAGAACATAGTGTAGAACATAGTGTAGAACATGTAGAACATAGTGTAGAACGTGTAGAACATAGTGTAGAACTTGTAGAACATAGTGTAGAACTTGTAGAACATAGTGTAGAACATAGTGTAGAACATGTAGAACATAGTGTGGAACATGTAGAATAGGAATGTAGAACATGTAGAACATAGTGTAGAACATGTAGAACATAGTGTAGAACATTAGAACATAGTGTAGAACATAGTGTAGAACATAGTGTAGAACATTAGAACATAGTGTAGAACATGTAGAACATAGCCTAGAACATAGTGTAGAACATTAGAACATAGTGTAGAACATGTAGAACATAGTGTAGAGCATGTAGAACATAGTGTAGAACGTGTAGAATGGGAATGTAGAACATGTAGAACATAGTGTAGAACATGTAGAATGGGAATGTAGAACATGCAGAACATAATGTAGAACATTAGAACATAGTGTAGAAGATTAGAACATAGTGTAGAACATAGTGTAGAACATAGTGTAGAACTTGTAGAACATAGTGTGGAACATAGTGTAGAACATGTAGAACATAGTGTAGACCATGCAGAATATAGTGTAGAACATGCAGAATATAGTGTAGAACATGTAGAATATAGTGTAGAATATGTAAAACATAGTGTAGAACATTAGAACATAGTGTAGAACATAGTGTAGAACATTAGAACATAGTGTAGAACATGTAGAACATAGTGTAGAACATAGTGTAGAACATTAGAACATAGTGTAGAACATGTAGAACATAGTGTAGAACATAGTGTAGAACATTAGAACATAGTGTAGAACATTAGAACATAGTGTAGAACATAGTGTAGAACATGTAAAACATAGTGTAGAGCATGTAGAACATAGTCTAGAAATGTAGAACATAGTGTAGAACATGTAGAACATAGCCTAGAACATAGTGTAGAACATGTAGAACATAGTGTAGAACATGTAGAACATAGTGTAGAACATGAAGAACATAGTGTAGAGCATGTAGAATGAGAATGTAGAACATAGTGTAGAACATGTAGAACATAGACTAGAACATTTAGAACATAGACTAGAACATTTAGAACATAGTGTAGAACATAAGAACATAGTATAGAACATGTAGAACATAGTGTAGAACATGTAGAATGATAATGTAGAACATATAGAATGGAGATGTGGAACATGTAGAATGGGGATGTGGAACATGTAGAATGTGGATGTGGAACATGTAGAATGTGGATGTGGAACATGTAGAATGGGATGTGGAACATGTAGAATGTGGATGTGGAACATGTAGAATGTGGATGTGGAACATGTAGAATGTGGATGTGGAACATATAGAATGTGGATGTGGAACATGTAGAACATGTAGAATGTGGATGTGGAACATGTAGAGTGGGGATGTGGAACATGTAGAATGTGGATATGGAACATGTAGAATGTGGATATGGAACATGTAGAATGTGGATTTGGAACATGTAGAATGTGGATTTGGAACATGTAGAATGTGGATGTGGAACATGTAGAATGTGGATTGTGAACATGTAGATGTGGATGTGGAACATGTAGAATGTGGATTGGAACATGTAGAATGTGGATGTGAACATGTAGAATGTGGATGTGGAACATGTAAATGGGATGTGGAACATGTAGAATGTGGATGTGGAACATGTAGAATGTGGAACATGATGTGGATGTAGAATGGGGAGGTGGAACATGTAGAATGGAGATGTGGAATATGTAGAATGTGGAACATGTAGAATGTGGATGTGGAACATGTAGAATGTTGATGTGGAACATGTAGAATGTGGATGTGGAACATGTAGAATGTTGATGTGGAACATGTAGAATGTTGATGTGGAACATGTAGAATGTGGATGTCGAACATGTAGAATGTTGATGGGGAACATGTAGAATGGGGAGGTGGAACATGTAGAATATGGATGTGGAATATGTAGAATGTGGAACATGTAGAATGTGGATGTAGAACATGTAGAATGTTGATGTGGAATATATAGAATGGGGATGTGGAATATGTAGAATGTGGAACATAAAGAATGTGGATAGGGAACATGTAGAATGGGGAGGTGGAACATGTAGAATGGGGATGTGGAATATGTAGAATGTGGAACATGTAGAATGTGGATGTGGAACATGTAGAATGTTGATGTGGAATATGTAGAATGTGGATGTGGAACATGTAGAATGGGGATGTGGAACATGTAGAATGGGGATGTGGACCATGTAGAATGGGGATGTGGAACATGTAGAATGGGGATGTGGAACAAGTAGAATGTTGATGCAAGGGGCTGTGGTTGAGGTGTTAGTCCAGACAGAATTAGCACTACCTTGTCTTGAGATACACATCAGGTGTTTGTGATGTTCTGAAAGACTTCTGTGTGCTGAACCGAATCCGCTGGAGGCCAAGTCGAAAATGTTGGGCTTCTGAAGTTATTGCCCAATATCCAAGATTGCCTCAACAAATATAGAGAATATTACAAGTGGAGGATATTTCACATTAATTTCAAATCAAATATTTTCTCAGGCAAATTTTTTTATGAGCTTAAAGTGGTTCATATTATCTTAATTATACACGTTTAATGTATAGATTAAATAATTTTGCATATTTTTCACGTAGTTTTTTCTGTTTTCAAGGCAGATAACAGATGTGTCCCCGAACATTATTTGCATGCAGACTGAATGAAGCAAATAATATAAACAAATAAAAAACATACAAACAGACAAACTAAAAGAAACAAACATGATTCCAATAATGAATAATTAATGGTTGCATGCGCAGGAAGATATGATTTAAAAAATCAGGTACGTAAGGCCAAATCTGATTAGCTCTCCACACAGGTCTACTCCACATCATCATTTTCTGGGTCCCTGATGGCGGCTGTCATGGAGCTTTAGCACAGAAAAGATCCTTTGCTGCTTTCCACAGGGCCACCTGATAAAGGGCTCTTAAGCAGTGTACTTCAGAGCTGGTCTTGGGTGGCGGCAGACTGGCCAGTGCGGCAGAAATGTGTCGTTTCCCTTTGATCTTTTGTCTGAAGATGTCAGCACGCATTGTTTCAGATAGTATGGAAACAAAATCCAAGCATGGCTGTGTGATGTCCTTCTTCTCTGCTGTCAGATCCCAAGTCTCAGGTATCCACCAAATTATGCGAGCTTCTTCAGCAGTTAGCTTACCAACACCAGAAAAGGAGGACACAGTGTCACAGCCAGTGAATGCATGAGCACAGAGAGGGTTTGGCTAATGTTCGTTTGTGTTCTGATGACCCCATTCACGTTGATGAGGGATTTTCCCGAACTGCAGGACTCCATGGTCAGAAGAAGGTCTTCAGGTAACCCATCAGTTCTGCAATGTACATGGTGGGCAAAATCATCAGATATCAGTGTCGTCAGAAATCACTCTGATGAATATGTGTCCATTTCATGCTTCTTGAAGTACATGATGTGCCATCAACACATCAGCTTCCTCATGGTGGACAGCTGTCTGCAGTGCACCATGCACACTGGCTGCAGATCTGGCCCAGTCGTGATCATCTGCCTTTCCTTCAGTGGTTCAGTGACACTCATTTTATCTGCAATCGTTGTCATTAGTTGCTGCTTGTTGGCTGTCACATTCAAGACCAACGTTAGCTTTGGAAGAGCTGTGCTGTCACTGAGGGTGTATAGCGGGCTGAATCCGTTTGTCGCCCAGCATGACAACATGAATTGGTATTTACTTCGTGGTAGCGGTCAGACACCACATGCAGAACTTGTGTATTACTTTCAGCATGACAGACAATGGCAGGACACAGTTGCAGTTACAAAACCTGACACTTTTGTAGGATGGCCAGGCCACGACACAGAGCACAGAACAGCACAGGCATCCAGGATGACAACATCTGCAGGATCCAGACCCTGTGTTCCATGTGCAACCAGCAGCTTGTTCTTCAATGCAGACTTAATTGTTGTGTGTCCAACACCACTGACATCAAAAGGGATGAGGGATGGGGTGCTAACTGGTGAGAAAAGACATGCTGTCAAACGCATCAACACATGCTGACATGACCTTTCTTATCTTCTCTCTGTCTGCAGCATCTTCTTTCAGGCGAGTATTGCGTTTTTGTTTGTGAGACTCAACAAGTGTGTGACATTCTTTCCCTCCCTTTATCTCCTGAAGATTGTGCAGGATTGGCGTCATTGTATTGTGAGATTTTGCCCAAATAGCCAGTGTGAGCTGATTCAGTGCAGATCCAATAATCTCAGATGGTTCATGGCCATAGTGTATGGCTGTTGTCTCCATGAAGTCAGACCATAATTATGTCATTCCACATAGCTGTTTCATAGCGTGTGACGTGTTCTCCAGCAATGAACATTTTGGCAAGATCAGGATGCAGACGTAGCACGGAACGCAGACAGTAGAGCCCTTAGCGTGTGAAGTTGGAGTGACCAGCAGCGAAAAGGTATGGCATCATTTTCTTAAATGCAAACAAATCGCTGCCAGTCACCCTCTCTCTCTCTCTCTCTCTCTCTCTCTCTCTCGCTCTCTCGCTCTCTCTCTCTCTCTCTCTCTCTCTCTCTCTCTCTCTCTCTCTCTCTCTCTCTCTCTCTCTCTCTCTCTGCCTTTACTAATGCAAGGATGATAAACAGAGCTGATGAGCCACTGTACCCAGAACTTTGTTATCTTGCTGTCATCAGACAGTTTGGACAAGACTGTGGTCAGATCTTCCAGTGTGTGTTTGTTTGAGCTGGAGTACAAGAGAGGCCTGAGCAGTTCCTCAACAAGTAACCTGAGGGCCCTGACATTCTGGGCATAGCTGCTTTCCAGAGAGCTGCTTAGGAACTCCAGCAATAAAATAAGTGGATAAACATTAACCCCCAAATCACACTTTAAAAACCATACTTTCATTTTTTTAAGCAACTGACAGACATATCTTTTACACATACACACGCACACTTATCCCATCTTTTATGGCTCACATGCTAAAATTATCAATTATACAAAACTTTCTGGGTGGAGGACTAATGCTCTTTCTGGTGAAACTTCACGACTTTTCAAGGCACATCCACTCCCACAGTCAATCTGCCATGAATGTTTGGTGAAATGGCCTGTATTGTTTACTAACCTAGGGTTGTGCTTAATAAAAGAAATAGATGAAAAGTGCCATTTGTACATTTTAGTCAAGGTCAAGCGTGTGTACAAATCTAAATGCTGGTCCTCTTCGGCTGTGAGCTAGCCTATTCCAGTTCATGGGGTGAAATAAGGCCGTAGTGCGCCTGGCATGCAACTTGCACCCTGTTTATAGAAGCTGCCTCCCCTGCGCGCTAATGGGGCAGTCTCTCAGAACTCAGTCAGCTAAGTTCAGAAAGCTACAGGGATGCCAGAAAAATATTTAGGGGGGGGGGGGGGTAAATAATGCTTTGTTAATAATGCTTTGTATCAAGAGTTGCCTAAGATTCCCAACTTGGCCTCCAACGGATTCCAAACAAAGACATATTAAAGTTTTCAAATCTGTTGAAAAACTTAATATGTATCACAAAACATGTTTTTTTCAGAAATGTAGTAGTTCACTCTCCAACTATTATCCCTGTAATGTCTGGATGCTGCACTCTACCTGGAAGGATGGACGGGCATCACTGGTCCTCATCCATCTCCTAGATCTCTCCAAGCGCCCCATCTTGGGACCTCAACTTAGCAGACATGCTAAACCACGTGAAGGGGTGATGTTAACACGGCATCACTGGGCATAATTATGACTCCCATGATGCAGGTTACCAGCCAAGGCAGATGAATTCCCCAAGGAACTCAACAGCTACGTGATGTAGAGACCAAGGCGATCCACCTTGATGGAGAACATTAGCTGTGGCCTGACATGGAGAGTGATGGGCTCCGCCATGCTACACTGCCAAAGAGACAGGACATGAAGATGAAGACAGCTGCTAGATCCATGCCAGCTTGGCCATTGCCCCAGTACAAGGACTGCACCTTCCATTGCTGACCAGCAGGACGGAGGTGAAAAGCACGCAACTGATGGATCGAAGTCTCTACTTGCCAGAAGTAATATTACTATTGGCACCTGGAATATGAGATTGCTAAGAGCTCCAGAAAAAGTAGTAGAACTGACATACGAAATGAAAAGAAACATATGGAACATCCTTGGACTTGGTGAGATGTGCTGAAAAAACTCTAGAGAAACCTCCCCCCCTCAAGGCCACAAACTCTACTTCACCGAGGCAGTGAAGATAAACACAAGCATGGAGTTGAATCCAAAAAACCCACTGGGAATGCCATTATGGGATGTTGACCCCTCTCTAGCCTACTCCTTACCATCCGTCTGAAGGCAACGCCTTTAAGTATCACCTTCCTAAGTGTGTGCCCCAACAACTGATCATGATGACCAGGGCATTGAAGACTTCTACAATCAACTGCAAGAGGTCATGGACCATGGACTAAGAAGAATTGGAAGGGGATATGTGACCAAAACTACAACCTTGAGACCAATGAAAGAGGCTTGATGCTCCTAGAATTTGCCAAGCACAACAACCTGGAGGTGATGAACACATCTGATCCACACAAACCATCTAGACGCTGGACATGGCACAGTCCAGGAAGAGACCACCACAATAAAATAGACTACGTCATGGTCAAACGTCCCTTACAATCAAGTGTTAACATTACAGAGACCAGGACCTTTCCATGAGCCAGCATTGGAAGCGACCATGAGCTTGTGATGAAGACTTTCAGAGTCTGCCTTAAGAGGATTAAGAAGCAGAGCAATGTAAAGATCAAGTTTAGTCTTGATGAACTGAAGGACCCCCACATTCTAGAAAAATGTCAAGCAATGAAAGGGGAAAATGTTCCTTACTCCTTTTTCTTGAAAACCAGGACACCAAAGGTGATCCTTGGTCAACATCTTCAGCACTGCTGTGACTGAAACAGCCAACAACATCCTTGGCCAACATCTTCAACACTGCTGTGACTGAGACAGCCAACGACATCCCTGGCCAACATCGCCCAGCAAAGAAGCCTGGGTCAGGGAAGACATACTAAAGGTGTGCGACAGGTGTAAAGAACTGAAGCAAAGGAAGAAAGAGTTGAAGGTGTAAAACTATACAGAGAAGCCAATCAACAAATTAAAAAAATGCATGAGAAAAGCAACAAAGACATGGGTTGAAGAACAATGCAAAAGTATCGATTAAAAACCTGCAGAAAACAACAGCAAAAAGTCCAACCAGCTTGTGAAAGACCTGACAAGCTTAAAACAAGGGAGAACCACTACCATCCAAGACAAAGCAGGAAACCGTAGCAAAGAAAATCAATAATAATAATAATAATAATAATAATGTATGGAACTTATATAGCGCTGAATCTTGTAAAGCAACAAATCAAAGCGCTCAGATGACTTTTTTTTTATCGAGGATAATGGAATAAGCACTCATGTGCTTTTTTTACATCCAATCCCCGTGTTTATGCGGTTTTGTAAATTTTGTCATCTGTTCCCACCGGCACACAATGGCCTACTCTTTCGAAAAGCGGAACAGGATTTAACGTGTGCGCAAGATGTTCTGCATGCGTTCGAACACGGGGCCTCGGTTTATAGTCTCATCCGAAGGACTTTGACATTCAGCTCGATTTTTTGTCAAACTGGGAAGAAAGGGCGAGGCTGGGAATCGAACCCAGAACCTCACGGTTTACTTGTTGGCAGGCAAACGTCTTAACTATCCTACCACCTTCCTTCCGATCAAGATAATTCTAAAGAGGTGGACAGAGTACTGCTCTGAATTGTGCACACACACACACACACAGCAACAGGATGCCCAAAGGTGTTAGACGTCCCTCCACCAGCCAACAACAGCAGCTACCCCATCCTACGGAAGAAGTTGAAAGTGCAGCAAGATCACTACAAAGAAAGAGCTGGTCCAGGCAGG
>CM054156.1:53617808-53645987 GCA_028751875.1 Rapana venosa
ATTATTATTATTATTATTATTATTTATTATTATTATTATTGTTGTTGTTATTGTTTGTTTATATATTATGTATATTATTATATATATATAAATATATGTATATATATATATATATAATCGCTTTAGAGCGTTGCCTGTGTGTGTGTATGTGTGTGTGTGCGCGCGCGCGTGCGTTCGTGCGTGTATGTGTGTGCGTGATGTGGTGTGGTATGGTGTGGGGTGTGAGTGTGTGTGTCTACATATATATATATATATATATATTATATATATAATATATATATATATATATATATATATATATATATATATATATATATAAATATATATCATAGTTTTACTGTATTGTTATTGATATTGCGATGTGTGTGTGTGGTGTGTGTGTGTGTGTGTGTGTGATGTGGTGTGGTATGGTGTGGGGTGTGAGTGTGTGTGTCTACATATATATATATATATATATATTATATAATATATATATATATATATATATATATATATATATATATAATATATATATAATGCGCATGTGTGTGCATGCGTGCGCGCGTGTGTGTGCGTGTGTGTGTGTGTGTGGGATGTGTGATCATGTATAAATTTGAATAAATGTGAAGTCTGTTAATATTTTGTGAACGGTTGCATGCGTGTGCGTGTTTTGAAGGCAAGCGCTTTGATTGATTTGTTGTACAAGATTCAGCGCTGTTCAAATTCCATGCAGCGTTATCAGTATACCTGTATGTATCATACACACGCGCGCGCCGTACACGCGTGCACATTTGTTTAGAAATCGAACGTCTCAAGTCAAGTCTTTAAATACTTTAATTATTTTAGGAAAGCAGTCACAAAGACACATTGTTTAATGAACTCACGAGAAGATTTAACTCGGCAAGGAGGGGGATGGAAGGATGGGGGGGGGGGAGAGCAGGAGGTGGAGGTGGGAAGGGGATAAAGGGTGGCAGCATTAACATACAGGCGTGTTCGATAAAATTGGAAAGAGCAGAAATGCAGCATGGTGCTTGATTCTGCCAACTGCAGAACGCCAACAACAGTTGTGCAGTTCTAAAGATAGCAGGCTTCCCTTGTTAAGCTGCAGTTCTAAAGATAGCAGGCTTTCCTTGTTAAGCTGCAGTTCTAAAGATAGCACGCTTCCCTTGTAAGCTGCATTCTAAGAAGCAGCTTCCCTGTAAGCTGCAGTTCTAAAGAGCACGCTTCCCCTTTTTATCTGTTTCTAAGATTAGCACGCTTCTTGTTAAGTCCATTCTAAGATAGCACTTATTTCATTTCATAACCACTTTAAGTCACGGCAATTCTCTCCGTGAAATTCGGCTGCCCCCGGGTTAGCGCGTCGCCACAAGCAGCGCCACCATTTTTATTCTTTGTTCCTGCGCAACCGTATTTGTTATCCCTTTCAGAGTGCTTTTCTAAAATTGCCAGGACAACCCTCTGTTCCATGGTTCTATACGTGCGCTAAATAATTACGTGTAACAACGGACTCGGTATCGTCTCAACCGAAGACTAGCGCCCATCAGACCCATCATGTCTATGAGGGAAAATTTCGTCAACGGTACGAACCGCCGCACACTTCAGACCCGGACTTTACGCTTTCTAGACAGGCGCGTTACCTCTAGACCACCGATCCACGCGTCCTTTGTTAAGCTGCAGTTCTAAAGATAGCAGGCTTCCCTTGTTAAGCTTCAGTTCTAAAGATAGCACGCTTCCTTTGTTAAGCTGCAGTTCTAAAGATAGCACGCTTCCCTTGTTAAGCTGCAGTTCTAAAGATAGCACGCTTCCCTTGTTAAGCTGCAGTTCTAAAGATAGCACGCTTCCCTTGTTAAGCTGCAGTTCTAAAGATAGCAGGCTTCCCTTGTTAAGCTGCAGTTCTAAAGATAGCACGCTTCCTTTGTTAAGCTGCAGTTCTAAAGATAGCAGGCTTCCTTTGTTAAGCTGGAGTTCTAAAGATAGCACGTCCCTTGTTTTAGAGCTGACCTCTGACATCTTTCAGGCACTGTGACCTGCATCTCGGGGCAAGCTGAGCCGGGCGGAGCCCATGCTGCTTCATGTAGCAAATTGCATGCTGAGTATGGCCAAGTCCTCCAGCCTACCTGCCAAAGCTAGCCTTCTCTTCCTCAAAGGGTGGAGAGACTTGTTCGTGATGTGAGCACAAGATCTGGAGGGTAGGCCATGGCCAGAGTGGGCGGAGTGGGCAGCGCCTGGTCATCTCCTGGGCTTGTGACTCTGCAGGAGGTCTGCCTGCTGGCCTTGCCCGTCACGTTCTGACATCAAGGCAGCAAACTGGAAAGTTCATAAGAAAGAAGTTCAGATTTGCTTTTAAAATAACACGAGAATGGGCTCAATAGGGAGAAAATAAGGAATAGAGAAGGGGGGGGGGGAGAGGTAAGGGAAGATGTAACACCAAAGGGAGTGATAGGAAAGGGACATTTCCAGAACATAGTTTCCAGAAAGCAGGGATGCTATTTATACTGGAAGAGCCCGCGGCTTCCATCCTTACGAGGGCATTTGAAGGAAAAGAATGATGGACTATTACTGATAATTATCTTAGTGTTCAGTTTGGACTTGTCCTTTGGAAATGGTTACATTTATAATTGCATTCCTTTGTTAAAATGTTTTCATTAGACTGATCCCATATATTTTCTAAACTTGTTGTTCAAAATGATGTAGTGTCTGATTTTGTTTTGATGCTTTTCGAATTAAGCTTGTTTCAAACAAGACTAGGGGGATTACTCAAAGGGCGGGGCGATGCCCTAAGTGGACCTCTAGCCCCGAGGTGTGGCAGATATCAAAACACTGCTCTTGCTGACACTCGCTGGGGCTTTGGATGACCTGTTCCTCTCTTCTGAGATGGTGGTAGTCATCCTTCCCTGATCTAGGCGGAGCCATTGGTTTGATTTTGTTTTCATGAAGGGTGAGGCTGATTTAGCACCGTTCTCTCTGTGTGTGGTAAGACAATCTAAAGATGAACGCCAGCAAGTGGTGTTTTTCACAAACGCCCTGTCGTTCCTACAAGCCATCTACTGTCTGCAGGCAAACAAAGAGAACTCCAGCAGGAACTACAGCTTTTTTATACAAACAAACATGTAACACTGCAATGGATCCCTGCCCATCGTGGTATAAAAGGGTAAAGGCTGTCCAGTAACCTATAAGGTCGTAGTGGAGCGAGGCGACCTCACTTCTCTAGGGGCCAGCATATTAAGGGTGGCACCCATCTCCTCTCCCTCGCTGCTTTACCTTCCCTGACCCTAAAGAGGGCAGGTACCCATTTACAGCTGTGTGAACTGGGGGAACTGTACTGAAGCGAAGGCGCGCAAACGGTCACCCATTCAAGTGATAACCACACTCCACGATGCTTAACCTTAGCTGGGGAAAGCGAGTGCTCTGATCACTGAGCTATCCCGTCCCCCTCCCCACTGTGGTATACTTGGCAATAAAGAGGCTCATAAACTTGCAAAACAGGCGCTAAATTCAGATAAATTGGATATCTATTTTATTCCTCATCAACTATAACATTTAGTATTTTTATTGACAGTTCCAGGAATATTTTTTCAGGCAAAGTAGGGACTGTCTAAAGTAATGCAGCATAGTGGAGTGCACACACTTCAATACCCCACTGTGAGAGGGGATGAAGTTAAAAGTCAATGCTTTGGCATACATTTGAAAAGACTAGTCACCCGAACATGACAATACTTGTGCAATTCATTCTATGGGTTTTGTCCATCCACCAGATCTTTACAAGCTGTAGGAAAAAGAAACGTATGTAAAAATAAACGCCTATATAATTGAAAACATTTGCAAGTGGCATGGCAGCTCCATCATTTATCCAGTGTTTCCTAACTCCTGCCCATCTTCATTTTCCAATGATATCAATTATTGTACTTTTTCACCCCTTCATTGCCAAGCAGAGCAAAGGAGCAGCACAGCACAAACTACCTAACTGCATCTCCAGGCCAGTAATTGTTTCCACATCTGAACAGCAGCGTTACCCAAACGCAGGATATCTACTCGTTCTTGCAAGACATCTAATAATCATAATAATAATAATAATAATAATAATAATAATAATAATAAATGGAATTTATATAGCGCTATATCTTGCAGAGACAAATCAAAGCGTTTGCACTCAACTCATTCTTACATAGTCATACAACCAGTGACAAGTAATAGTTCCATCAAGTCCAAATGTGCACACACGCACACACACACACATACACTCACACACACACACACACACACACACACACACACACACACACACACACACACACACACACACACACACACAGAGGTCACACACCCTGGCAGGGCAATAGAATCTTGGCTGTTGAAGGCAGGGAAAAACTATGAGATGAGGCAGGAGAGGAAAATCTTAGGTTTGAAATAAATATGTCTTGAGACTGAATTTAAAAGTGTCATAAGAAGGCTTTAGGCGGAGAGAGAGAGGGAGATCATTCCACATCAATGGACCAGAAATTGAGAAAGAGCGACGGCCGATGGTGGATTGGTTGAATCTAGGTATTCGTAAGGACAAGGTATCTACAGCAGAGCGGAGAGAACAAGAAGGAGTGTACAAGTGAAGACATTCACAGAGGTAGGCGGGTGCTGTTTTGTGGAGACATTTGTAACAGAGAGTACTGATCTTATAGTTTACTCTCTGTGGCACAGGCAGCCAGTGGAGAGATTGCAAGAGAGGGGTAATATGCTCAGATTTTTTCTTTCTGAGGATTAGACGAGCTGCAGAGTTTTGTATACGTTGAAGGGATTGGATTGGTGATGCTGGCAGACCAGCCAATAGAGAATTGCAATAGTCCAGACGTGAAAGAATGAGAGACGCAACAAGTTTGGATGTTGCATCTGTGGACAGGTACTTTCGAATTGCACTAATACGCCGTAATTGATAGTAGCAGAACTGGCAGGTCTGGGTGATGAATTTTTGCATAGAGAGTGTGTTGTCAATAATGACCCCTAGATACTTCACAGCAGTGGATAAAGGGACTGATGCATTGCCAAGTTGTATTGAAGCTGTTGTGATGGAAGAGAGTTTGTTTTTGGTCCCTACAAGCATGGTTTCCGTTTTATCTGCATTTAGCTGTAATTTGTTCTGTATCATCCAATTTTGAATATCTTGAAAGCAGTGGGCCATATTTGTAAAGAGAGAAGGCATATTTTCAGGAGTGTCGCTGCTTAGAATCTGAGAGTCATCTGCATAAAAATGATGGTTGATCTGATGGCGGTTAATAATTTGTGACAGTGGAGCAGTGTAGAGGGTGAAAAGAACAGGGCCCAGAACAGATCCCTGGGGAACTCCACATTCCAATCTTGCAGGTACTGGCTGAATCTTGTTTACTGTGACTGTCTAAGATAAACTGTCAACCGTGCTTCCCATTACTGATACCTTCACAAGTTCATTTATGAAAAAAGTCTAGCATCACACATATGTCTTCGTTTCACCCCTCAGATTATTCTGAATATGACCTGTCAAGTTTCCTACACAATGTACTTAAACTGTCACACAATAAAGCATGCTCATCACACATCAAGATAGTTTTCCCATCCCATTTTAGTACAATGGGACATAGATTCCTTTTATTTGTAGAGCCAAAAGCTTTCTCCAAATCGATAAAAGCAATATAGAGCTTTCAACTTGAAGAAAACTGCCCTTGAACCTATGTCATCAAAGTAAATAATGTGATCTCATCTAATCTCATCTGCTCTCGAAACCCCCTGGGGTCGTAGGGGCACTGCAGTGATAAACGTTGCACCAGTTGGCTCCATTTGTGGCGGTTGTGGGCAAGTGCCTGGGTTGTGGAGCTCTTCCCGGTCCATTCAGTGATGTTGTCTGCCCAGTTCTTCTTCAGCCTGCAGAGATCCCCTGCATTGTTCCTTGCAGTATGGTCTTGGAGAGCCCATCTGATCTTGACACATGTCCATACCATCTGAGCTTCCTTTTCTTGACTGTGTCCAGCAGGTCTTCGTACTGTTTTATTTGTTGGGTGATGGTTTGTCGGACTTTTTCGTTGGTAGTCTGATCTGTGTATGAAATGCCATGGATCCTTCTGAGGCATCTCATCTCCAAAGTCTGGATCCTCCTTTGTGGATCTGCATTCAATGTCCAGGATTCGCATGCATACAGATATGTGGAAATAACCAGTGCATGCAGTAGCTTGACCTTGGTCCTGAGAGAGATGTTTCGGTCTTTCGAGATGGTCTTGAGCTTTGCCATTGCTGCTACTGTTTGTGCAGCTTTTGCAAGGATGTTGGTCTTTGAACCTTTTTCACTAATAATAGCTCCAAGGTACTTGAAGCGATCTACAATGTCAAGTTCTTTTCTACAAACTGTGATCTTGATAGTGACTGGCTGGGCACTGTTTGTCATGAGGTTTGTCTTCTCGACACTGATCGCCATGCCGTATCTGGAGGATGTTTCGTCCAGGTGGTATACTAGGTTGGCTAGTTCTTGTTTGTTTCCTGCCAGTCCGTCGATGTCATTGGCAAACCTGAGGTTGGTGATTGTCCGCCCTGCAACACTGACTGTGCCAGTGTGACCTTCCAAGGCATTTATTTATTTATTTTATCTATTTTTTCTTTTATATCGAGGATAATGGAATAAGCACTCATGTGCTTTTTTACATCCAGTCCCCGTGTGTATGCGGTTTTGTAAATTTTGTCATCTATTTCCCCCGGCACACAATGGCGTACTCTTCCGAAAAGCGGAACAGGATTTAAAGTGTGCGCAAGATGTTCTGCATGCGTTCGAACACGGGCCTCGGTTTATAGTCTTATCAGTCCTTATGTGCTCAAGGAAGACATTGAGCAGTGCCGGCAATACACGTGGTTTTTGCTAGTATTTCAATTGTGATGGTTTGCTTAAGCAGCCATTACTGTTGCGGCATTCCGGGGCTAATAATTATCTAATTAAAAGGACATCAGTGTGCTCCAAGTACATGATCAACTTGAAAAGAAGGAACAGTGCAACGACTTCACACAGACCCTGCCAACCAAACTGCCAGGCACAACAACCCTATGCCAGTAACCCATCCTGCTGTAGAACAACGTTACAGAAAGGACCAAACATGGACATCCCTGAGCGAAGCAGTCCAACAGACGACCCCCACTGGATCGCAGCCAAAGAAAAGCCGAGATGCTGAAGTATGAGAGCGCTACAGGACAGGAAAAGAAAACCAGAAAGGAAGAACAAGGAAGAACAAAGCAAGGAAAGAAAACTACAACACAACACAGAAGAGAGAGAGAGAGGAGAGAGAGAGAGAGGAGAGAGAGGAGGAGAGAAGAGGAGAGAGAAGAGAGAGAGAAATAATGCATGCTCAATTATTCATGTCCATCTCAATAGCGGTAGGGAAACAAAAATTCCCTTTTCAGTATTCCTGAGACTATGCAAGTACTTATATCACTTCTTAGTTGCTGACAGGAAAAACTGAAATCTGATCTCAATAAAAGGACATCAGTGTCCATACATTTTTTTCCTACATTATGTCCTCGCTCCTGCCAGCAGACAACGCCTACACTTCCAAGAAGCACAATGAAATTTAACGTGTACATTCATGAGATGTTTTGCGGTGTTCATACAGAGGACATCAGTTTATAGTCTCGTCCTTTTTCTGGGGCGTGAAGGGGTACTGATGTTAACTCCAGGGACAAAATCCATCACCCGGGTGTGGCGGTAGTGGCTCAACTCGGGGCTGTCACAAGGCAAGCTCAGTATTGTAACACGCAGTCGATCCCGCCCCCTGCTGTGGAATAACTAGCTTCACACTACCCTAACAGAACCCTGTCTGACTGCTCTCTTCTACCGCTTCTTGCACTCTACAATACTATGGTATAACTAACTTATGACAGCCGGAAAAAAAACTATTGTTTGTTTAGGTTTTTGTTGTTGTTGATTTTTTTTTTGGGGGGGGGGGGGGGGGGTGAGAGAGAGAGAGAGGGAGGGGGAGATAATGGGGCATAATGTAAGGGAATTTTGTCTCCAGCACATCAGGTGTGGTTTGTTATTGTTGAAGCATCAAGTGAACGAATAAACGACTTTTGAAGATTGTTAATGATTGGTGTTGTCTAAATGAATCAAGAAGGGAGTTCCACAGCACAGGGCCTGAGTAAAGTAAACTAGATTTGAACAGATCTAATCTTGGGAATGGGACACTCGGCTTTTCAGTATTTCTGGAATGATTCATTGGGAACTTTTCTTTTAAGCATGAGGGAACAGTTCTTGTCATTATCTTAAACATCATGAGGCCTTTGATAAATCTTAGTCTTTGGCGTAGGGGAAGAATATTAAACTGAGAATAATCCACTTCTAACAAAGCTGCCTTTGGAGTTTTGAAGGAATTAGCTTTCTTTGCAGTTATTTATTTTTAGTTCATTGAAGTTATTGGACTTTGAGTTATCATTACTAATTACGTTAGAAGAAACATTAATGAAGTGATTGTTCAGTTTTTCAGCACAAATGTCTTTGATTACATTTTATTTGGAAGACGACTGATTGTTTGTTATTTGATTTATTGCCTGCCATACAATGTTTGAGTTTTGTTTGGCGGATAGTAAATCTAGGAAATATTTCTTTTTTACTCCCCGTTTTTGTGAGTTTATGGCATTTCTTGAATTGTTTTACTCATCGTACTATTTTTGTTCTTTTAAAAAATCTCTAAGATAACCTGCTTCTCCTAGTTCCTTTGTGAACCAAGGTGGTTTGGGGACATGTTAGAACCTAATGGTCTTTAATGGGGCATGTTTGTTGTAGATTTCAGTAAAAATCTTTATCCAAAATGTTAAGTCTGGATCACTAATACCATATGTTCCCGAGAGCATGGAATATGAATAAATCCAGTAGAAAAAACTGCTCATTAAATGTTGCAAAAGAATGATAGGTTATAGTTTTATGGTCACGTCTGAGATTTTTTGTTCCTGTTTTTTGACCCTGTGGCACAGACTGGGTGGTGATTGCTACCTACAGTTCCTCAGAGGGACACGCTGTTCTTCTGGTTCGTAGATGTGATCAACAATTGTGCTAGAATTTGATGTGACTCTCCTGGGTGAAGTAACTAATTGTCGAAGATTGATTGAATTCATAACTTGGGTCCATTGATTGTTCACCTCTGCTATGTTAATATTGAAATCACCGAGTAAGATTATTTCTCTAGATTCAAATAGGACTGCGTTCATCATGGAATCAAATTTGTCTATCCAATTTTTTTTCTTTCTGTGGATTACTGTAGCAGAACCCCATTATAATAGGTGGCGCACCTTTTATAGCTACTTCGACCCAGATGCATTCTACTTCATAGCGTTCAAGATGGAAAAGACGTTTGAATGTTACAGACTAACTAATATAGAGTAAGATATATGTTTGTTTGGGCTTTTGCGGATCTTTCCGCCCGATGTTATTGCCTGGAATATAAATGTCACTGTGCAGTATGTGTTCTGAATGTCTTGACTCAGAAACTCCTAGTATGTGAAATGATTTGCCTTAGTTTGTGATGAATGTTGATCCATCTTCAACTTTATTGACGGCGTGGTTTATATTTAGGTGTCAAATTCAGAAGCCATCCTTGGGAGGCCACAATTGTGTCTTGAATGCACCTATTGAAGTTAGTTTTGTGAGGAATGAAGTAATATGTGCAAGAATGATGAAGATAAAAAAGAAAAGAAAGATGAAAGTAATAAAAAGTAGAGGAGAATGAGTCCTTGATAGGGGTAAAGGGTGGAATGGATGAAGAACGGAGTAAAATTAATAGCCACTCTGCAGCATTCAATGTATGTTTAACTCAATCAGACGGACAGTAGTCAGGAAAAAAATACGTTGATTAAACTGTAAGGGACAACCTTGTGTGTAGGTTGTGCAGTTTGGTTGAGGAGAGAAAAGGAGACATATAACCCCCCAAAAAAGAGAAAAGAAAAGAAACAACAGAATCAAACAAAATCACCCTCAACAAGCGAGGTAAAGCAGCACAAAGAAGCGCCTGTAAACATAAGATGCCAGAATAGTGGTAAGTATATCTTGACGCTCACTCACTATCCGCGCAGTTCCTGAAAGAACAAATGATGATGCACAATCAGCACCGCGAACTGAGCCAAATACATAGCATATGCAGACTTGCTATGTTTCACATATCTTTGGGAAAGAGAGTCGCGTGCTTATTATTATGCAAAGGTGGCAGTCTCACAACACACATCAACACACACACACACACACACCGAACAAAAAACCCTTCACATGGTTGCACACTTAACCAGCATCTTTGACATAGGTGGCGCTGTACTTGTGGCGACGCTACAGCTCCGAAGAGGGTACCCTGACATCAATATAGAAAATCTGTCGGAAGGAAAGGCAGTACAGTAAATGCAACGATACGTAAAACGGCATCTTGTCACGTCTTTTCCAAATGTGCCTTATTCTTGGTGTGTATGTCAAGTCAAGTCAAGTCAAGTCAAACTTTTATTTTCAGATGGTACATTGAATAAGCAGTGCATTTGCTTTTTTTCATCAAGCCATCTATCTAAAGAAAAAAAGCGAGAAAAAAAGATAATATATATGCAGACATAGAATAAAAAACCTAATCAATGGTAAACCATACAAATCAAACAAGAAAAGACAATAACATAATCCATACATGGAATTAAAAACAAAACAAAAAAACCTGAAAAATATTAAAACATACAATTGAAATAATTCAAAAATCTTGAAAATATATCCATTATAATACAAACAAACAAGCAACAAAAAACCCTCACCCATATCCCCTTCACCAAAAAAACAAACAAAGACGACAAAACAAAATTTAAAGAAAAAGACACACCAACTGCTTCCCTCCCACACCCCCTCACACACACTTACACACAAAAACCTTCAACCATACACACAACTGAATAAAGCAAATAAAAAAGATAAACCAACAAGAATAACCACAACAAGCAAATAAACAAACAAACACAAACATATGTACACAAGAACAACAGCGACAATAACTAGCATAAGACAAGAATAACAGCCAAAGCAAAGAAGAACAATACAGAACTAACAAAAGCCGAAAAAAAAGTCCAAAATAGCCCTTCCCCCTCCCCAAGAAAAACCACCCTAAAACCCAAAACAAACAAACAAAAAGCAAAATTGAACAGAACTCCACCCCCACCATTACCAACAATAACAACAACAAAATGGATATAAACAAAGGAAACTGATGTATAGTTTCCTTTTAAATCATTTAAACACTTGCATGCACATAGGCACCCTCACCCATATCCCCTTCAGCACATATACTCATATATAAGGAAAATGAGATATAACCAAGCAGACATTGGATTCAGAGCAAAAAAGTATAACAAAGACATCCATTCACTCCCTTTCCACACGCATGTACATGTGGTTTTTTTATTTAAGGCAGAACAACGGTAATCCTTCCATCAAAGAATAAATTCAGGCAATATAAACCCACCCAGCAATACTAACATCAGCAATAACAATTTAGGTCATCTAACACAATGAAAAAGAAAATAAACAGCGACAAAATAAAATAAATCAGCATATTTTTGTGTAACACAAAAACGTAAAAAGCCCCAAACATCAAGAAAGTAAAAATCAAAAACCGAACCAATTACACAGCACACACCCACTCACACACGTGTAACACACACACACACACACACCACACACACACACACACACACACACACACGCACATACACACACACTCACACACACATACAGCAGAATCAAAGCGTGTTTGGGTCGATATCATATCAACCCATACGTAGATTAATGCTTACACATGTACTCTATATGAATATGAAAACTTGGGTCATATCTTATTTTAATGACAAGAATAACGTCAGTGACACTTTAATGACTCTCTTAAGTTTACAAGTTGTGTTCTGAACTTTTATTCATGAAATATCTTTTTAGATGTGTTTTATACTGATTTTTGCTTTTCATACATTTCAAATTTTGGGGGAGTTAATTCCATAGGTCACTGCCTGAATACAAGAGGCTCGATTTATATAGATTTTTTCTGGGTCTTGGAAATGTTAGCAAATGGTTGTGTCTATGTTGGTTAACTTTGAAAGCTTTGGTAATCTTCGGAGGTGTATTTTGATTAACAACTTTGTGCAAAACACAGCTTTATTTAATAAAAGTCGGTTGACCAAATTAACAAAACTGAATACACACGGGGACTGGATGAAAAAAGCGCATAAGTGCTTATTCCATTATCCTCGAAATAGAAGAATTTTAAAAAGTGTACGAAGTCGGTGAGGGCGGGACCATGGTCTAGGACTGATCCAGCTAAGAGAGACAAAAGAGTACTATCAACGACAAATTTGACCAGAAAGGAATTTTGATGGCTGCTTCTGCAATCATCTGTTTATAAAATGTACAGAAGTGGCAAATGAACTCAATCCTGTGGAGAATCAGTACAGGTAAATCTAACCAATGAATATAATCTGTTGGCAAAATCGACCTCAATCAACTATTTTCTTAATCAAGTGTAATCAAACTGGCTTACGAATAGTTCAACAAGTAGCGAAGCTATACCTGAATGGGAAACATCAGAGACTTCAGGCCATGGACCATCCTCTCTCACAACCAGAAGAACACTGACCACAGAAAGAGGGACAATACAAGGTCTCACAGGGTTAGTACCCGTGATCCCATGTTCAATACACCCATGATGATGAGTTGAGAGTTATATTATAGTCCCAGCGGAAATATATCCGATTTAGGGACTGGAGTCGCAAGTCATCCCACTGGACCTCCTCGTGCCATCCTGGAGATAGTACAATGCTGATGAATGCAAACCAGGCCCATGCAGGAAAAAAAGTGCCGCGCATGAGCCCATATTATAGCATAATATTACACCTATTTTGATTGGTTGGTATTTATAGTTTGTTATTTGACTTTCACAATTTCTCAAAAGTGTTATCAAAAACAAAAGTAAGTACTAACAATATCGTATTTTTTCCTTCTTAAAAATAGTTACTTACACTATAATAATAATAATAATAATAATAATTGGACCTTATATAGCGCTATATCTTGCAAAGACAAATCAAAGCGCATGCATTCAACCTAATCTTACACAGTCATGCAACCAGTGACAAATAATCAATAGTTTAAACAAACAGATATTTACAAACATGGTGCCTGCAGAAAAAATCTATGAAATAAAATTTCAATCGTCAAATGTTTTTCAAAAGCACACACACACTCACACAGATCGTATACTTTAGCAGGGTGATAGGGCATGAGTTAGTGAAGGTGGGATAGATCTGATATGAAACAGGAGGGGGAAATCTTAGGTTTGAAATAAATATGTCTTGAGGCTGGATTTAAAATTGTCATAACTAGATTTCTGGCGAAGATAGAGAGGGAGCTCATTCCAGGTCGATGGACCCAAAATAGAGAAAGAGCGGCGGATTCGTAAGCACAAGGTATCTGCAGTAGAGCGGAGGGAACGTGAAGGAGTGTACAGGTTAAGACATTCACAGAGGTAGGAGGGTGCAGTTTTGTGGAGACATTTGTAACAGAGGGTACTGATCTTATACACTCTCTGTGGCAAGGCAGCCAGTGGAGATATTGCAAGACAGGGATAATGTGCTCAGATTTTTGTATTTCTGAGAACTAGTCGAGCTGCGGAGTTTTGTATACATTGAAGGGAGTGGATAGATGATTATGGCAGACCAGACAAAAAAGAATTGCAATAGTCCAGACGTGAAAGAATGAGAGAAGTGACAAGTTTGGCTGTTGCATTGGTGGACAGGTACTTTCGAATTACACTAATACGCTGTAATTGATAGTAGCACGACATTGATAGTAGCAGGACTGACAGGGCTGGGTGATGATTTTTTTTCATAGAGAGTGTGTTGTCGATAAGGACACCTAGATACTTCACAGCAGTGGATAGAGGGACTGATACTATACATATAACTTAAAATATGATTAGCTCCCCACATCAGCAACTATAATCAAAACAGTACAAGGGAAGGAACTATGTGGGCAGTTAACTCTTGCATGCCCTAGCACGTCTCTACAACCCCTAGTTGCACATTAGGGCCAAATCTCCAGATAAGACCCATTTGTGCATAACAGATTTCTCAATTAACAAAGTGGTGATTAACGAATTGGTGGTTTCTCATCATTGGTAATACCAAACACAAAAACTACCTATTTATGAGAGGTGTTACAATATACTTGCTCCCCAAAACTATCATTTGGTGTTACACTATACCCATAAACAGAGAGCAGTCATATGCCAGTAACATCCTCCACACACATATAATTTTGTGCACATACAGAAGTCCCTTTTATTCAGTCAGAAGACTTTCTAAAATGATAGCACGAATAATTATGGCAAAACATTTTTCAACAGTCAAGAAGATCAAATACACCTCCAAATGACACAGATTTTAATGTTGACACAAACAGCTCTTGGTGAGAGTCAGAATGCCTCATTAATGAAGATGAGACGGCCACCAAACAGCTTCAATGCAGAAAGTCACCAGGCGTTGATCATATTCCAGGGGAGGTGCTGATGCACTCGGGAGTCGGTGGGCTAAGAGCTAGGCATTACCTATGATATAATGTCTGAGTTGCTTTTGCGCCTGATGGCTGCATCGGTGTGTGGCTCTGTGAAAGTGTGTGATTTTTGTGTTTTCTGTTATGGTATGAGGACAATTTTATATCACTGTGTTTTTGTTTGTGTTTTTCTCTGGATTCTAACGGTCAGACCAGTTTTACTTGAAATTGCCTATTTTGTAAAATATTTCAATTCTAAATTGTTCATCTTGTAAATATTTTTGTTTGAAAAATGGCAACATGATGATTTGTGTTTACCTTGCTGTACTAGCTTTTGCCACCCTTTCTACCTTGCCCCTGCTGCAGCGTGATAAACTGCACGTGTTTCACGAACTTCATCCACCACCACCACCACCAACATCCAGCTTTCCTCACTCCAGCCCAATGACACACACCACTGTAGATCTGAGAACACTATTCTTACGTGAAATTGGCCGCAAACAAAACGGACTTGATGAAGCTACAAAGCAACATATTTCAAATCTAGGTATTCATCGCAGAAAAACCAGAAGAGGATCACGTGCAGGCAGACGTCATCGCCTGCAGTGTGCCCGGCCTCCACGTATCTCCCCCCTCACCTCTGACCTCACTTCCGTAACCACTGACTACGCTGCCTAATCTTCCCGTGACATGCTTCCCCCTGTTACTGATTTATCTTCTATGTGTGAAAAGACTTTTCTTGATTGTAATGTGCTTCATGCTGTGTACAAAGATTCAGATCCCCTGCCTGACTCAGTTCCTTTACCACCCTCCACACCTGACTCACCACGTAAACTCTTGTCTGTTCTCCCACTGTCTACTTATCTGCCATCGCCTTCATCTTCTTCCTCAGATCCTTGTCCTAACTCACCACTTTCTCCTTCAACCTCTCCGTCTCCTTCAAATCTTCTTCACATCTGTCTGCACAATGCACAATCTGTTTGCCCAGATGGAAAGGCTGATTTTCTTTCCGGTTTTATCTTTGAAAAAAAACCTAGATTTAACTTTTCTCACAGAAACATGGTTAAAACAACAAGGCCATGAACCTATGATAAAACAGCTAACACCACCTGGCTATAAGACTCTTTCCTTCCCCCCGACTCTCCCGTGGAGGTGGCATCGCTGTCGTTTACAAGGACACGCTGCATCCGGCTCTTTCTTTCTGCCACTCCCTCCCTTTCTCACCGGAATCTTTCGAAGTCTGTGAACTCAACCTCAACCTACCCGGCCATTCTGTCACTTTCTGCTGCCTTTACCGCCCACCTCCCAGCCGTAAAAACAATCTGACATCTTCCCTTTTTCATCAAGATATCCAATCTCTCCTTGATCACTACAGCCTCTCTCCCAAGAGACTTATCATTCTTGGCGACTTTAACTTCCACTTTGACAACCAGTCTTCTCACGATGTCAAACGTCTTTCTCTTTATTTGTCTAACCACTCTCTGTCCCAGCTGGTAAATGAAGCTACACACAGATCGGGTCATATTTTAGATTGGCTCATCACTGATGTTTCACAAGATCTCATCAGGTCTGTATCCGTCACCAATGAACTGCTTTCTGACCATTCTGCCATTCTTTTCTTTCTCAACATTGCAAGGCCTATTAAAAAGAAAAAGTGCGTCACCCGTCGCAATCTCAAGGCCATAGATATCCAAACTTTCTCTACCCAAGCTGCTGAACGCCTACCACTATTCCCTGACCACAGTGACCCGTCTAAACACTACAACACTGTTCTTGGCCAACTGCTCGATGACACGCGCCTCCCACCGACCTCATTCTTCCTGATAGGCCCTGCGCCCCATGGTACACCCATGATATCCTGGTCGCAAAACGCAAACGCCGACAACTCGAGCGACAATGGCGCAAAACAAAAACTGAAATAAATAAACAACTCTTTCGAAAACAAATCAACAAAGTCAAAACCTAAATCCATTCAGCAAAGAAAAAGTATTACTCTGCTCAAGATCTTGATGCTACGTCCATGAAATCTCTCTTTTCCCTCACCTCAACTCTTCTGGGATCCGCAAAGGCAACGCCTCTACCCACTGTTCACAGCCCTTCTGATCTTCCTGCTATATTTTCTTCATTCTTCTCTGACAAAGTCCGCAACATTCGCTCCAGACTGGATCAGACTTCTTTCCAACCCGCACCTCCTGATCCCCAATTCACTGGCATTCCTCTCCTTTTCTTTCATCCAACAAGTGAGAATGAAATCAAGACAATTCTGAAAGAAATGACAATAAAATCATGTGATCTCGATCCTATACCTCCTTCTCTTCTCACTCAGTGCATTCCACAGCTCATACCCACTATCACGAAAATAGTAAACTGATCTCTTCTCCCAGGAATTTTGCCATCAGCTCTCAAAACTGCTATAGTTACACCTCTACTCAAAAAGCACGACCTCGACCCTAACATTCTGAAGAATTACAGACCTGTTTCTAACCTACCTTTTATCTCTAAAGTCCTTGAAAAAGTTGTTCTGAAACAACTCAATAGCCATCTTCATTTCAACAATCTCCTTCCCCCTTTTCAGTCTGCCTATCGTGCCAACCACAGCACCGAGACTACCCTAGTCCACACCTTAAACACGCTATTGCACGCTTCTGACTCAGGAAAAAATATCCCTTCTCACTCTCCTCGACTTGTCTGCAGCCTTCGACACTATAGACCACTCAATTCTTCTCTACCGTCTCCAAAACACGTCTGGTATTAAAGACACAGCCCTCACCTGGTTCAGTTCATACCTTACAGACCGATTCCACACAGTTACAGTAAATAAGATTCAATCAGCACCTGCCAAACTGGAATGTGGAGTCCCACAGGGGTCAGTTCTCGGCCCTGTTCTTTTCACTCTCTACACTGCCCCACTTTCACATATAATAAACCGTCATCAAATCAGCCATCATTTTTATGCAGACGACTCTCGGATTCTTAGCAGTGAAACTCCCGAAAATCTGCCTTCTCTCTTGACAAATATGTCCTGCTGCCTTCAAGATATTCAAAATTGGATGATAGAGAACAAGTTACAACTAAATGCAGATAAAACCGAAGCCATGCTTATAGGGACCAAACACAAACTCTCTTCCATAACAACAGCTTCAATAGAATTCGGCAATACGTCTGTCCCTCTGTCCACTGTAGTGAAATATCTAGGGGTAGTTATCAATAACACGCTCTCCATGCAAAAATTCATCACCCAAACCTGCAAGTCGTGCTACTATCAATTACGGTGCATTAGTGCATTTCTTAAGTATCTGTCCACTAATGCAACATCCAAACTAGTCACATCTCTCATTCTCTCACGTCTGGACTATTGCAATTCTCTTCTGGCTGGTCTGCCAGCATTATCTATCCACCCTCTTCAACGTATACAAAACTCTGCAGCTCGACTAGTCCTCAGAAAGAAAAAAAATCTGAGCACATTACTCCTCTCTTGCGATCTCTTCACTGGCTGCCTGTGCCACAGAGGGTAAACTATAAGATCTGTACCTTCTGTTACAAAAGTCTCCACAAAACAGCACCTTCCTACCTCTGTGAATGTCTTCACTTGTACACTCCTTCTCGTTCCCTCCGCTCTGTTGCAGATACCTTGTGCTTAAGAATACCTAGATTCAACCAGTCCACTGTTGGCCGTCGATCTTTCTCTGTTTCTGGTCCAGTGATCTGGAACGACCTCCCTCTCTCCCTTCGTCAAAAGCCTACCTATGATGCTTTTAAATCCAGCCTAAAGACGCATTTATTTCAAACCTAAGATTATCCCCTCTTGTTTCATCGTATTTCTGTCCCTGCCCTCAATAATCCCCCCTCCCCATCAGCCTGCCCGAGTGTACAACCTTTGTGTGTGTGTGGGGGGGGGGGGGGGGGGGGTGCGCGCGTGTGTTTACATTTGTATTTGTAAAAACTGTTGATTTGTTGCGTGTGTGTGTTTACATTTGAATTTGTAAAAATCTATTAATTGTAACTGGCTGCATGTGAAAGACTAGGATGAATGAGAGCGCTTTGAGTTGTTTTTTGCAAGATATAGCGCTGTATAAATTCCATGTATTATTATTATTATTATTATTGTTATATAAACTGTGAAAGACCGGTCAGGGGCCAGCAGACTGCAAGTCAAGAGAATTTGTCATGCTCCTCAAGAGCAGATAACATATCACAAGATTGTAAGAGCTACAGGAGGCTAGCCCTTATCTGTCTTTAAGCAAGATATTGCTTATCATAGAATTAAAATAAGATAAAACAAAATTTACACGCATGCACACAGGGACTTGATGTAGAAATGAAAAGCACATAAGTGTTTATTCATCATCCTCAAAATAAAGATTTTAAATACATTTCACACACACACACACACACACACACACACACACCACAGATACACACACACCTCCACCAACAGTACTAACAGCATCAGGAGCAGCAAACCAGGATATAGTACTAACAGCATTAGGATCAGCAAGACATAGTACTGACAGCATTAGGAGCAGCAGTTCAAGACATAGTACTGACAGCATTAGGAGCAGCAAGACATAGTACTGACAGCATTAGGAGCAGCAAGACATAGTACTGACAGCATTAGGAGCAGCAAGACATAGTACTGACAGCATTAGGAGCAGCAAGACATAGTACTGACAGCATTAGGAGCAGCAAGACATAGTACTGACAGCATTAGGAGCAGCAAGACATAGTACTGACAGCATTAGGAGCAGCAAGACATAGTACTGACAGCATTAGGAGCAGCAAGACATAGTACTGACAGCATTAGAAGTAACAGTTCAAGACAAGGTACTAACAGCATAAGGAGCAGCAAGACATAGTACTGACAGCATTAGGAGCAGCCGTTCAAGACCTAGTACTTGACAGAATTAGGACCACCACTTTAAGACTTAGTACTGACAGCATTAGGAGCAGCAAGACAGAATACTGACAGCATTAGGAGCAGCAGTTCAAGACATAGTACTGACAACATTACGAGCAGCAAGACATAGTACTGACAGCATTAGGAGCAGCAAGACAAAGTACTGACAGCATTAGGAGCAGCTATTCAAGACATAGTACTGACAACATTACGAGCAGCAAGACATAGTACTGACAGCATTAGGAGCAGCAAGACATAGTACTGACAGCATTAGGAGCAGCAAGACATAGTACTAACAGCATTAGGAGCAGCAAGACATAGTACTAACAGCATTAGGAGCAGCAGTTCAAGACAAAGTACTGACAGCATTAAGAGCAGCAGTTCAAGGCATAGTACTGACAGCTTTAGGAGCAGCAAGACATAGTACTGACAGCATTAGGAGCAGCAGTTCAAGGCATAGTACTGACAGCTTTAGGAGCAGCAAGACATAGTACTGACATCATTAAGAGCAGCAGTTCAAGGCATAGTACTGACAGCATTAGGAGCAGCAAGACATAGTACTGACAGCATTAGGAGCAGCAAGACATAGTACTGACAGCATTAGGAGCAGCAGTTCAAGACAGAGTACTGACAGCATTAGGAGCAGCAGTTCAAGACAAACTACTAACAGCATTAGAAGCAGCAGTTCAAGACATAGTACTGACAGCATTAGGAGCAGCAAGACATAGTACTGACAGCATTAGGAGCAGCAAGACATAGTACTAACAGCATTAGGAGTAACAGTTCAAGACAAAGTACTATCAGCATTAGGAGCAGCAAGACATAGTACTGACAGCATTAGGGAAAGCAGTTCAAGACATAATACTGACAGCATTTGGAGCAGCAAGACATAGTACTGACAGCATTTGGAGCAGCAAGACATAGTACTGACAGCATTTGGAGCAGCAAGACATAGTACTGACAGCATTAAGAGCAGCAAGACATAGTACTGACAGCATTACGAGCAGCAAGACATAGTACTGACACCCACTGCCTGTCTGAACTTCCATCCATATTTTCTGCCTTCTTTTCAGACAAAGTTCGAAACATACGCTCCAGACTTGATCAAACTCAATTCCAGCCTGCCCCTTCTGACCCCCAGTTCACTGGCACTCCTCTCTTCTCCTTCCATCCCACAAGTGAAAAAGAAATCATGACAATTCTGAAGGAAATGACTATAAAATCATGCGACCTTGATCCCATACCTGCTCCTGTTTTCTCACAATGCCTTCCACAACTTTTGCCTATTATCACTAAAATAGTAAACTCATCTCTTCAGTCAGGAAATTTTCCATCAGCTCTTAAAACAGCAGTAGTCACACCTCTACTGAAAAAGCACGACCTCGATCCCAACATTCTGAAGAATTATAGGCCTGTCTCAAACTTACCCTTTGTCTCTAAAGTACTAGAAAAATTTGTTCTCAAACAGCTCAACAGTCACCTTCATTCCAATGATCTTCTTCCCACTTTTCATTCTGCCTATCGCCCCAACCACAGCACCGAAACCACCCTAGTCCATACTTTAGATACACTTCTACTTGCTTCTGATGCAGGAAAAATCTCCCTCCTCACTCTTCTTGACTTATCTGCAGCCTTTGATACCATAGATCACTCAATTCTTCTTTCTCGCCTCCAAAATACGTTTGGTATTAATGGCACAGCCCTCACCTGGTTTACTTCATACCTCACAGACCGGTTCCAGAAAGTTATTGTAAACAAAATTCAATCAAAACCTGTCAAAATGGAATGTGGAGTCCCGCAGGGATCAGTCCTGGGCCCTGTTCTCTTTACTCTCTACACTGCTCCACTCTCACATATAATAAACAACCACCCTATTGATTATCATTTCTATGCCGATGATACTCAGCTTCAGTGCAGCGATACTGTTGAAAACTTGCCTTCCCTCCTGACAAATATGTCCTACTGCCTTCAAGACATTCAAAACTGGATGGCTCAGAACAAGTTACAACTTAATGCCGATAAAACCGAAGCCATGCTCATAGGGACCCAACATAAACTTTCCTCTATCACAAAAACTTCAATAGAATTCGGCAATACGTCAGTTCCTTTGTCCAACTCTGTGAAGTATTTAGGAGTAGTTCTTGACAACACACTTTCTATGAAAAAATTCATCACCCAGACCTGCCAGTCTTGCTACTATCATTTACGGCGCATAAGCGCGATTCGTAAGTATCTGTCACCTGATGCAACTTCCAAGCTTGTCACATCTCTCATTCTTTCACGTTTAGACTACTGTAATTCTCTTTTGGCTGGCCTACCAGCATCATCTATCCACTCTCTTCAACGCATACAAAACTCTGCAGCTCGACTGGTCCTAAGAAAGAAAAAATCTGAACACATCACTCCTCTTCTGCGATCTCTTCACTGGTTGCCTGTCTCACAAAGACTGGAGTATAAAATCAGTACCCTCTGATTCAAATGTCTCCACAAATCTGCACCCTCTTATCTCTGTAACTGTCTTCACCTGTACACTCCATCCCGTTCCCTTCGTTCAGCCGCAGATATTTTGTGCTTTTGAACACCCACATTCAAACAAACCACTGTTGGCCGTCGCTCCTTCTCTGTTTCTGGTTTATCCACCTGGAATGACCTCCCTCTTTCACTTCGTCAAAAGCCTTCACTTGATTCCTTCAAATCCAGCCTCAAAACACACTTATTTCCTACCTGAGACTTTCCCCCCACATATCTGTCCCTAATTTTCAACAGCGTCTTTCACCTTCTAAGTGTTGTTCCGTGTGTGTGTGTGTGTGTGGTGTGGTGTGTGTGTGTGTGTGTGTGTGTGTGTGTGTGTGTGGTGTGTCTGGTGTGTTGTGTGTGTGTGTGTGTGTGCGGCGTGTGCGTGCGTAGTGCACGCGCATGGATTTGAAATCTGTTGCTCATTATGTTTAAGGAGAGTTGCATGCCTGTAAATGATTGAGTGCAAACGCTTCGATTTGTTTGTTTTTTACAAGATTCAGCGCTATATAAATTCCATATATTAATATTATTTATATTATTACTAACAGCATTAGGAGCGGCAAGACATAGTACTGACAGCATTAGGAGCAGCCGTTCAAAACATAGGAATTGACAGAATAAGGACCACCACTTTAAGACTTAGTACTGACAGCATTAGGAGCAGCAAGACAGAGTACTGACAGCATTAGGAGCAGCAGTTCAAGACATAATACTGACAGCATTAGGAGCAGCAAGACATAGTACTAACAGCATAAGAAGCAGCAAGACAAAGTACTGACAGGATTAGGAGCAGCTATTCAAGACATAGTACTGACAGCATTAGGAGCAGCAAGACATAGTACTGACAGCATTAGGAGCAGCAAGACATAGTACTGACAGCATTAGGAGCAGCTATTCAAGACAGTACTGACAGCATTAGAAGCAGCAGTTCAATACATAGTACGGACAGCATTAGGAGCAGGAAGACATAGTACTGACAGCATTAGGAGCAGCAAGATAAAGTACTGACAGAATTAGGAGCAGCAAGACATAGTACTAACAGCATAAGGAGCAGTAGTTCAAGACATAGAACTAACAGCATTAGGAGCAGCAAGACATAGTACTGACAGAATTAGGAGCAGCTGTTGAAGACATAGTACTAACAGCATTAGGAGCAGCAAGACATAGTACTGACAGAATTAGGAGCAGCTGTTGAAGACATAGTACTAACAGCATTAGGAGCAGCAAGACATAGTACTGACAGCATTAAGTGAAGCAAGACATAGTACTGACAGCATTAGGAGCAGCAAGACATAGTACTGACAGCATTAGGAGCAGCAGTTCAAGACATAGAACTGACAGCATTAGGAGCAGCAAGACATAGTACTGACAGCATTAGGAGCAGCAAGACATAGTACTGACAGCATTAAGTGAAGCAAGACATAGTACTGACAGCATTAGGAGCAGCAAGACATAGTACTGACAGCATTAGGAGCAGCAAGACATAGTACTGACAGCATTAGGAGCAGCAGTTCAAGACATAGTACTAACAGCATTAGGAGCAGCAGTTCAATACATATCTCTAACACCATTAGGAGCAGTAGTTTATGACACAATGTACAATGTGAGCTCTTCAAAACACATCACCTCAATAAATAAAATTCAAAACATATCATCTCTCCAATCTCCATTCCAAAAGGTTACTATCAGATGGGACATTCAAAAAAATTATACAAATTTTTCAACATCTCAAAAGGAGTTAGACAAAGATGCATCCTCCCGCCTCACCTTTTCAATGTTTACACAGAGGAAATCATGAGAGAGTCTAAGAGTGAGGACATGAGCCTCAAGATCGTAGGCAGAACCTTGACTAATCTGTGCTTTGCTGGTGGTACAGCACTACTTGCTGGCATCACCGCCAGCATGAAGAGACTATTACACAGGGCAGATGGAACAGGAAGAAGAGCTTGTCTCCAGGTCAATGCCAAAAAGGCAAAAGTGCCCATGTTGCCGAACCAGCTGCCAAACAGAGCATGAAATAAAGATTGACAAAACTCCTTTAGAAAATGTCAAAGACTTTATTTAAACATCTTGGCTCAGTCAAAGCAAATGACGGATCGTGTACCAAAGACACCACACAAAGACAAGGCATGGCAGAAAGTGGACTGATCCAACTCAGCAATAAGTATCTGGAAAGGTTGCAGCATTCATTTCTAGCTGAAAGTGTAAACAATGAAATGCTTTTCATCTCCCTCATGCTATATGACTGTGAAATCTAGACACAAAGAAAAGGCAATGAAAATAATCAAAGCAGCTGATGTACGATTTTTTAGAAGACTGCTCAGATTCAGTTGGACAGATAAACAACAAATGAGCAAATGAAAGCATACTACGTGAGCTGGGAACAAAAAGAAGACTTTGAACATTGATAAATGAAAGGAAATTAAGATATATATGCAAGCCATGCACTTTTGTTCGCTGGAGGGAAAGCCATGATCAGCGCCCTACTAAGAATCTGCAATAAGATCTGGCAGACAGGAAAATGGCCAACACCATGGACACAGTCACTCATCATCACCCTCCCCAAGAAAGGAAATCTACAACAATGCCATAATCACCGCACAATCAGCCTCATATGCCACCCAAGCAAGGTCATGCTGCAGATAATATTGAATAGACTGAAGCCACAAGCAGAGACCATCATTGCTGAGGAACAAGCAGGTTTCAGAGCAGGTCGCAGCACAACAGAACAGATATTCAACCTCAGAATACTATGTGAGCGGTACCTTCAACATCAACAAGACCTTTACCACGTATTTTTCGATTTTAAGAAGGCATTTGACAGGGTGTGGCATGCAGCTTTGTGGGCAACCATGGATTTGTACAGCATCAATGCAAACCTGATCAGACTCATCAAACAGCTGTACAGCGAGGCCACCAGTGCAGTGTACTACAACAACAACATTGGAGAATGGTTTCGAACAACAGTTGGAGTAAGGCAGGGCTGTCTACTCTCACCCACTCTTTTCAACATCTTCCTTGAGAGAATCATGGCTGATGCACTGGAACATCATGAAGGATCAGTCAGCATTGGTGGCAGAACGATCACAAACCTCCGCTTCGCAGATGACATTGATGGAATAGCAGGATCAGAAAAAGAGCTTGCCAGCTTAACAGAACACTTGAATAAGGCCTCTAAAACATACGGCATGGAAATCAGTGCAGAGAAGACCAAACTGATGACTAATAACACCAACGGTATTAGCACTGATATCAGGGTTAATGACCAGAAGCTGGAAACAGTTCAAAGCTTCAAGTACCTGGGAGCCATTGTATCAGACCAGGGATCCAAGCACAGACAATAACAGCTTTGTCAAAACTAACCACCATCTGGAGAGATAAAAATATCTCACTTATCTCCAAGATCAGACTAATGCGCTCCCTTGTCATATCTATATTTCTGTATGCCTGTGAATCATGGACCCTGATTGCAGATTTGGAGAGAAGAGTACAGGCGGTGGAGATGAGATGCTTTCGGAGACTCCTTGGCATCTCCTACAAAGACCACATAAGCAACGAAAGCGTGCATAACAGAATCCAGCAAACCATTGGACCCTATGAGAACATTCTAACGATCGTGAAAAAACGTAAACTTAAATGGTATGGGCATGTCACAAGATCCAAAGGACTTGCAAAGAGAGTTTTACAAGACACTGTCCAAGGAGGAAGAAGAAGAGGCAGACCAAGGAAGAGCTGGGAGGATAACATCAGCGAATGGACAGGCCTAGAACTCAACAAAACCCTGAGAAAGGCAGAACAGAGAGAGGAATGGAGGGAACTGGTTGTTGAGTCTTTGAAGGTGCCCCCACGGTCGTAAGACTACGGGAAAGATAGATAGATAGATAGATGCACTACAAAACCAAGAAACGAACCTCATGAAGACTGTTTTTCAAGACAAAATCAAGGTAAAAAGACCCAAATGCAGACACCACCCTCTTTCAAACTATATCTAAAAAGCCTGTCTCCAAAAACAAAACAAGAAACAGCCAGAAAAAAAAAATCAACACTCAGGCACGTGGGCAGATATACTCTGTTCACTCTGTCTGTCTCTGTCATCCGGTTCATTCCACAGCTTCTCTGACCAGAAGATGAACCGTCCATGTTCATGTTCTTCGGAAAACAAGGCAGCTACAACAGCATCTTGGTTTGTTGTTGCTGGAGACAGTCCATCCAGCCACTCTGTGTTGAGAATGCGGAGATAAGCAGGCTTCTCTAGGCCAATGCGGTGTATTCCCTCAAGGCTTTTTAGCATTTTATATATATCGATAAGTGATTTCCATGTCCAGCTTCTTGAGTGGTCGAGAACTGCACTATCCAAGTCTTCTCTGCAAAATAAAGGCAAAACAAGATGAATCATGATTTGTAATCAATGCGGTCTCCACACTTTTTATCGTTTCTAGACGTTTCTGGACGTGTTGGGAAACCACTCGTTTATCCTTTTGTTCAGAATGGCAATCAGCATGTTCAGGGAACAGTTTTAATAATACAGATATTAATTGTTTTAATCCTTTTGTTCTTAAACTTAAGATGAAAGAGTCCAGGCAAGAAGAAAAAGAAGAAAACCTGTTGAACTTTAAAAGAGACAATCTCTTACATTCAGTAATACTTATTTACACAGTAATGACAAACACAACAATTTAGTTTTGTTTTAGAGTAATGTTGAATGGAGTGAACACATAAAAGATATAAATGACACAGAGACTATGTTACTGGCCTGCTTCAAAAAGTATATTATAAAATGAACAGGAAATGTCTTGAAGCCATGAACAAGTCTTATACATGGCCTCATTTTGATCTTGCTGACATTATCTGGGATGACTGTTCTGATACTACAGCCAACTGTTTAGAAGATCTACACCTTTAAGCATGTTGGAACTGTTTGTGAAACCAGCCATGAAAAACTGCATAAAGAGGCAGGGTTTTGCAACTTTCAAGAAAGAAGATAACGGCATAAAATTATCTATCATTCATTATCATCATCATCAGTCCCGTGACCTTGGCGGTCGTGGAGGAGACACGAAAGACGATGCCGTGGTAAGCCTCCTCCATCAATATCGGTCATCGGCTCTGCAAAGTAGTGCCGAGTCATTCATCCTGGTCCTTTCCCTGATGTTGTCCATCCATGACTTCTTCTGTCTTCCCCTCTTTCTGCCACCTTCGAGTGTTCCCTGCAGTACTGTTTTTGGCAGTGTTGTGGCGGGTGACGTGGCCGAATCATGTCAGCTTTTTCTTTTTGACGATGGTGAGAAGGGGTTCCTGTGGACCTGCCAGCCGTGTTATTTGGCTCTTGACAAATTCATTGGTCTTTCGTTCCCTCCAAGATATGCCCAGCAGTTTTCTATGGCATTTTGTTTCAAATGACTGGATCGCTTTGCTGTTTCAGCAGTCAATATCCAGGTTTCACTTCCGTACAGCAGGATAGGCTGAATTAGGGCTTTGTAGAGCTTTAGTATGATTGGAAAATTGATCTCTTTACTTTTCCATATGGTGGTGAGTTTCGTCATGGAAGATGTTGCCATAGCTAGTCTGACTTTGATTTCTGTCGTCGATCGCCCGTCCTTTGTGAGTGTAGCGCCAAGGTATTTAAAAGCGTTTACCTCCTCCAGTTGCTGGCCGTTCATGTAAATTTTAGCAGTGGCGTTGCTCGTGCTGTTCACAAGTACTTTACTTTTCTCCGAGCTCACCTCCATCCTATATGCTTCAGGTCTGTTCTCAAGTCTGGTCGTAAGATCTTGCAGCTCTGTGTTACTTCCGCCCATGAGGTCAATGTCATCGGCAAACCGCAAGTTGTTATGGGGTCTGCCACCAATGGAGATGGTAAAGTGGAAGTCATGGAGGGTCTCTCTCATAATGTTTTCCAAGAACAGATTAAACAGGACTGGAGATAACAGGCATCCTTGTCGGACCCCAACTGTGGTTTTGAAGTAGTCTTTGACCTGATTGTTCAGAAGGACTGCACTGCTTGCGGTGTTGTATAGTGCTTGAATGGTTTGCACTAGTCCTTCTTCAATGCCAAACATTCTGAGGACCTGCCACAGACCTTCGTGCCATACTCTGTCGAAAGCCTTCTTGAAGTCGAGGAAGTTGTGGAACAGGTCTCTCTGATGTTGAAGATGTTTTTCCATCATTATAAGATGGTTAATGGTGCATGTCCAGATTATGTGTTAGATTTGACACCAGGTGCTGTTTCTGAAAGCAA
>CM054156.1:53646487-53688008 GCA_028751875.1 Rapana venosa
AAAAGTGATTGTTCTTAAATGGGGACATGCCACATTAAAGGGAGGGAGCATGTCTCCCCACCCCCTTTTAAACCCCTCCCCAGCCACCTGCTGCGACTGTGACGCCCTTCCTCCAGCCCCCCCAGTGGTTGGCTGGGGTCAGGTCCACCGCACACCCTCCCGTGGGTCCTCACCCTTTGCTTCTTTTCTCTTTTGAAACCCGGGACCCTGGGGAAAGTTTTTCGCATTCATTTTTTGTTTCCCTACATTATGCAAACCTCTGGAATAACAAACGCTTCCATCATTCAAGACAGACTGATCGTTCCCTGTCCATATTTTTGTACCAGTGAAACGGGGACCATAACATCAAAATTAAAAGAAGGATACACAAAAGGAATGAATGCTTTGACAAATTCTTGGTATCTCATACGACATCATATAACTACGAAAATAAAAGCCATTTTTAAAAACGCCATCGGGCCATATGAAGAGCCCCTGACTTAAAATAAAATAAACTGAAGGGGTGGGGGCCCCGCACATTTACTCTGACGGGCCAGACTTCCTACAAGGAACATAAACGGGGGGAACGAAGATACAGAAAAGGAAAACGAGGGGAAACAACATAAACAGTGGACTGGCCTTGATGGAATGACAAACTGCGGAAAGCGGAAGCATGAAGAGGGAGAAAGCGGTAGCTAAATTTTTCGGGGGGCTGCAACGGCACTAACTACGGGATGGGTGAAAGGTGGAGGCGAATTTTGATGAAGACATTGAAATTTACATCTGTTTTGAAACTTTTTCCATTCGCTGGCCAGGGGGAAAAAGGAGGAAGAAAGAGTCCGCCCTTCACCCCAAAACAATATTAATAAATTAAACAAATGGAAAAATTTCCCAAAAGAACGAGTGTAAGAACGATCCAACTTAATAAAATAATAAAAACTGATTTTAATACGCTAAATCGTAAAACACAAACAAATCGAAGCGCTTCACTAAAAATCATAAAAACCATTACTCCCCTTTAAACAAATGAACAAAAATTTAAAAACCATGCCGCGCACGTAGCACGTACCACCACGCACACACACACACACACACACCACAAACACACAGCCCCAAACGCGCCCACCACACCAAAACCACCCCAAAACAAACAAAAACCCCACTCGCAAACACACTTAGGAGGTGAAAGTTTGCTGTTGAAAATTGGGTACAGATTTTGGGGGGGGAAAGTCTCGGGTAAAAAAATAAGGTGTTTTGAGGCGGGATTTAAAGGGTATCAAATAAAACTTTTGTCGAATAAAAAAGGGGGGTCTTCCCAGGGGGATGGACAAAACAAAAAGGACGACGATCAACAGGGGTTTTGTTTAAATTTTGGTGTTCAAAACCCAAAAAGTATCTGGGGCTGAACGAAAGGAACGGGAGGGAGTGTCGGGTGAAACATTACAAGTAAGGGGGTGCAGATTGTGAACATTTGAAACAAGGGATTATTTTATACTCCAGTCTTTGTTTAACGGGCACCAGTAAGGGATCGCAGAGGAGGTGAGGGTTTTTAAATTTTTTTTCTTAGGACCATCGACTGCAGAGTTTTGTAGCGTTGAAGAGATATAAATGCGGAGGCCACCCAAAAGAAATTTACTGTAGCTAAAAAAAATAATGAAATAAAATTTTTATATTGTGATAGCGAACTTGAAAAGCAACAAATCAAAGTGCTCAGATTTTTTTTTTTGGAATCTGGTGTTCGAAAGCACAAGTACTGGGGCGAAAAAAGGGAAAGGGGATGGTGTACAGGTGAAGACAGTTACAGAGACAACCACTTTTAGTCGCCTCCTTCCGTTTCTGTCCATCTTTACGTATCTAAACGGAAAGAATGAAAGTGACAAGCGGGAATTGCAAAAGGAAAATACTTCAAATCGCGCTTTGCCCCCGAAATTTGATAGTACAAGACGCAGTGGGGTATGTTTTTTTCATAAAATGTTTGCCCAAGAATACTCCTAAATCTTCACAGAGTTGGAAAAAGGAAACTGACTATTTGCCGATTCTTTTGTTTTTGCGATTAAGAAATTTAGGGTTGACCCCTATAGCGGCTTGGGTTTTACACATTAATTTGTAGCTTGTTCTGAGTCACCTTTTGAATTCTTGAACAAAAGGGACATATTTGTCGGGAAAAAAGGCAATTTTTCAATAGTATCACTGCACTGAAGCGGCATAACATATATCAATAGCTGGTTATCTATTATATTTGAAGTGGAGCAGGTAGAAAGTAAAGAAACGGGTTCGGGACTGCCCTGGGGGACTCTAATCCATTTTGACGGGTTTTGATTAAATTTTTTGTCTACACTAATTTTCTGGAATCGCTGTGAGTATGAAGAAAAACCATGTGGGGGATCCCCTTAAACCAAACTATTTGGAGCGTGAAAAAGAATTGATGGTCTATAGATCAAAAGGCTGCAGATAATCGAGAAGAGTGAGGGGGAAATTTTTTTTCCTGCTCAAAGAAAGAGAAGTTATCTTAATGTGGACGGGGTGGTTTGGGTGCTGTGGTTGGGCGATGGGAAATTTAAAAAAGCGGAAAGGAACTTTTGGAATGATGACTGTTGATGTTTGAGAACAACTTTTTCAGTATTTTAGAAACAAAGGGGAATTTGACACAGGCTAAAAATTTTTTCAAAATGTTGGGATAAAGGGTCTGCTTTTCAGTAGAGGTGGGGCTTTTGCTGTTTTAAAGCTGAAAAAAATTTCCGACAAGTCAGCAAGTCAAAAATTTTATTTCCAGAGGGTACTTAAAATAAAAATCTTTTGCTTTTTTTCACAAGCCATCCTAAAAAAAATTTTCGAATTTATACAAGACTTTACATTATTCATCTTTACCGTTAAATTAAAAACCATAAAAAAAGAGGAAAAAACGAAAAGGGAGAACTTGAAAATACAAATTTACCACATATACATATACTTACACACATACCATGAAAACCCGCCTGAGCGCGTGGGGCCCCACGCCACACACACATTTAAAAAAAAAATTTTTTTAAAAATAAAAAAAAAAATCATAAAACGCAGACAAAAAAAAATTACTTCCCCCTACTTTTACATCCATTCTTTCCCTTTTTATTTTTAGATAAAAAAAAAGGTCAAAATAAAAATTAGAAAATACTAACTTGTCTACTGACAATTTTAAACCTTCAATACCCCCCCTCCTTCCCCCTCCACCCACAAACGGTGCTTTTTTGCGTTCATATTTTTCAAAACGCTTTTAAAAAATGAAAATTTTCACAAAATAGCTAAAAAGCAAAAAAGGCAAATAAGATTAAATAATGTTTCATAATAGAGATAAATTTTAAAACAACAATCCCCCATCACCAAAAAAAACAATAAACAAATGTCCCCTCACCATGAACAAAAACATAACCATGAAAACAGAAAAGCTTTAAAAAGGGTGGGGGTGGGGGAGAATAAAAAGGGGAAGGGAAATACACCTTAAATAAAATTTAATAGTTTTAAAAAAAAAAAACAAATATTTCAAACAAGTAAAACCCCCTATACGATACAAATTAAAAGCCCATAACCCACACTATCAAATAAAAACAATATAACAAAAACAGTATTGCTTAAATAGTACTAATAACTCATCTCAACGCAATAAAAACAACACCACGATAAAATCTATTGAATTAGAAAAGACAAAGGGGCATGGGAGTGGAGGGGAAAGGGAAAGGAGAGAAAGGAGGGGAGAGAGAAGAGAGAGAGAGAGAGAGGGGAAAAGGACACACTATCAAGCTATCAGGTCTACCAAAAAAGATTTTAAAAATTTCCTCCTTTTCCCTTGTTTCAACATTGCAGATTTTTTTACTACTTGCATAGATTCCCCTTTACTTCTTTGCATAATAGTGTGCCTTTTTCCTGCCCCCCCTCCCTCCACACTATACAGTGTGTACGTAAAATTTCTATCTCATAAGACATATTTGAATTTTTTTTTAAGGAATACCATTATGCTGAAATGTAAGATGGTTGAATTGCCGTATTAACATGGTTGATTTTGCCTTATTGTCAATTCCTAGGCATTCATGCTTTAGATGGCTTTTTTACTGTTCTTAAACTGATTTTTTTTTTTGATACATTTTAAGCTTTTTGGGGGAGCTTTTTCCAAAATCACTCCCTATACAAGAACTTTTTTTGAAAGATTTTTCTTGCTGGGAAAATTTTGTAGTATTATTCTGTGTTCATTGATTTTGAAGCATTGTGACTTTGGGGGGCATTCCATTGACAATTTCTGGACAAATAGAGCTTTATTTAGATAAGTCTTTTTAAAGGGTTTGGGAAATATTTTTTTCCCTTTATAATCTTTGAGGGTTGGGACTTGTTTTAGTAAACAAGTTTCAGTCCTTTTATAAAACATAACAATTTTAAAATTTGTAGCACTGCCTGTCCCAAAGAGTAAAAGCAAGAAACTTAGGAAAAAAATAGGCCGAAAAAAAAGATTTTTGGAATGGTTATTCAAAAAATGTTTTTTTTTGATAACTGAAGAGCTTTAAGAAAGACTTTTTTCCTAGCCCACAAGGGCACCCCAAGTAAGTTTTTTGGTCAATAATTACCCCCAGAATTCGTGGGACAACTTCTTAATTACTCTTTACCTATCAACAGGGGTTGGGAATTTATCTTTCATTTTTTGTCTTTTTTGCTTGCTTACATACAACACTTAGTTTTTCGCGTATTTAGGGACATATGGTTTAGCTACCCAAAAACCAATCTGTAAATATTGTTTGAAGTTTGATTGTAATCTTGGGGGGGTAGAGTCACTCCCAATAGAGGGATGTGTCATCAGCAAACTTTTTCACAGCTACATTCTAAAATTGGGGTAAGTCTTTTACAAGTTTAAAAATAAATGGACCCAATATTGACCCTTGTGTACCATTTTTAATAGGTACTTTCTGATGTTTGATTTTTTGCATTTACTACTGCTGCCTTTTTCGACAAAAAGCTTTAAAAGATTTCTTTTTCCGGGTTTTATTTTATACAAGTGAATTTTACGCAATAATAAGGAATTTTGATTACCAAATGCTTTTTCAAAGTCAAAAAAAAGAAGGCCTGTAATTTATTTTCATTGTATTGTTGGAACTGCGAATTTTTAAGAGTTGTGTGACAAAATTTTTTTTACGAAAACCTACTGATTTTTCCATTTAATAATTTTGTTTACAAAGAAAATAAAGATTTTTGGATATGTTTTTCAAAGGTTAGATAAACAGACAAATTTGAAAGGGTCTGTAATTTGAAGACAACAGATCCCCTATTTGTACTGTATTTTTTTGCCTTTTTAAATTTTAAACAAAAAAGTTGTTTTTCTCTATCACAAGTTTACAAGTAGCAGTGTTCCACTATAACTTGACACAAACTTGATTATTTTTCCCTCTAGATTTCTAAACCACGTGTTCGGGAATTTTTTTTAAGAACGGGCTTTCTAAAACGTTTTTGTCATTTGACATATTTGAAGGGGAAATTTTATTTCTTTTGATTTGATATATTTTTCCCTAAACAATGGAGATCTTTTTCATTGACTTGTAAATTTGATATTACTTTGTGGGCAATGTTTGAGAAGGGGTTGTTCAATTCTCAGCTGAATATTTTTAACGTCTTTGACTTTTTGATATGGGTTTTTATTACATAATGTATTGATGGCTTCCCATACGGGCGAAGTGGGTATTTAATTAACAACTTTTGAAGTAATCATTTTTTGATTGCTTTTAGTGAAGTAACTTTTTTTTTTTTTGTGCCCGAACTGCTCATTTGAACCAGTGTTTTCAAATACCTGGGTGTTTTTCGGATTCTATGTTTTTGTTATCCAAGGTGGTTTGATTTTTTCTTGAACCTTTTTTTTAGAAAAGGGTGTTTTCTATACTAAAAAATTCCTAATCCAAAATTCACAGCTTCATCAGGCTCTGATTTGGTATATGCATAAAAGGCGAGTTTTAAGTCGAAAGGAAATTTTGCTCTTTAAAAGTTTTAAATTCCTTAAAAAAAAATTTTTTATGCCCACTTTAATATTTTTGATACATTTTAAACCAAAAACACACTGGATTATTCACTGCACCACAGGGGGAGCAATATTTCTTTTATGGTTTGTTTTGTAGTATGTAAAAACTTTTAAATTTTCTAGATATTTGTTATCCAGTGGCTATCTATTAGTTGATCTGGGCCAAACATGTAATGTTGGGGCCCATTTTGGTTTTGGGTTTTAATTTTCTATTTTTAAAAATCCCAAAGAATAATTGTTTTTTTTTTGTTTAAAAGAAATTACCTCGTCCATAAGGGAGTTAATTTTTCTACCAGTCATGGTTTTCTGAAGATTTCGTAATAAATCCTTTTAATTTTGGTCTATTTTTTTTAATTTTTTCAATCCACTGGATTAAAATGTAAAAAAACCTAAGGTTTAAAATTCTTTTACAACTGACGGGGGGCTATATATGTAAGTAACCCGGTGACTTGGTTTGGAGGATCTTCAGGGAAAGATTGATACCCGGAATATTCATGTGTCATCTTTACTTTTGGGAGAAAGTGGGGATTCAGCTAGACAAAACAAAGAAACTGTTTTCCAAAAGTTGTATATAGGTTCCCCTTCATTTTTTTTGTTTGTTGCACTGCTGAAATTCAGGTACCTACTCGGGCCCTTTTTGTTGCCACTTGTCGAAGTAGAGACATAATATATGTCAGGATTGATTGGGTAATTTATTATATATTTTCTTTCTTACGTTTAAGTAAACATAAAATAGAAGACCCTTTTGTAGGTTTTCTATTCAAAATCAAACAGAAATAAAAATATATGAAGGAACACCCAAAAAAACGAAACAAAACAAAAGTCAATTTCAAAACTGCTCTGGATCTCAAAAAATCGATCTGTTTTATCAAAACAGTAAAAAATCCGTCCCCTTTTTTTTCATACACAAATGGAGATCAAAATAACCAACTACATTAAAGTGTAGAATATTTTTATGGAAATCCACAACTTCTTTTTTTTTCTAATTTAAAACTATCACTACCAATACACGTATTCAAAAAAGCTTAAAAAAAGGAAATCAGTCACAAGCAGTAGATACAATAATAAAGTATAAATTTCTTTAAAATCATAGCAAAATTTCTCTAAAACAACTGTTCTGATTAAGTCTTTTTGGGTAGCAAAAACGCTAATCCAACATCAATTTTTTCAATCAAGCAGACTGCTTGTATAAAAAACCCCAAAATAGCTGCATCCAAATCACTTCTTTCATCAAGCAGCTGCATTATAATCCATAAAAGATGAACACAAAAGATAGTTTTTCTATTTTAGGGTAATAGGTACAAATTGTGGAAGGGTTTTTAAAAAAAGGAGCGTTTTTGGGGCAAGTCGCATACTTATAGTCTTTCCTTCAGAATTGTCATATTTTTTTTCACTTGGGGATGGAGGGAAAAGAGAGGAGGCCCGTGAACTGGGATCAGGAGGGGCCGGCTGGGAAATTTAGTCGATCCAATCTGGAGCGTCTGTTTTGAACTTTGGGCTGAAAAAACCAAAAGATGACGGAAGTTCAGACAGGCTTGGGGTTAGGCAAAAACAGTTTATTTGCAGATCCAGGAGATTTAGGGGAGGAAAAAAGAAAAAATGGATTACACGAGAATTGGGGAAAGTATAGCCCTTTTTTGCTGAATGGATTAAGAGTTTATTGTTCTTTGTTTTTTTGGGAAAAACTGTTTTTTGATTTCGTTTTTTATTCGCCACTCCCGTTCAGTTGCCGGGGTTTGCCTTCGCTTCAAGTGTCTTGGTGTACCAGGACCAGGGCAGTTTTAAAACGGATTACCCCAATGAGAGCTTTGAATATGAGGAAAAATATTTTAACAGCACTATAAAATATTATAAAATAAATATATATATATAATATATATATAATATATATTATAAAATATAATATATATATAATATATATATATATATATATATTATATAATATATATATATATTTATATATATAAATGTGTGGTGTGTGTGTTAACCATAGCCCAAGGACATGACATCACAATGCCCTTTTTGCCTTTTTGGGAGAGGGCAGACAAATTTTCCCACTCCTATCTGTCCTGGGCCAGCTTCTGAAGGGGTTTCCCCCGGTAGTTGGAAGGTCCCAGCTCTGTTTCGACAGTCCGACCCAATATCTTGGTCCCCCGTTTGGGGTTTTCCCCGGGGTTTCCCTGGATGGGTGTTTGGGCGATGTTTCCCTGTTTTCCCCACGGCAGATACCCAAAACCATCCCCATCGCCTATCATGATATGGGGTCCATGCTTTCCGGTTGCAACGGGCAAACGTTCTTGTTGGAGATGGGCTCAGGGCAGAAGATGCCAAGATTCACCTGAGATTCTTCCCGTGGAATGTGGGTAGTTTGTCGAGGGTTTACTCTCATCATCCTCCACACCCGAGCCGTACAAAAGGTGGGAAATCACGCTCGGATAGTCTTGTTTTTTCCTGGGGCTGTACTGGGCGATCCCCACATTGTTCAATTTCTGTAAGCAAGCTTCTTTGCTAATCCCGGGCTTGATTCGCTGCCTGCCCGCCGTCATGCCCAACATGCCCCGAGGGAAATGAACTCTTTTTGTTGGTAAAACTCTCCCTTCCCCGTGACCGGGAGGGTTTCCCCGTTTTAGTGCATCACCTCTGTCTCTTCTGACGATTTTCAGGGCCCATTGCTGGGGCGAAATGCTAGACGGGATGTCTTTTTCTAATGTATGGGGGTAGTAAGCATGCCAATCGTCGGGAAAGTCAGGTCTTTAAAACGTTTAGAAGGGTCCATCTGATGCCCCGTACGTCTCACACCCAATCATTGTCAGGTTTAAGATAGGCTGACATGGGGGACCTTGTCTGACGCCATTTACACTGAAACGGTTTTGCTGTTCCTACTATCACGTGAATTGTTTTTAGCACTCTTAAAACTTTGGATAAACTCCTATGGAATTCCAAAGCTCGGGGAAAGCGCCATACACTTTTTCGATTAAGCTGTCAAAGGCTTTTTTAAAAACTAATGTTTTTAAAGGACGGTTAACTGAGTTTACTGAAATCACATTTACCCAAAAGGGTTCAAAGGCTGATTAAATCTGGAATCTGTGTGTGGACAAAAACATAAAACCAAAACTACCTACATTTTTCTTTTTATTTTTTTTTATTTAAATTTATTTTTTTCTTTTAAAACGAGGGTAATGGGAAAAAGCACTTAAGTGCTTTTTTAAAACCCATCCCCGTTTACGGTTTTTTTAAATTTGTCATCTGTTTCCCCCCGCACACAATGGCCTACTCTTACGAAAAGCGGAATAGGATTTTAAAGTGTGGGAAAAAATGTTCTGCGTGCGTTTGCACAGGGGGGCCCGTTTATATCTCATCCCAAGGGCTTTGGGGGAAATGGGGTCGCACTGATTTAACTCCAGGGAAAATATTTTCTTGAAAAGGGAAACGAAAATGGTTTTCAGATTGCAAGCGCAATGTTCTAAACCCCTAGGCTTCCCCAGAGAAGAGAGAGAGAAGGGGAAAAAGGAGAGAGAGAAAAGGGGGGGGGGGGGAGAGAGAGAGAGAGAGAAGAGAGAAGAGAGAAAAGAGGAAGAGAGAGAGAGAGAGAGAGAAATTTTCAGGTTACATCAACATCAAAATGAACCAAAATCAAATTCTGACAAAACACCCCACTAAAACCTTCTTTTTTTTTAAAAATACCTGTATTGCAGATGATCTAGAGAAAGGGGCAAAAATAAGGGGGAAGCCAAAAAAGAGGAAAAGGGGAAGGCTCACAAAGCAAAAATCCCCGGGAAAACTACCAAAAAAAAAAAAGAAAAGAAGACGAATTAAGTTAAATTACAAAATGCCAATAGCCTGATAAAAGCAGTTTGAAATAATTTATTTAAAAAAGAAGACAAAATACCAGGGGCTTTTTGAACATTTCTATTTACATGGGCTTGGACAAAACAGAATAGGGATATACTGGATATCACACACACAACACACAAAAAGGGTACCACCACACAATGATAACCCCAAAGACACACACACAACACACACACCACAGAAGAAACACACACACAGAGGATAACACAAACCCGACCCCCATAGAGATAACACTCACACAAGGGTTTTCACACATACTTCAACACATACACATAGTACAACACCACACACCCCCCGCCCACCCAAAACCACACAACACAAAAAACCCACACACACCCCACACACCAAACACGCAGGCAGATAAACACAAGAGCGCTATTTGAAAGTATGACGCAAAAAACACCTTTTTTCTGGGGGGCAGAGAGAAGGGGGTCATTTAAGGGAATAATTTTCATAATGACAAGGGAAAGCCCAGTATTTCTAACGTTTTTTTTTCTGACCCTTTTATTTTTAAAATATAAACGTGAAAGAATGGATGAAACAGTAGGGGGAAATAATTTTTTGTCATGACGTTTAGATTTTTTAAAATTTTTAAATTTTTAAAACATTGTTTATTTTAAATGTGGTGTACGTGAGCGCACACACACGCGGGTTTGGATGAGTATGTGTGTGTATATTTAAATTTTGGTAATTTTTATTTTCAATGTAATTTTCTACGATTTTTCCCTTTTTTTCTGGGTTTTAAATTTTAAAGGGAAAGGATGCAATAATGTAGTATTTCAGTATAATCATTAAAAAATTTTTTTTAGATAGATGGCCGATGAAAAAAAAACAAATGCATTGCTTATTCAATTACCATCTGGAAATAAAAATTTCTTGACTTTACAACTTGACTTTAGAAGAATAAAATACAAGCAATCGACAAATAAAATGGCAGCAAAACTGAGAATTACAGTGCACTACTGGGATCCGCCCGCAAAAGCAAACCTAAATTTTAAAATTTTGACAGAAAATGAGCAGACTGAATATTTCAAGAAAAAGGAACCTATATAAAACACAATACATATAAAACAATACACACAAAGCAATTTAATGGAATGCAATTAGTGCAAACAAAACAATACAGACAAAACAAAGAATTACAATGCAAATACAAGCATTACCCAAAACAATCAACCAAAAAATACAATTCAAGACAAAACACCACACCCGCCCCAAAACGGCCACACCCCAAAACCACACCCATCACCAGCCGCCATGGCCCGTGGTTAGCGCCTTGGGTTACGGACGGAAGTCGCGGTTTGATTCCCATAAGAGTCATAGGGATTTTTCGGACTCCGGGCCCCTCCACCAGAGGATGTGCTGTGGGCCGTGGGAAGACTGGACCACACGTCGAGCTTCATCCACTTAACGGATCGAGTTTTAGAGTGTTGCTCAAATTACCGACCCAAAACGCAGGTGTCTGTATCTCCGGGCCTGGTTTGACGCCGATAATTATGAAGTAAGCGTAATACAACCCTTAAATATTCTCAAAGCATAGATTCCACAGCACATCAAATCATCCCCCCATTGTCATGATCATCAGCAATTAAAAAAAAAAATTTCCTCTGAAATTCGGTGGTCCCCCTTTCTCTGGGCTCATGTGACCTCAGATTCGGTTTTCCCAAACACTTCTGTGCCTGTGATGATTTGTGCCAAAGCCTTTGGGGGGGGGAGGTTCGCGGGGACGTCGTTGGAGGGGCTTGTGGTGGTTGCCACCCCGGGGGGGGCAACTCACTCCTGGCCCGCGCTGACAATACTGTGTTAGAGGGGCTTATAGGGGTGTCCTGCGAGTTTTCTCAAAAAGGGACCCCGAAAACCCGCCAAAGTGACCCACAGCAGGCAGGGCCCCCTGGGTTGGTGGCCCCACGTCGACCGAATGATGGGCCCCCGGGATCTCCACTCTGAGGTGAGACATAACAAATCGGGTATGTTGTGGCGGGGAGATTGGAATGACGGGGTGGGAACAGCAGACCGGGGCGTCACAGAAGATAGCAGCAAAAAAAAAAAAAAAAAAAAAAAAACCACACCCTCAACCAACCCACACCACACCACACCATACCAAACCATACCCCACCCCCCCCCCCCACAGTACCCAACCCTACTACACCCCCCACTATACCCCCCCAAGCACACTACACCACACCATACACACTACACCACACACAACCACCAATCATATCATACCAACCCTATCATACCAGCAACACAACAACAAATACACTACACATCAAGTCAAGCACATTTTTTTCCAGATGGGACATTTAAAAAGCAAAAAGCCTTTTCTTTTTTCCCCCTCAAAAAATGTTACTATTATCATCTCTGCAAAGTTGGAATGAAGCCCGCCGCCCTTTCAACAGGACTCTGTTAGACATCTCTTTTGCAAATTTTACACAAGTTAGGGCAGACGACGGATGGTCAGGGTCTACCCAACTTTTCAGACTTTTGCTGTAAAGGCACACAACAACATTCTCAAACAAAATATCCACTGGATCTACAAAAAACTAAAAGCACAGGAAAAAATGCAGTGTAATACCCCCCTCTCCCCCCCATCCCCATGCATAAAAGAAATCATCCCTCCCCACCAACCCTCCTACAGACACTTTGTTGTCACTGAAGATGATAAGGTGACACAATCACTACCTCTTCCATTTAAATTTCGGTTTAATAAGCCCAACTTTCGTAAAAAAAGGGCAAAAAATTCATTTTATTTATTCGTATTTGCAAATTTAAAAATGCATTAAAAAAAAAACAACCCTTAAAAAAAATCACAACTGAGTTTTACAGTTCATTTCCTTTTTTTGTCATTAAAAAGAACATGTCACATGTCAAAAACTAGGGCTTAGAATTCGTGTGTTATTAAGTTTGGTGATCTATAATTGATATATTATTGATAACATTTATTTTTATACCTTGAAATATTTAAAAGCAAGCAAGCAAACAAGCACACAAATAAACATAAAAAACAGCAAAAAAGCTTTGGTCAACATTAACTGTTCCATACCATGTCAACTATGAGTTACTTTAGGTACTACTTACCAGAAAAGCTAAGTGTGTATTTTGGCCTGAGTAGGAATGACTATCATGCTAATGATCCCTACACCTGAACTGACCAATGGCTTCGGGGCATAAGTGATAAAAAGGCCTAGGCCCATATGGGCTTCACAGAACAGCAGCAGACTAGCATATACACAACATGGCTTACAAGGGAAAGGAAGGAAGGAGGTGAGTAGTTGAAAGAAGATTGTTTTAATTCATCATGGACAGGGTTTTATGCTTTAATAATAATAATAATAATATATGGAATTTATATAGCGCTGAATCTTGTAAAAAACAAACAAATCGAAGCGCTTGCACTCAATCATTTACAGGCATGCAACTCTCCTTAAACATAATGAGAAATCCATGCGCGCGCACTACGCACGCACACGCACGCACACACATACACACACACACACACACACACACACACACACACACACACACACACACACACACACGGAACAACACTTAGACGGTGAAAGATGCTGTTGAAAATTAGGGACAGATATGTTGGGGGGAAAGTCTCAGGTAGGAAATAAGTGTGTTTTGAGGCTGGATTTGAAGGAATCAAGTGAAGGCTTTTGACGAAGTGAAAGAGGGAGGTCATTCCAGGTGGATGGACCAGAAACAGAGAAGGAGCGACGGCCAACAGTGGTTTGTTTGAATCTGGGTGTTCGAAAGCACAAAGTATCTGCGGCTGAACGAAGGGAACGGATGGAGTGTACAGGTGAAGACAGTTACAGAGATAAGAGGGTGCAGATTTGTGGAGACATTTGAAACAGAGGGTATTGATTTTATACTGCAGTCTTTGTTGAGACAGGCAACCAGTGAAGAGATCGCAGAAGAGGAGTGATGTGTTCAGATTTTTTCTTTCTTAGGACCAGTCGAGCTGCAGAGTTTTGTATGCGTTGAAGAGAGTGGATAGATGATGCTGGTAGGCCAGCCAAAGAGAATTACAGTAGTCTAAACGTGAAAGAATAAGAGATGTGACAAGCTTGGAAGTTGCATCAGTGGACAGATACTTGCGAATCGCGCTTACGCGCCGTAATTGATAGTAGCAAGACTGGCAGGTCTGGGTGATGAATTTTTTCATAGAGAGTGTGTTGTCAAGAACTACTCCTAAATACTTCACAGAGTTGGACAAAGGAACTGACGTATTGCCGAATTCTATTGAAGTTTTTGTGATAGAGGAAAGTTTATGTTGGGTCCCTATGACATGGCTTCGGTTTTATCGGCATTAAGTTGTAATTGTTCTGAGTCATCCAGTTTTGAATGTCTTGAAGGCAGTAGGACATATTTGTCAAGAGGGAAGGCAAGTTTTTCAACAGTATCGCTGCACTGAAGTTGAGTATCTCGGCATAGAAATGATGATCAATAGGGTGGTTGTTTATTAATGTGAGAGTGGAGCAGTGTATAGAGTAAAGAGAACAGGGCCCAGGAACTGATCCCTGCGGGACTCCACATTCCATTTTGACAGGTTTTGATTGAATTTTGTTTACAATAACTTTCTGGAACCGGTCTGTGAGGTATGAAGTAAACCAGGTGAGGGCTGTGCCATTAATACCAAACGTATTTTGGAGGCGAGAAAGAAGAATTGAGTGATCTATGGTATCAAAGGCTGCAGATAAGTCAAGAAGAGTGAGGAGGAGATTTTCCTGCATCAGAAGCAAGTAGAAGTGTATCTAAAGTATGGACTAGGTGGTTTCGGTGCTGTGGTTGGGGCGATAAAGGGAGACTGAAAAGTGGGAAGAAGATCATTGGAATGAAGGTGACTGTTGAGCTGTTTGAGAACAACTTTTTCTAGTACTTTAGAGATAAAGGGTAAGTTTGAGACAGGCCTATAATTCTTCAGAATGTTGGGATCGAGGTCGTGCTTTTTCAGTAGAGGTGTGACTATTGCTGTTTTAAGAGCTGATGGAAAATTTCCTGACTGAAGAGATGAGTTTACTATTTTAGTGATAATAGGCACAAGTTGTGGAAGGCATTGTAAGAAAACAGGAGCAGGTATGGGATCAAGGTCGCATGATTTTATAGTCATTTCCTTCAGAATTGTCATGATTTCTTTTTCACTTGTGGGATGGAAGGAAAAGAGAGGAGTGCCAGTGAACTGGGGGTCAGGAGGCGCAGGCTGGAATTGAGTTTGATCAAGTCTGGAGCGTATATTTCGAACTTTATCTGAAAAGAAGGCAGAAAATATGGATGGAAGTTCAGACAGGCTGTGGGTGTTAGGCAGAGGAGTTGTTTTTGCAGATCCAAGGAGATTTGAGGTGAGGGAAAAAAGAGATTTTAGGAGTAGCACGGGAAAATTTTGGGGAAGAGTAGTAGTCTTTTCTTTGCTGAATGGTTTAAAAGATTTGATTTTGTTTATTTGTTTTCGGAAAAGCTTTTGTTGTTTTCGTTTTTGACTTCCCCCACTGCCGTTCTAGTTGCCGGCGTTTGCGCTTCGCTATCAAAAATGTTTTGGGGTATACCATGGCGCACAGGGTCTGTCAGGAGGAATGATCAGTAGGAGGTGCATGCTCATCAAGCATTTTGGCGGAAAATAGTGTTATAGTGATCAGAGAGGTCAGTGTGGTCAGAGGTTTGTGAAAAACGTTCGGAAGCTTTTGGGGAAAAGAAGGTAGAAAAGTCCTAAGACCTTAAGATTACGACGAGTAACATATTTCTTCTTTCTGACAGGTTTTGTGATGTTGAGATGGAAAAGAATGGCGGAATGATCAGAATGCAGTTCGTCGGTGACAGAAACAGATGTGACAAGATTGAATTTGCACAGTTGTGGTTTGTAGTACATGATATCTTACACTACGGTGATTGTTCTTTTTAGTTTACACATGTGGACAACCAAAGTGTTTAGTTGTAAGTAGCCATGTTTTGATTTGTCCTTGTACCTTTAGCAACATATCTTTGTTTAAATCATAGGGTAAGCCTAAGAGAAAGAATAGGTCTCACCACTAATATTTTGTATTATTTCATTTAAAACTCTCTGGCATTGTGTTCTAGCTGTTCATATGACACTACACCTCAAAATGCTGTGTCATACATGTTCATACATTAAACACACACAAAAAAATTAAATATTTCAGCATGTTCAAGGGAAACTACTCATGCTGTTGGCTAAAATAGTCTCTTTTTCAGTGAAGTTCCTTACCTTTAAATATCACTCACTTTGTGTGTTCATGCTTTTTTCCCCTTCATCTTCTAAACATCAGGTGAGTTTACAATTTTTCATGAGAAAAACTGTGACAAAGAAGATATACATGCTGAAAGAGGCAGCATTGGCAAAGTTTACTGAAAAGTGGTCCCTGAGCCTCAGGAATTATAACTGTCTAGTGTGAATCATTGTGATTATTTTCCTTGTGGATTAGCTGATGGATACTTACACCTTGTTGAGGTAGTATGTGTGTGTATCAAAAGGTTTGTTTTTCTTTAGCATCCACTGACTTACTTTAAGGCAAAACACAAAAATTGGAAGATCTTGGACAATATATTTTTGTGAACCTAGTCGAGGTACTTCAAATAAACTTTAATACGACAATGTTCGGTTTTATCAATTTGAAAGTAATATATTGTAGATATCTATTATTCTTCTTCTTCTTCTTCTTCTTCTTCTTCTTCTTCTTATTGTTGTTGTTGTTGTTGTTATTATTGATATTAATATTATTAATATTGCCAAAAGAGCATGTTCACAATTTTGTCAAGATATGAAATGGACTGCATTTCTATTGAGCTAATCAACCTTCATTGAGCTAGGTGAACTGTGTAATGTCTTCTTCACACCACCAGCTAAAACATTATTTGTTAACTGAGAAATCAAAATCATGGAGGGATTAAATCTCTCTCTCTCTCTCTCTACACACACACACACACACACACACCACACACACACAAACACACACACACACACACACATACACACACAACACAAACACACATTCACATATAATGGCGTAGCACTAGCAAGTTTCTTCCCTTTCCTTGCCTATTTATTTTTAGGAGCTATTCTATGGGAGTTTTTTTATATCTAAAACTGCTTTGAAATGCAGTGAGTGGACAGTGAAGTGGTTGAAAAAGGAGTTGAAGTGAATCCCTTGGGGTTTGGGAAGGATGAGAACGCTGATTTGCAGGAATGGTGGCAGACTGGTTTGACTGAATCTTTAAGTGTTGTGAAGATGTTACCATTTGACAGATCTGATCAGAGAGTAAATAGAGTAAGCACACTAGGCCGGTAGATACAAAGTTCTTGTCAACTGCTCCAATTAACTTTATAATAATAATAATATAGTGTTTCTGCATTGTTATATAAACAACACGTTAAAGATGACTCCACAAAAAACATAATTTTGTTGACTGACATGGTTGCCAGATTTAAAGTAGCTATCATTGTTATAGAGCTGCATCCTTATGTCTGTGGTCATTACTGAAGTGTGATAACTCTTGACACCACATGAATACAGTCCCTTCCTCTCTACAGCCTTGCTTCTCAGCTGTTCCCTTCAAATATCGTTTGTCGTTTTTGTGAATTATTGTGAGCCTTTCTTTCTGATCTTGCTTGGGCTGCTCCTCCACCTTTGTGTGTATGTGTGTGGGAGGGGTGGTGGGGGTGGTGAGGGGAGAGGCTTCATGTACACACATACATAGTTATACACATGTACACGCATACCCATGCTTAATGGCCCATCTGAGAGAGACTTTATTGTTGAACAGTGCAAGTTTCATGGAAGCTGTTTCATAGAAACCAAACTTTGATAGGAAGACAAATATGATTGTTCTTAACATGTGCACACTATGACAGTTACTGTGTTGGATAGCCAAGGACCCTGTAAGCCAAAAGCATAAATATCTCAGTAGCAATGCAACTGAGTACTACTACTACTGCTGCTATTGCTACTACTACTACTACTACTACTACTACTACTACTACTACTACTACTACTACTACTGATACTGCTGCTGCTGCTACTACTATTGCTGCTGCCTCTGCTGCTGCTACTACTGCTGCTGCTCCTACTACTATTGCTGCTGGCGCTACTACTACTGCTACTGGTACTGCTGCTGCTACTACTTCTGCTGCTGCTACCACTACTACTACTGCTACTGCTACTACTGCTACTTCTTCTGCTACTGCTACTTCTACTAGTACTACTACTACAACTGGTGGTGGTGCTGCTGATACCACTGCTGCTACTGCTGCTGTTACTACTACTACTGCTGCTGTTACTACTACTACTGCTGCTGCTGTTACTACTACTACTGCTGCTGTTACTACTACTACTGCTGCTGCTACTATTAATGCTGACGCTGCTACTACTAGGGCTACTACTACTGGTGATGGTGGTAGTGCTGCTACTTCTACTACTACTACTTATAATAATAATAATAAAATAATAATAATAATAATAATAATAATAATAATAATAATAATGATGATGATGATGATGATGATAAAAGCAGTGGCAGTAGTAGAAATAGTAGTGTTCTTGTTGCTGTACTTATGACAGTTAATGTTTCCATTATTTTGTGTTGGATGTTGCAAACCCACTGTCAGTGGATGATAATCGTGTGGCGTGTCTTACAGCAATGACCCCATGAGGCTGCCAGCTGTCATGGTGGGCATGATTCTGGAAAATCTGGACCCCTGCCCCTTACTGAACGGCCGACTGGTGAGTACACTGATGTCGCTGTGGATAGGCAATGGGGAAACTGTTAGGGAGGGCCGGGGGAGGGGGTAGGGAGGGAGGAAGGAGGGCACTTCCTGGCCAAGTGGCAAGTACAATGATGCCATTGTGAATTGCCCAAGTCATAAAAATGCTTACAGCGATGGACAAGACGATTGGAAATCTACAGTCTAGGATGGATGAACAAAACAAGAAAATGCAAACGGAAATGGCGATGTTCTGAAAGAAAACAAAGAGATGAAGGAAGTCGATGTAACAATCTGATCTTTCATGGAATTCCCCCCCCTCCCCCCAGGGGCAAAGAGAACTGTGGTCAGACTGTGAGGAGGCAGTGAAGGCGGTGCTGAAGGCCGTGATGGGCATGACAGAAGACGTGGAGACTGAACGCGCACATCGACTTCAGAGAGGAGGGCAGTCCCCGCGTCCCCTCATCGCCTGTTTCAGCAAGTTCAAGGACAGGGAACGCATCCTGGCTAACCGCAAGATCCTGAGGGGAAAAGAAGTCGTCCATTCGTCAACGAGGACTTCACTCCTCGTGTGAGGGACCGGTACTGACAGCTGCTACCATTCCTGAAGAAAGCCAAGGCAGAAGAGAACAGGGCTTTGCTGCGCTGTGACAGCCTGGTCATGGAGGGAGAGATCCACGTCTAGGACACGGCCACCCAGGACCTGGGGCCCGACAGGGAGGGAGCTGAGGGTCAGGCCGACCCCCTCTTCAGGCAGCATGCAGGAAGGATGCTCCCTTCACACCTTCACTCAGCCACACTGAGGGCACTGAGGACAGGGTGACAGACAAGACGACAGATAATAACTATGAAAACACAGGTTGCCAACGGCGCATTACAGGAACAGAATGTTGAAGATACAACAGAAAACAACATATCTACTGACCACAACATAATGACTGACGAAACAATAATAATAATAATGTATGGAATTTATAAAGCGCTGAATCTTGTAAAGCAACAAATCAAACCGAAACGTCACCAGACAGAATGATACCACACTTGAACTATTCTTCTGAACAGACTGAACAGAACTTGGCCCAGGCCAAAAGCTGTGTCAGGTTATTGATGTCAGCTAATTGCCAAGGCCTACATTAAAATGTTGTTATGTTTAAAATGTTGTGTTGAGATTGCCTTCAGCCATGACAAGCTCTCAACATAACAACCTGCACTCTCCTTTATAGGAGAAAAAATCCTCTGAAGACGGAGTATGGCTGCCTATGTGGCGAGGTACTTGAAAATAGCCCGTACACGCAAACTTCTCGCCCGGTGTACTTCCTATCTCACTGTGATTCCCAGGTGGGATGAGTGAGTCAGAGTGCATGTTCTGGGTGACCCCCAGGGTGTAAAGCTGGGGAACGCACAACAACAACAACAACTGAACAGAACAATATGACAAATGATGAGTCAAACTACACACAAACAACCAGAATTTTGAATGTGAAAACCCTGAGTGTGTTTGAGATATGACCTGGAACATTCAAGGACTTGTTAACAAACTGAAAAGGATCTCATGGAAATCTCTCTGTGCAAGATTTAAAGTGTTTGTATTTGCAGAGGAGAAAATGTATTTGCAGAGATTTTCTCCTGCAAACAAAGTGACATTGAACAAGCGTTTTCGGATTACACAGTGTTTTCTTCTCATCAAACACAGAGACAGAAAATTGGGGTAGTGGTTCGTGTTCACAAAAGTATAGCATCATGTGTGTCTCGGTTACTAACTCCAGCTGAGGATGTTGTTTTCCTGAAGTTAGGTAAGTCCCTTTTCAATTTTTCATGTGATATTCTTGCTGGGTTTGCTTACGTCGCCCCTGAACAATCTGTTGTTTATAGCGAAGACAATCTTGATGGTATCGATACACTGGAAAACTCTATGACTCAAATCATGCAACTTTACCCTATTGTGAGGGATCTGCCATTGAAGATTTTTGTCATTTTTTGCTCATATGCCCAAAATATGCAGCTTTGCATTAACGTTATATCCTCCTTCATTATCACAGGTTTCCATCATGCTTTAAGGTTCAGCTGCTGTGTTCAAATCCCTCTGAGAAAGATATTGTGAACCTGGCAGTTTATGTAATGGAATGTCTAAAGATCAGAAACGTGAAGCTCTTTGGGTGATTGCATCAAAGACCGCGTGCTTAGCCTACTGTATTATATCACCTCGCCTGCTCCATGGTTGCTTTTTGATATTCTGTGTTCATATGGGTCTTATGGCCTGCAAAATACTGAATAAATATGATTAACATACGCACTTACACAAACACACACACACAAACTCACGCACGCACACACACACAGAGTTTATCTGTATTCATTGAAAACTGGAGATTTGAACGAGTTATTAGTTTATTGCCCAACTAAGCGAGCAGTCAAGTGACACACGACCTTCCAAGAACAAGAGGAGGTAATAAGACAAGACTGCTGTTGTCTGCTGAGCGCTAATGACAGCTGTTTGGTAGAGGAGGTGGCGCCATTCTTCAAATACAGGCCCCTTCATTCAGAGGCTGAGGTTTCCTTGCCTCCACCCAGTAGCCCCGTGATCGGGGGTCTGGAGGTCACGCGCCTGCCTAGAAAGCCCAAAGTCCGGGTCGGATGCGTGCGGTGGTTTGATCCCCGTTTGGGCCAAAAGCTCCCCTCCCCAATCCATTAGACCATGAGTGGTGGTCAGGGTGCTAGTCCTTCGGATGAGATGGTAAACCGAGGTCCCGTGTGTTACACATAGCTATTTAGCGCACGTAAAAGAACATACGGCAACAAGAGAGTTGTCCCTGGCAAAATTCTTTAAAAGAAAGGCCACTCTGAGAGGAAAACAAGTACACATGAAGACAGGAAAAGAAAAAAAAGTAGTGGGTGGCGCTGCTCTTGAGGCGACGTGCTCTCCCCGGGGAGAGCAGCCCGAATTTCACGCAGAGAAATCTTCCGTGACTTAAAGTGGTATAAAAAAATTAAAGAAAGAAAAGGTTATGGGACGCCTTTACCTTTAAGTCTATACTGGAAAACTTGTCTGCTTTTAAGGACACCCGCAGAGGAGTGGTGGTTTTTTGAGTTGTTTTTTTTAAAGAAAGGTTCATTGTCCTACAGTCCCTTTTCAGTGGTGAAGAGTTCTGCAAGTGTTCACGTGTCCATACCTCACTGATGGCTGCCGGGATATGGCCTAGTTTGTTTATAACCCGTGTATTTGATATAGGGGATGGGCTAAGTCAAACTAGCAGTCGACGTGTGTTCTGTAAATATCGTGAAGGAATGAGAGAGCAGGGTCATACTCACAGACACAGACAGAGGCACTGAGTCATGCTGGTACTATGTGCAGGTGTGCCGTGGGTGGAAGGAAGAAATCTCCACCAGGAAGCGATTATGGAGAAGGCGTTGTCAGCGGTCCATCCTTCACGATGACATGACGCTGCCTTCAGACACTGACTTCTTCCAGCTCTACCTGACCAGCAGACGTGTGCAGCGGCAGATGACCTCAGGAGAATGGTGGGAGGTGATTGATCGCAACAGTACAGGGTCACAGAAGGAAGTCTTCGAGAAAATACTGAGGAAACAAGTTCAAATTAACGAGTTTCGGTGGTTATTACGTCAAATCACACCTGACATCGTGAAAGTATTTGATCTGTCACAAGGGAAAATCTGCGTTATTCGTAAGTATAATCACTTACCATGAGAGAGAGAGAGAGAGAGAGAGAGAGAGAGAGAGAGAGAGAGAGAGATAGAGAGAGAGAGAGCTAACACTGAACACTGAACAAGTTTAATGTACGTCAGCCCTGCGCAGGATGAAATCAGAGTTTTTCTCTTTAATCAAATGAATGAATGAAGAATAGACCTAGATTAGTAGTAAATGGAAGATGTCTGATATCATTGTAGTCTGGGCAAACAAATTGTTGCGTTAATTAAAATCTCATTCCTTTACTCTGTGTAATGAAACACTCTAGCAAAAATGTTAGCTGCATCTTCGGCTTCAGCTTTTACACAATGGGCATGGTTAATTTTGTCTTGGGTATTTTCACTATAGCTGTATTGGTGGCGAAACGGTCAGTCTTGTCTGTGTAAGAGGTACCCCAAAACATTGATTCAATAAATTCAGTACACTTCTCTATCTTTCTTTCAAAAAATATGTCAAACGATCTGTTAATGTTTCACATAAGCACATGAGTGCTTATTCCATTATCCCTGAAATACAAGAATAAAGAAAAAAGACCTAATTCTAAATTTTAAAGACCTGATTCTAATGGTAGATTTTTTATTCTGATGGATGGAGAAAAAAAAAGAGATAAAAAATATCTCTCACAGTCTCTTTCTGACCCATACCATTCTGGGTATGGATCGGTGGTCTAGAGGTAACGCGCCTGTCTAGAAAGCGAAACAGTCCGGGTCTGAAGTGTGCGGCGGTTCGTACCCCGTTTGGACCGGAAATTTTTCCCCCATCCATTAGACCATGAGTGGTGGTCTGGGCGCTAGTCTTTCGGATGAGACGATAAACCGAGGTCCCGTGTGTTACACGTAATTATTTAGCGCACGTAAAAAAACCCCACGGCAACAAGAGAGTTGTCCCTGGCAAAATTCTTATAAAAAAGCCACTCTGATAGGGAAACAAATACAGCTGCAAAAAAAAAAAAAAGGGTGAAAGGGTGGCGCAGCGCTAAGTGGCGACGCGTTCTCCCGCTCTCCCCGGGGAGAGCAGCCCAAATTTCACGGAGAGAAATCTGCCGTGACTTAAAGTAAAATCTGAGCGCTTTGATTTGTTGCTTTACAAGATTCAGCGCTATATAAATTCCATACATTATTATTATTATTATTCTTGGATTTACAACGAATCAGTTAGTTGCTGCCTAAATACTCAAAGGAAAAAAGCTTAAGGTGTCCCATAACCTATAAGGTCGTAGGGGATTGAGGTGTCAGAGACCTCACTTCTCTAGAGGCCAACAGATTGAGGGCGGTGCCCATCTCCTCTCCGCCGCTGCTTTACCTTCCCTGACCCTAGAGAGGCAGGTACTCATTTACTGCTGAAAAGTCCTTGCATAATCAACACCTTGCTTTAACTGCAGAGAGAGACAGAGAGAGACAGAGACAGAGAGAGACAGAGAGAGACAGAGAGACAGAGAGACAGAGAGAGACAGAGAGTGTGTGTCTGTCTATCAGTGTATTTGTCTATCTGTCTGTCTCTCCAGACGAAACTTTTATTAGCAGATTCAACAAGCAATCTTCAGAAAGCTCCTAAAACATTGGATAGATAATGCCATGAGTGGACATGGGATATTAACGTTGACAAAAAATAAATTATGATAACTACCAACAGAAACCAGAGAGTGTGATTCAGATTTGGAAACAGATCTATCAGCATTGTTGTATCTTACACAAAATACCCACGGAAAACTTTGATTCTAATGGTACATTTTTTAATCTGATGGATGGAGAAAAATTATGAACAGAAACAGGATGTGACTGTGGTTAGTACTCACAGACTTTTGTAAACAAAGACATTACATCATGTTTTAATGTCATTGACTCTAGAGGATGATTTCTAAAAGTCATGGATATATATGTAACAAAATAATGCGTATTTAATCATAACCACACAAAGATGTTTTAAAAAGAGAAAACTATATGAGTTGCTATGTAACAACAGGAGTTCATATCTAGATTGAGGTGCAATAGTCCCAGGATTTCATAATCTAGATTAAGGGGTATAATCAGTTATTGACATTGCTCGCAAAAACCGTTTTTTTTTAGCAGACATGACTGAGTAGTACTATTTGGATTTCTTTCAAAATTGAAAATCGAAAGATTTCTGAAATATCCACAAATGGCTTAATTCATGAATATCTGCACCCAAGATCAATGTCTATATTCCTTGTTCCTTGTATGCTCTAACAAACAGACGTTATATACAAAAAAATTATAAGCAAATCTAGAGTTGGATGTAAAGTTGTCTAAAACTGAGGAAAGGCCAACTACACATATTTATGCAAATTAGAAAGGTTGCAGGTGAAATTGTTTCTGAAGTCCTCCATGTGTTGCACTAGGGGTTTCAGGTGAACAGCATCTTGAATCTGGAGCCTTGACTATTGACGTGTGTGTGTGTGGGGGGATGCATGCGTGCGCGCGCGTGTGTGTGTGCGCAAGAGTGCGTGGGCACGTATGTGTGAGTGCTTGCGTGTGTGTGTGCGCAGTGCACGTGCGTGTGTGTGTGTGTGTGTGTGTGTGTGTGCGTGTGCGTGCGTGTGTGTCTTATTTATTTAATTTAATTATTTTACTCTTTTATATCGAGGATAATAGAATAAGCATTTATGTGTTGTTGTTTTTTGTTACATCTAGTCCTCATGTGTATGTGGTTTTGTAAATTGTCATCTGTTCCCACCGACACACAATGGCCTACTCTTACGAAAAGCGGAACAGGATTTTAACGTGTGCGCAAGATGTTATGCGTGCGTTCGCACACGGGGCCTCGGTTTATAGTCTCATCCGAAGGACTTTTGGGGAGATTGCAGTCTGCACTGATGTTAACTCCAGAGGAAAATATCCCCTTGAACGGGAATCGAACCCGGGTTGTCAGATTGCGAGTGCAATGTTCTAACCACTAGATTATCCCTGTTTGTGTGTGTGTGTGTGTGTGTGTGTGTGTGTGTGTGTGTGTATGAGTGCGCGCGCGCGCCTGTGTGTGTGTGTGTGTGTGTGTGAGGTGTCTAATTTGCATTGTTGCTAGCAGAAAGCCTTTTGACTAATTTTCTCCTTCACTACAACGTTTTAGTTGGTAACCCTGTTATGCACAACAAGACAGTGATTTATATTTAGAACCACCATTAGTTATGTGATAAAGAGTAACAACAACAACAACAAATATTTATGTTTGTATGATGACAGAGACAGACCTTGGTGACCTGATTGCCCTTGACAAGGAAACTGAAGAGGAACTGTGGAGGATAAATGGATGTGGGGCCGATCATGTGGTACAATTTGGGGATTCCATCTTCTGTACCACGCACACAGGAAACATCAAAACATACTCTTTGGCCGGGAAATTGCAGCATGAAAGTCAGATGGATAGTAAACTTACAGGCATAGTAACTGTGGCTGTTGTTCCAGAGTCTTCTCTCCTGTTCATATGGTCTAAAAATGACCAGATGTTGTTGGTCAACAGCCAGATGGAGATCGTCCCTCTAAGCTTTCCTCCCCCAAAGCTCTCAGATGCTGATGCTGATGCTGGAAACATGGTGACTGTCGACTTTCTGGGCCAGCAGAGCGTAGGTCTGAGTGCTGGTCAACACGCCATAGCCCTTCAGAGGGAATTCTCGGTATGTTTGTTTATTGTGACTGAAAGTGGAGCAGTTCTGGACCACATCACGGTAAAATTCCATATGTGTTTTGACTGGTCTCTTATTTTTCACCCGAAAGGCTACCCACAGGCTGGTTTTGAACAAGAAGGGTTTCTTTACATGTAGTGTGAAGTGCAGTCCGGCAGAATCCTTCTACAGCCTGTGAAGACGCCCGAACGCAGTTTCCTCCTTGCCCTGAAGAGCTGAATGCAGGGGGAAAAAAGTCCTGCTGCCTTGACGCACTTCTCATCAGGTGTACCGGATGGATGATGGAACGTGGCAGCTGAATTGCCTGCTCTTCACTGGTAAGTCTCTTTTAAAGAGTGTTTTGTTACTTGAGAAACAAAGTGTTAACTGTGTTTCTTAATCTGACGTCTGTCATTACCTATCTACCTACCTATCATCTGTTCAGATAGTTTGTTGGTGCTTGTACTTGACGGCCCAGGATGAGCACCACAGATTCACGTTTTAGGAATTTACCTGGAGATAACATAGTGCTGACTCTGCTCCCGGACAAGACCTAGATGATACTATCTATAAGAACCGTTGTCCCAGTGCAGAGACATCTTGGTACCAGCAAGACATAAGGTGGGTTTTCTTGCTTATGTGAAACCAGATGGCGTGGGGAAGACAAGTTCCAGAAAAGGAGACCATACTAATTCCTGAACGTCATAAGATCTCTTTGTTCTTTTCCAATTATTTTTGATCAGATTCTTACAATTCTCTGCAGGCCATTCTTGTTTTTATCTCTAAGGTTATTGTACTAAGAAATGAAAGCAAAACTCAGAACACTCTCTATTTAGGACTTGTAAAACAAGGAAAGAATCTTTTTGTCTACAAAAAATGAGTTCAGTTTCCTCAGAAAATATACACGTTGTTGTCCGTTTTGACAATAGCGTCAGTGTTAACGTCCCAGTTTAACTTGTGGTCAAAAACAGTTCCCAGATTTTCTGAAGTCCATAGGCAGATCTTTAGTTTTAGAACATTTAGCTTCAGATAGGCCTCGTCACACCAGTGTACGAAATCAGTGAGGGCTGGACCGTGGTCTAAGACTGATCCGGATAAGAGAGATAACATATCACTGTCTGCGAAATTTATTAAGAAAAGAATTCTCATAGCTGCATCTGCAATCATCTGTGTATAGAATGTGCAGAAGGGGTGAGAGGACGCAACCCTGTGAAGAGCCAGTGCAGATGAATCTAAGCCAAGAAAAAATTTTGTTGGCAAAAACATGCTGTGGTCTGTTGGTTAAATATTCAATCAGCAAAGAACAAGTTGATTGTCTACGTCAAATTTTGAAATTATTTTGTTAAGCAGAACGTGAAGCTGCATTGTATTGAAATAATTTAATCAGCGAACAAATTCGGCGGGTCATTTTCCAATTGGCAACAACTTGTTCAAAATGTTTTTTTGGGCATTTTCGACACTACTTCGAGCCCTGTAGAAATTGAAGCGGGTCAATCCTTCCGTAGTGGAAAAAAATGAAATTTTTACATCTTTTTTAGAAAATTTGATCACAAAAGTAGGGGTTCGGGTCAAAATCGTTAGGCCGGGGGATTGGTTTTTTTTGGGGAAGAAAAATATTACTTTGGGGAATTTTTCCAATAACGGAAATTTTAACAAGTATCGTGGGCGGGAACAGGTTTTTAAAGGGACACTGACAAGTCAGTACGCAGAATTTGCCACTAAGAAACTCCCATCATATTTTCATTGTATTGACAAAGTTTGGCAATAGCAGTCTTGATGCCAAACAAGACTGGGGCAGAAGTTCTGGGTATTTGTCGGTCCATAAAATCAATTAAAGGCGATCAAACAGAAACAACCCGCCCCCTGCTGCAAATTCATCTAGACAAGTGCCTAACACGAACAAAGAGCTTATGGAATGGAAACAATTATTTTTTTGAGGAGCCTAGCTTGAAGGAGTGGAATGAAAATGATTCCCCCCAGCAAGATCTGGAATTACACATAGGAGGAGTGTATCCCGGGGCGGTAAAGATGGTTTGGGAAAAAAGGAAAGGAATAAACAAAAAACCCATCATTACGCTGAAATTTCATATTAGAAAGAGAAAGGCCAAAAAAAAAAATCAGAAAGATACTCCAAAAACAGAAAACTTAAAACAAGATGGGAAAAAATTTAATTTCAGAAGAGACAAAGAAGAGGGTAAGAAAATGAATAATGAAAAAACAATTGCAAATCTCAGAGAAAACAAAAGAGTTTTTTCCTAAAATTAAAAGAAAAAAAGGGCGTATGTCTTTAAAAAACCAAAGGGCAAGATGACAAATGGAAAAACTCCCAAATGAATCAAAATAAATTTTGGACATGTGCCATAAAATATAAAAAGTGTTTGACACCATTACATTATTACGGTGATTTGACAAAATGCAGATCTACACACAAGAGCTGGAATTTTTTCACTAAAAAAGGAAAATTTACTGCTTGATCCCATCGACAACTTAAAGAAGCTGAATCCCCGGAAGGACAGCCAACCAAGCATTTAATCCATTTTTTATGATTAAAATTTCTAATTTCCGTGGAAAGGAAAAACTTCTGATTTTTTTTTTTCTAAAAATTTTTTTAATGTATGCATTTCATTAATTTAGAAAAATTTCATAAGACCAAATGCAAGATTAAAAAAACACTTCAGTCTGTATTCAAGGACCTTTTTTGAAAGAATCAACCCCAACGAAAAAATTTCCAAATGAGGGGGGGACCAGCAAAATTTTTATGCTGTCCTTGTTGCAATAGAATTCAAATTTTATCCAAATACAAAATCATTCCTTTTTTACCTGCCAGATTTTTAATGCCTTAAACGCCTTTGAGTCAATGCAAAACAGAATTTGGCAAAATCAACACATATCAGACACAAAATTAAACCCATAAAAATTGCAAATAATTCAAAGTAAAAGTACAAAAATTGTCAATGTAAAAAGATTTATGAACATATGGTGGTGGTAGGGGTTTGGGGGGGTGCGTGTAGGGGAAGAAAAAAAAGAAGAGAGAGAGGAGAGAGAAGAGAGAGAGGAGAAGAGGGGGAGAGAGAGAGTGAGAGATGCGTTGTAAAAATGGTACTTTGGTATGAATCGGGTGTGTAAAAATCCCCATGTAGTGAATAACATTAAACAAAACAAAACAAAACAAACAAACCATACCAAGTAGCTTTCACATCACCTGGAAAAGAATTGGGAGTCCCCCAAATGGCCGGAAAGTGAAGCAGCAACAATCTCATTCGCCACAAGGGGGGGGGATACCAAAGACTGATGTTTACAGAAGATTCCCTTGATAAGCCAAACAAGAAAATTGTTCTGACTTCCTCCAAAAAAAATAAAATGAAGAAAGAAATAGAGATATTTGGTTGTCGGGCAGATTTGGCATAAAAATAACAAGCATGCTTTTTGTGCTTCGACACTGTTAAGAAAGTGGAAACACGAAATGGGCATTCAAACTTTCAAAATTTAAAGATGGTTTTAACAGTGCAAACATCACCATCTGTTTTTTTTGAAATGGGTTTTCCCAAAACATCTGGTCTGGTTATTTGTACAGATCAGAAAAACAACCATCTGATGGAACCCCCACACATGAATTCTTTTTTATGAAAAAGAGTTTCGGTTTTCTTATTTATATCCCTGCATCTTTTGAGCCCCCAAAAAAATGATCAAAGAACGGCAGACATTGACGTTTGGGGGCATTAATGTAGGGGGCAAAAACATCACAAAACCTCAGTACGCTGATGATACAGCCCCATGGCCACTATACGCAAGCATGAAATTTTTTCTCTACAATCGGTGCAGAGGGCAGCACTGTGGCTTTTTTTTTGAACGCAAAAAAATACTAAGTGATGGGTTAATGAACAATCATCACCAAAAACCCAAAGGAACAGAAGGGGAATACTTAAAAATTTCCATTTTTTGGTTGAAAAACAAAAAAATGGCCCTTCTAAAACTCAAGGTAGAATGGGTTTTCCCAAAACCAAAAGAGTTCAGTTAAAAACATTGGGGAAAACAGAGGAACCAAATATCTCAAAATTAAATTGTCAAAAAAAATGTGGCCGTTTTTTTTGTAGGGGTCAAAACCCTAACACTAAAAAACTGGAAAAGACAACCAAACCAGCAAAATGTGGTTCTAAGGGTGATTCAAAGGGTCGATGTCAGACAGAAAGCAAATCAGCTTTTACCAGGGTAAAACTAGGGGGTACCAAGATTTGAACAACAAAAAAAATAATGCAAAGTGCACGGGGTGAAATTGTTAGTTTTTATGTCGCAGGGCAGACTGTTCTAAAAGGGAAGTGGAAAAGGGGGAAACCCCCAAGTTTAAAATACTTTGGTTCATTTAAATTTTTTTACCTCAAAGGGGCTGTGGTGATGGTAAGGTTTGCTTTCGAAACAAAACCGGGTGTCAAATCTGACACAAAATCTGGACATGCACCATCATGTTCATGCACCGTTTACCCATCTAAATGGTAGAAAATTTTTATGCCGATCTTTTTTGAAATTTCAAAACCTGCCTTTTTTTTGCAATTTTTTCAGGGCTGTTTTCCCACAAACAGTTTCAACATGCTTAAAGGTGTAGATTTCAAACAGTTGGCTGGAGTATCAGAACAGTCATCCCAATCATGTCGTAAGGCAAAATGAACAGTAAAAGACTTTTTCGGGGTTTTTAAAAACATTTCCTGTTCTTTTTATACTTACTTTTGAAGCGGCCAGTAAATAGCACTGTGTCTTTATATTTTTTATGTTTTCACTCTTTCAACAAAACTCAAAACAAAACAAATTTTTTTTGAAATACTGTGTAAAAAAATTACTAAGAAAGAGTTTGTCTCTTTTAAAGTTCAACTTTTTTCTTCTTTTTTTTGCTGCTCTTTCATGTTAAGTTTACGAACAAAAGGATTAAAAAAATTAAATATCTGATTAAAAAAACTTTTTCCCGCATGCTGATTCCTTCTAAACAAAAGGATAAAACGAGGGGTTTTCCCAACACGCCAGAAACGTCAGAAACGATAAAAATGGGGAAAGACCGCATTGTTCAAACTTGATTTAGTTGTTTTTCCCTTTTATTTTCAGGAAAATTTGGATATTGCAGTTCTCAACAAATCAAAGCGGGACAGGGAAATCACTTAGTATATTTAAAAATTGCTGTCCAGTGTCACGTTTGGGGATTCCCCGCACGGCCAAAAGGAAAGCCGCTTATCCCCTTTTCCAAAAAGGGCTGGATGGACTGTCCCAGCAAAAACAAACCAAGATGCTTTTGTAGTGCTTGTTTCCGAAGAACATAACTTGGGGAGGGTTTCATCTGCGGGTCAGAGAAGCGGGGAATAACCCGGGTAAAGAGACGACAGTGTGAACAGGAATATCTCCCCACGCCTGAGTGTTGTTTTTTTTTTCGGCTCTTTTTGTTTTTTTTGAGACAGGCTTTTTAATATATTTTAAAGAGGGGGGGGTTGCATTTAGGTCATTTTACCTTTGATTTTGTCTTAAAAAAACATCCAAAAGGTTGTTTTTTGGGGTTTTGTAGTGCATGGCTTGAAAATTTATCTTATTTTCCCTTTTTCATTTATAAATTTTCAAAGTCTTCTTTTGCCCCCCACTCACGTTGTATGCTTTCTTTTGCTCATTTGTTTTTTATCTGTCCAACAGAATAGACACCCTTTTGAAAAATCGTAAATCATGCTTTGATTTTTTTCATTGCTTTTTTGTGTCAATTCACAGCCATATGCATGGGGGGATGAAAAGCTTTTCATTGTGAACACTGTCACAAAAAGGGGCTGAAACCTTTTCAAGAACTTTTTTTATTGGATCAGTCCACATTTCCCATCCCTTATCTTTGTGTGGTGTTTTGGTACACGATCGTCATTTGCTTTGCTGACCCAAGATGTTTAAAAAAGTCTTTTGACTTTTTAAAAAGGATTTTTTGTTAAATTGTCAGTCTATTTTGCTGTCTAATGCTGTAGAAAATTATTTTTGCTCCCTAAGCGTCATACAGTCTTGCTGCTCCTAATGCTGTCATATTATTTTTTGAACTGCTGCCCCAAATTTGCTGCATACTTGTCTTGTGCTCCTAATGCGTCTTACTATTCTTGCTCTCCTAATGCTTTTTCAGTACTTGTCTTGCGCTCAAAACGCATACTAGTCTTGCTGCTCCTAATGCTGTCAGTACTATGTTTTGCTCCCAATCTGTCAGTACTATGTTTTCTGCTCCTAATGCTGTCAGTACTATGTCTTGCTGCTCCTAATGCTGCATACTAGTCTTAAAACTGTGCTCTAATGCGTATTCTAAAGTCTTGTGTTTTAAGCTGTCAGTACTGTCTTGAACTGATGCCCAATGTGCATACATGTTTTGCGCTCCTATGCTGTCATACAAAACTTGCTGATCCAATGCTGTCAAACGTCTTGAACGACCCCTAATGCTGTTTGTACTATATCCGGGTTTGCTGCTCCTAATGCTGTTAGCACTTTTGGTGGGGTGTGGTGTGTGTGTGTTTGTGTTAAATTATTCAAATGCTTTATTTTGAAGTGATGAATAAGCACTGATGTGCTTTTCATTTTTACATCAGGCCCTTTGGGTGCATACGTGAAATTTTTTGTTTTATCCTTTTTAAATCTAGATAAGCAATATCTTGCTTAATACAGATAAGGGACCCCTGTAGCTCTACAATCTTGTGATTTTTTTCTTTCTGGGGGGCATGAAAATTTCTGGTGACTTGCAGTCTGCTGGCCCCTACCGGTCTTTCCATTTTATGCATAGGTAATCCGGGCTCCAGCCCACCGATCCCGAGTGCATCCACCCCCCCGGGAAGAGACAACCCGGTGCCCACTGCTTTAAAGGGTTTTTGGTGGCGCTCAGCTTCCTATGAGGCATTCTACCTCCCCAAGAGTTTTTGTGTAAAATTTAAAATCTGTGTCATTTGAGGTGTATTTGATCTTTTTGGGTGTTGAAAAATGTTTCCATATTATTCGGCCACACTTTAAAAGCTTTGCTGAAAAAAGGGGACTTTGTATGGAAAAAAATTTATATGTGTGTGGAGGATGTTACTGGCATATGGCCTCTGTTTAGGGGTGTAGGTAACCCCAAATGATGTTTGGGGAGAAGTATATTGTATCACCTCTAACAAATAGGTGTTTTTTTTTTTGGGGATTACCAATGATGGAAACCACCAATTCGGTAATCACCACTTTTTTAATTTGGAAAATTGTTTGCACAAATTTGTTATTTGAGTTTTGGCCCTAATGTGCAACTAGGGGGTTTAGAGACGTGCAGGGATCAAGATTAACTGCCCACAAAATTTCCCTTCCCTTGTATGTTTGATTTTAGTTGTTGATGTTGGGAGCTAATATATTTTTAAGTTAAGGTTAAAAGAAGTAACTCTTTTAAAAAAGGAAAGAATGGATTTATTGATTTTACTTTTGTTTTTTGATAAAACTTTTGAAAATTGGAAAGTCAAAAAACAAACTATAAATACCAAAACCCAAACAAAATGGGTGTATTATTATGCTTAATATGGGCTATGCGCGGCACTTTTTTTCCCCATGGGCCCCGGTTTGCATTTATCGCATTTTTACTATCTCCAGGATGGCACGAGGGGGTCCATGGGGTGACTTGCGACTCCATCCCAAATCGGATTATTTCCGGGGACTATAAAACCCCAAAACCCTCACATGGGTGTATTTAACAGGGACACGAGTACTAACCCTGTGAGACCTTGGGATTGTCCCTCTTTCGTGTCAGGTTCTTTTGGTTGTGAGGAAAGGTGGTTCATGGCCTAAGTCTCTGTGCTTCCCATTAGGATGTTTTTCTATTTTTCAACTATTTGTAAACCATTTGATTACACTTTATTAAAAAAAAGTTGATTTAGGGTTTATTTGCCAACAGATTTTTTTTCATTGGTTAGTTTACCTGTCTGATTTCCCCCAGGATTTATTTTATTGCCACTTCCCCGTACTTTTATACCAGATGATTGCAGAACAGCTATCAAAAATTTATTTTGGTCAAATTTGTCGTTGATATACTCTTTTTTTCTCTCTTAGCTGGGTCAGTCCTAGCCCTGATCCCGCCCTCACCGACTTCGTAACTTTTTAAAATTCTTCTATTTCGAGGATTTAAGGAAAAAGCACTTATCACTTTTTTTTATCCCTCCCCTGTGTATTTGTTTTTTTAATTTGTCATCCCTTCCCCCCGGCCACAATGGCCTACCTTCCAAAACTGGTGGAGGGGCCCTTTGGAGCAAAAAATTTCTAAAAACCCAAAGGGCTTTTATCATTTCAGAAAATCAAGGGATTCTTCTGAATAGTCCCTAATCAAGAAATTGAAAACGTTCGAACAATAAGTATCTGGAACTGATTTTTACAAAGTTAAAAATGGAACGCTGATCACGCACGCACAAAACACACACACACCACACACACCCCACACACCAAAACCCCACAACACCACACACCACACACAAACACCACACACACCACCACCCCACTCCCTTTTTCTCTTTTCCCCTCCTCACACACACACAAACGCACGCACGCACGCCCCACCCAAATTTTTTTTATAAGAAGAAAAGAAAAAACCCGAATGATAAATTTTAATTTTTTTTTGGATAACAGAATATTTTAAAAAGGGCTCTCATAAAAATGTTTTAAAGGATTATGACCCCTCCCCCCTCCCCAAAAAAAATCTTACCAGGACTGACCCAGGGGAGGTCACAAAAAAAACGCCTTTCCATAGGCTCTTCTTACCAGAGTACGACGTTCTGAATAACCCTGCTATTGTCCCACACATATTGAAAAGGGTTGCAACCCCACCATTTTTCCCGTCATTTAGGGGAATAAAGTTTATTTCTATTAATATTACATTGGAAGTATGAAGTAGTTCTTCGAGCCCGAAGGCCCCCTAAACCGGAACTTTTCCCGGTTCCCGTATGTTAAGCGAACTGTGGTTTTTCACCACCCCTGTGACAGGACGCGTCTTTGCCAAACTTCCCCCCAGAGCGGGGGCCCATTTTACACCTGGGTGGGGGGTGAGGAAAATAGGAGTAAAATGTCTTTCCCAAGGACACAACACCGAGCTGAGGGGGATCGAACCCCCGACCTCTGGATCACGAGTGACCCCCAACCACTCGCCACGGGCCTCCCAAAGTTACATTTGGGAAAGTGGAAGCAATACCAAACACAGCTTTTTTTTTTTCATTCTTTCTGCTTTCAGTTGCTTATTTGAACTTCTCGCTCCCTCGGGGGCGGAAAAAAAAAATAAAAAGCACAGGGTCTTTTCCCTTATCTAAAAAAAAGAATTTTCATTTCTCTCTCTTCTCTTTCTCTCTCTCTCTCGGGACTGGATATAAAAAAAAAATGCACCGGGAAATTTTTCTTATGTGAAAAAAAAAATTGTTCATTTTCATTCCTCTCTGTCGGGGGCTAGATTAAAAAAAATGCACACGGGGGCTTTTTTATTTTTCTCAAAAAAAAAGAAAATTTTCCCCTCTCTCTCTCTCTCTCCTCTCTCTCTCTTCCTCTCTCTCTCCTCTCTCCTCCTCTCTCTCTCCTTTTCTCACCCCCGAATTCTGTCTTTATATCAATAAGAACAAAATTGCACTGAGCATTTTCGGAATATGACATTACCTGTTATCAAGCGCACCCTAATATGTCTTTTTTTTAAAACACAATAAAGCTTTAAGCTTGTTTTTTATGCTGCTGTGGGGGAAATGTTGTTTATACATGGATGTGTAATAAAAAGCCTGTTTGATAAAAAATGTTAAAAACCATCATGCTTTCTTTGTGCTTTTTTAGATGATTCCTTCATAACTGTCTTCTTTTCCCATCATAACGGTTTTGTCTTTGTTCCTATCAGTAACGGTCTGTCTTTTTTCCTATCAGTGACGTGCGTCTTTGTTCCCATCAGTAACGTTTGTCTTTTTTGCAACTGTCCTTTTTGGGGTCATGAAAGTACTTTTTGACTTGGCTCGATTACATGCCCCGAAACTTAAAAAATCGAGAAAAACAACGCTGAAACCAAAGGGAGAGTCAAAGATATTCATTGACGAACAAAACCAAAATTATTCACAAATTTTCATAGAGGAGACATCTTTTAATAGACTGACAAGTGGACAGGACAGCTCAGTGGGCGGAGCATCGTTTCCCCCCCCCCAAGTTAAGCAGCGTGAGCGGGGTTACAGTTGGATGGGTGACCGTTTTCGCCCTTGGGTTCAACATTCCCCCGTTCACCCCGCTGTAAAAGGGGACCTCCTCTTTAGGGAGGGGAAGGGAAAAACAGCGGGGAGAGGAGTGGGGGCCGCCCTCAATAGCGGCCCCAGAGAAATGAGGTCTCGACGCCCGCCCCCAAAGACCCTTTTAGGTTATGGGACTCCTTTACCCTTTTCCTTCCCATCCGATTTTAAAGTGGGTAAATATTTCAAACGAACGAATTTTTTGGGATCTACTTTTTTTAAAGTGTGGGAAATTTGGCAGAAGCGTATTCAGCGAAAAAATTTTTCAAATCAAAATTGCTATGCACCCAAAAAGAACAATGCTCCGCTGAGCAGAAGATTCACTTTGTTTCAATTTTTTTTTAGTCATATTTTTTAATTTTTGCAATTATGAACAAAAGGAAAGTACCAAAAAATTATGTTGGATACTTTTTTTTACCCCAAAAGACAAAGGAACAACAAGTATTGATTTCAAACGGACTGCCAATTATAGGAGGGGGCATCTCTCTCCATCCCCTTTTCCCCCCCCCGCCACCGCTGTGACGTAGTCCCTTCCTCCCTCCCCCCCTGGTGGCTGGGGGAGGTCCACCTGACACCTCCCGTGTGGTCCTCACCCTTTTTGCTTCTTTCTCTCTTGTACCCGACCCTGAGGAAGTTCGCCATTCCTTTTTTTTTCCCACTTTGCGAGAATCCCCTGAATGACAAAAACTTGCCCCGCTTCAAGACAGACTGATGCGTTCCCTGAATTTTAATTTTTTTATCATGTAATGTGGGTCATAACACGAATTGAAAAAAGGACACAATTTAAAATTTATTTTATTCTTTGTATCGAGGATAAAGGAATAACACTTTTGTGCTTTTTTTTCACCCCTCCCCGTGTGTATGCGGTTTTGAAATTTGTCATCTTTCCCACCGGGACACAAAGGGTACCCCACGAAAAGCGGAAAGGGTTTTAAGTGTCACAAGATGTTCTTTTCGTGCGTTCCACAGTGGCCCCGTTTAAGTCTATCCGAAGGGCTTTTGGGGGGAAGTGGATCTCACTGATGTTAAATAGGGGGAAAAATCCTGAAATGGAACGAACCTGGTTTTCAGATTCAAGCGCAATGTTCTAACCCAGGCTTTCCCAAGGAGAAAGAGAGAGAGAGAGGAAAAGAAGGAGAGGGAGAGGAGAGAAGAGAAGGGAAAAGGAGAGAGAGAGAGGGAGGAGAAAGAGTTTCAGGGTTAATAACACTGAAAAAATAAACTGACAAAAAAATAAAACTTTTTTTTTAAAAAAAACCTTTTGAGATGATCAAGAGAAGGGGTTAAATAAGGAGGAAGCTCAAAAAGAGGGAGAGGGGGAAGGGCTCATCAATTCAAACCTCCCCTGGGGGAAAAAAACCAAAAAAAAAAAGAAGAAAAGAGAAACAATTAAGACAAAAAAGAATGAGGTATAAACATTTGAAATAAAAGAAAAAAAAACGACAAAATAAAACCAGGGCTTTTTTTTGAACATTTCTTTCCCCAAATGGGGGTTTGGGCAATTCAGAAAGGGGTATAGCTGAACACCACACAACACACATAAGGATACCACTCACACACATATAACCACAAACACACGGACACAACACAAACCAAAAATAACAACACCAGAGGAAACACACCAGACAACATGAAGATAACACTACACAATTTTCACACTACTTCATCCTACCATATGTACAAACACACACACCAAACCCCGCGCGCGCACACACATACACACCACACACACACGCGCGCGCGCGCGCAGGATAACAGACACAGACGCTAATTGAAGAGTATGAGCGCATATAAGCACACGTTTGCTGGGTGGCGGAGGAAGGGGGAGGTATTGAAGGCAAATTTCATTAATGACGCAAGGGTGCCTAGTATTTTTTAACGTTTTGTTCCCCTACCTTTTCATTTTTAAAGTATAAACGTGAAAAAGGTGAAACAGTAGGGGAAATAAATTTTTTTTGTCATGAGTTTTATGATTTATTATTTTTTTAATTCTTAAAACTTGTTTATTTAAGTGTGTGTGTACGTGAGCGCCACACACGCGGTTTATGAGTATGTGTGTTTGTAATTGTATACTGTAAATTTATTTTTCAATGTATTATTTATCAATTTTTCCCCTTTTTACGGTTTAATTAATGGGGAAAGGGGCAATAATTATATTTTAGTATTTCTTAAAAAATTTTTTTAATGGGCTTGATAAAAAAAGCAAAAGTTTGCTTATTAATGTACCACTTGAAATAAAAATTTGAAATTGACATGATTGACTTATAGAGGGAAAAAATAAAGCATAGTCAGGGCAAATAAAATGGGCGCAAAACATGAGTGACAGTGCACATGGCATCCACCATTTTGCAAAATGCAAGCCAAAATTAAATTTTTGACAAAAAAAATGACAAGAAAATGAATATGTTCAAAAAAATGAATCTATATAAAACACAAACAATATAATACAATCACCCCCAAAGCAATTCAATGGAATGCAATATAGTGCAATACAATACAATACTAGACAAAACAATGAATTACAATGCAATACAATGCATTACAAAACAATACAACACAATAAAATACAATTCAAGACAACACACCACACCAGACCACAACACGTGCCACACCAAATCCACACCCATCACCAGCCGCCATGGCGCAGTGGTTAGCGCCTTGGGTTACGGACTGGAAGGTCGCGGGTTCGATTCCCATAAGAGTCATAGGGATTTTTCGGACTCCGGCCGGCTCCTACCCAGAGTGAGTGTGCTGTGGGCTCAGTGGGAAGACTGGGACCACACAGTCGAGCTTCATCCACTTAACGGATGCGAGTTTGAGAGTGTTGCTCAAATTACCTGACCAACACTGCAGGTGTCTGTATCTCTCGGGCCTGGTTGACGCCGGGATATATTATGATAGTAAGCGTAGAGTACAACCCTGTCAAGTAGTCTCAAAGCATATGCACTTCCACAGCAGCATCATTACGTCATCCTCATTGTCATTGATCATCATGCAATTAAAAAAAAATTGCCTCTGATTCGGTGGTCCCAGTTTCTCTGGTCTCATGGTGACCTCAGATTCGGTTTGCCCATACACTTCTGTGCCTGTGATGAGTTTGTGCCAAAGCCTTTGGGGTTGGAGGTTCGCGGGGGACGGTCGTTGGAGGGACGTTGTGGTGGTTGCCACCTCGGGTGGGCAACTCACTCAGTCTGGCTCCGCGACTGAGCTAATACTGTCGTTAGTAGGGGGCTTAGTAGGTGGTGTCCTGCGTATGTTAGCTCAGAACAGGCACCGCTGAACACCGCCAAAGTGACCCAGCAGCAGTGCAGGGCCCCTCTGGTTGGTGGCCCCACGGCGACCTGATAGTGATTGGCTCCCTGTGGACCTCCGACTCTGAGGATGAGACATAACAAATCTGGGTATGGTTGTGGCGGGGAGATTGGAATGAGCGGCGTGGGAACAGCAGGACATGGGACGTCACAGAAGATGAGGCAGCAAAAAAAAAAAAAAAAAAAAAAAAAATCCACACCCATCATACCACACACCACACCACACCACACCATACCATACCATACCCCACCACACCACAGTACACCATACCATACTACACCACACTATACCACACCATAGCACACTACACCACACCATAGCACACTACACCACAACACACCACACCATATCATATCATACCATACCCTATCATACCATGCAACACAACAGACCATAATACACTACACTAGTCAAGTCAAGTCACATTTTTATTTCCAGATGGTACATTGAATAAGCAATGCCTTTGCTTTTTTCCCATCAAAACATGTTACTATTATCATCTCTGCAAAGTTGGAATGAAGGCCCGCCTGCCTTACAAGCAGGATCATCTGGTAGACATCTCTGTGCAGAACTTTTATCACAAGTTAGGTCAGGCTGACGGTAGTGATGTCAGGGGTCTACCCAACTTACAGACTTCATGCTGTATAATGGTCTACACAACAACAGTTCTCAAATCAGAAATGTCCACTGGGATGCTACAATAAACTAAAAGCACAGGTAACATGCAGTGTAATACCGCCCTCTCACCCCCATCCCCATGCAGTGAAAAGAAATCATCCCTCCCCCACCAACACCTCCTACAGACACTTTGTTGTCACTCAAGATGATAAGGTGACACAATCATCTACCTCTTCACATTAAATTTCGGTTGTAATAAGCTCCAACGTTTCGTAAAAGGGTCTAAACTTCATTGTTATTTATTCGTATTTTGCAATTCAAAAATGCATTAAAAATAAAACAAGCCATTAAAGAAATCACAACTGAGTTTCACAGTTCATTCTCTTGGTTTGTCATTAAAATGAACATGTCACATGTCAAAAACTAGGGCTTAGAATTCGTGTTATTAAGTTTGGTGATCTATAATTGATATATTATTGATAACATTTATTTTTATACCTTGAAATATTTAAAAGCAAGCAAGCAAACAAGCACACAAATAAACATAAAAAACAGCAAAAAAGCTTTGGTCAACATTAACTGTTCCATACCATGTCAACTTTGAGTTACTTTAGGTACTACTTACCAGAAAAGCTAAGTGTGTATTTTGGCCTGAGTAGGAATGACTATCATGCTTATGATCCCTACACCTGAACTGACCAATGGCTTCGGGCATAAGTGATAAATAGGCCTAGGCCCATATGGGCTTCACAGAACAACAGCAGCAGACTAGCATATACACAACATGGCTTACAAGGGAAAGGAAGGAAGGAGGTGAGTAGTTGAAAGAAGATTGTTTTAATTCATCATGGACAGGGTTTTATGCTTTGCACAGTTGTGGTTTGTAGTACATGATATCTTACACTACTGTGATTGTTCTTTTTAGTTTACACATGTGGACAACCAAAGTGTTTAGTTGTAAGTAGCCATGTTTTGATTTGTCCTTGTACCTTTAGGCCTAGCAAAATGTCTTTGTTTAAATCATAGGGTAAGCCTAAGAGAAAGAATAGGTCTCACCACTAATATTTTGTATTATTTCATTTAAAACTCTCTGGCATTGTGTTCTAGCTGTTCATATGACACTACACCTCAAAATGCTGTGTCATACATGTTCATACATTAAACACACACAAAAAAATAAATATTTCAGCATGTTCAAGGGAAACTACTCATGCTGTTGGCTAAAATACTCTCTTTTTCAGTGAAGTTCCTTACCTTTAAATATCACTCACTTTGTGTGTTCATGCTTTTTCCCCTTCATCTTCTAAACATCAGTGTGAGTTTACAATTTTTCATGAGAAAAACTGTGACAAAGAAGATATACATGCTGAAAGAGGCAGCATTGGCAAAGTTTACTGAAAAGTGGGCCCGACCCCAGGGAAAAAAACTTTTTATGGAATCATTGTGATTTTTT
>CM054156.1:53688508-53809483 GCA_028751875.1 Rapana venosa
TTACTCCAACCACACACACACACACACCACACCACACACACACACACAACACACAGGGCAGATCCTTTTGGGTCAGAACATTGCGCTGAAACCTGATGACCTGGTTCGATTCCCATTCAAGAGGATTTTTTCCTCTGGAGTTAAGATCAGTGCTTCAGATGAGACTATAAACCGAGGTCCGTGTGCGAATAAAATGCGAATAAAAAGGAAGAAAGAAAAGGCTAACACACACACATAGGATAACAACCACACACACATAGGATAACACACAAAAATAGGATAACACACCATAGATAACACACAGGATAACACACACATAGAATAACACACACAAAGGAGAAAACTAACAATAGGATAACACACACACACAGGATAACACAACACACATAGAATAACACACACACACGATAAAACTAACAGATAGGATAAACACACACAGGATAACACAAACACACATAGGATAACACACAGGATAACAAACACATAGAATAACACACACACAGGATAAAACTAACAGATAGGAAAAACACACACATAGGTTTAACACACACATAGATAACACACACATAGGATAACACACAGGATAACACACACATAGAAAAACACACACACAGGAGAAAACTAACAGATAGGATAACACACACACAGGATAACACAACACACATAGAATAACACACCCCAAGGAATAAAACTAACAAATAGGATAACACACACACAGGATAACACAAACACACATAGGATAACCAAACACACACAGGAAAACCACACACATAGGACAAAACACACACCCACTCACTTTTTCACACACACACACACACACATACACACAGGCACGCAAGCAAACATGCAGGCGCGCGCGCGCGCGCGCGCACACACACATTATTCGTCAGATATCACTTTAAGTGAACAGACGTAAAATTGAAGACACACACACACACACACACACACACGGAAAAAAAGAAAACAAGATGCGGAAATGGTCAGTCACTAGACTAAGCCCACGAATTTTATTGGCAATTGAAACTGGTACTATGACTAAAACTACCAGATCTAAAACTCAGTGCGCTCGCGCTTCTTCCCACAGCGAAAAAAACCACAAGCTGCTGGAAAGTAATGCAGGGCTGCAGAACTAGGCCTCCCTGCCCTGACGGGAATCTGCTGCCTGGACGTTGATGGCGGCCAAACCCCAAAGGGAACAGCAGGCACTTCCCGTTGATACCGTAAGTGCCCTTAATGATTTGAAGAAAGTCATAATATCGTTGTGTGACCGTATCACCAACCTACAAAAAAACAGGGGAAGGCCAAAAGCAAACAATAAATGCTTTCCTAACATAAAAAATTGACTACATCTGTTTTGTTCCGATAGAGGAACACAGACAGGCAGAAATGGCTGAAATGGGAGCCATGTCAACTACACAAGCAGATCTAGCCCCACCTATGCTGATGTGTGCAAGTCAAAATCACCCAGGCAGTTGCGGGAACAGTACCAAAGCCAGCTGCAATGCCTGTGGTTGACAAGACCTCCAAACAAAAAGGGGATAGAAATAGACCCAAAGTCAATCCAAAAGTGACCTCAAAATGTCAAATGATGCTATGCAACAATCTGGACTCCCAAATACAAAACTAAAAACAGAAACGAGATTCAGATCTCCTTCAGGTAGTCATGCTCCATGATTCCGTAGCAAACAGAGTTAATGATAAGAGACAGGGCCGTTCCTATGGCTTTGATGCTTTCTCTTACAAAACAAATAAAACAAAAAATATAGCTACAGCTTGTACATCAGTGGTTTTTCTTCATCTGAGAAATTCCCAGATGCTGTTTTGTGATACACTGTGGGATCAAATGATTTAAAGAAAAAAGACCCAGAAGTTTGCAGAAAAAATATTTGTAAAATGTATAAAAGAAATTGCAACTAAGCATCTTAAATTAAAAAAAATAATTAGCAAAATTGGGCTCCTGTAAAAAACACGGGAGCTGAACTTGAAGGGTGATGTCTTCGATGCTCTTGTCATGTCTGTTTCTGTTTGGTTTTGACAATGTGTCTTTTTTTTAGTCATGCCGCTTGGGCTACAGGACACTCAGACACTCATCCTAAATCCAAAAGGGGCCAGCATGTTGGCGGGGAACCACGGCAGGCATGTAAGAGGACTGTTCGGGGAGACACCAAAAAACCCCGAACGTGTCTCCCACGCCTACCTGGACCCTCCCCCTATGCCACAACATCCACACTATGATGCAGGCTACATGGAATCATGGGGAAGTAGATTTGATCTATTGAATGATTGGTTGTATTAACTATTAAAAAGTTGTAAAAACGAAAAGAGAAAGTAGGGAGGTGAACTAGAATAACCATATCATACACAGTACGCTTTGCAGTAGCTTAAAATAGTGTATGCTTTAATTGGCCTTTCTTACTGATAGTTCTACCATCACTTATTCATTGCATTTTGGTAAATCAGGTCAACTGTAGTTTGTGGGTTGTTTCCTTTATTGTTTATTCCTGTTAATCTAGTTGTTTGGGTGTTTAATTGTGTTTCGTTTTTCTTTTTCCAGTTAAGATTTTTTTGTTGGGGGAGGGGGTTGTCTATATTACTTTAATTTCTTTTTTTCTTCTTTTTTCCATACTCCTTTTCAGGAATAAAAGCAAACGGGTTTTTTGCTTTTTGTTTATTTTGTTATTGGTTTGTTGTTTTCTTGCTTTTTGTTTTTGTTTTGTTTTCTTTGATGAAGAATCATTCAAGCATTGTGATATTCAATGGAATTGTAGATCTCTTTTGAGAAATCTACATTTTGTTATTTAACATCTTTCAAAAAGAAAAACCATCTGTTGCTTTTACAGTCTTTTGAATGTAAACAGAAATAAATTTCCCAGACTCTCAGGTTATTATTTTCCCCACCTGTCTTTAGTTGAAAATGAAAAAGGAAAAATAAACACAGCTATTTACATACTCGAAAACTTAGATTATGCACATATTCCTCCACCTTATCAAACAGCAAGGAATATCAATGGCTGCACAGCAAAAGTTAAATTTGATAAATCACTTACGCTAAATGTGATTTATGTCTCCCTGACAAAAGGTCCTGATGATGAAAACATGGAATGGATACGTTCATTACAAGACCAAAATGAAAAATGGCTAGGGGTTGGTGACTTTAATGCCCACCACCATTCTGTGACAGGGTTTGTACAGTAAATATAAATACCGTTTTTTGAAAAATCGTAGATTATCCTTGTGCTTATTGAATGATGGTAGTATAACACGAATCCCTGATTCTGCCAACCACAGAGCATCTGCTATTGACCTGTCTTTAGTTTCCCCTGTAATTGCTCCTAGTTGTGAATGGAAAACTATTAAAGAAACTTTGGGGAGCGATCACTTACCTATTATTACTATAAATGACAGGCTGATCACTAGCAATTTGTCAAAGGATAAAATTCCTAAATTTAATTATCATAATGCGTATTGGAAGGAGTTTTGCAGTATTCTCTCAAGATGTAATACTGATGAATTTTTAGATAGTAATGTAGATGAAGCATATGCCAAATTTGTTGAAACTGTTTTAAATGCAGCAGATAAACCCTTTTCAAAATCCGTTTAGTGAAGTTAAAAAACATTTTGGCAATGTTTGGTGGAATGAATCATGTGAAATAGCAAGGCTAAACAAAAAAAAAAATCTTAAAGATAGGAACAACGTTATGAAAATATAGAAATGAAAAAGGAAAAAAAAATTTATTGCAATAAAGTAACAGCACAAGCTAAGCTTCAGAAAGGGTCTACTTTCTGTAAAGATGGCAATTAAGTTCAAAATCAGCAAAAAGTTTGGAAAAAACTGAAAGAGATGAAACAGGGTGTAAATCTACCTAACTATCCTAAAAATTTAGACAACGAATTCCCAACTCCACTTGAAAGGCAAAAGCTTTTGTAGAAATGTTTTCTGATACGAGTTCATAAGGTTATCTGAAGAAGACAAAATTTATAGAGAAAAAGAACCCTGCCTAAAAAAATACAAAGATCCTCAGAAGATAAAGAACATTACAAAAATTTCTTTCATTACTTTTCAAGAAGAAAAGGGATGCCATTTCTACTCTTAGCTCCAAGAAATCTCAGTGGGTCTTGATGTTATTTCTAATGAAATGATAAAACACCTGCCTAATAATTTTATATTTCTTCATAAATATTCCAAAAATGTTGGTCAAGGGAACAATCCCCACCCTATGGAACCCGTCTGTTATTGTACTATCGTAAAAAGGTAAACAAAATCAGATATAAACAGTTATAGGCCTTTTTCACTGACTCCCATGTGGGAAAGTTGATGGAAAAAATAATATTAAACAGGCTAATTCTTTTCTGTGAAAAAAGAAATATCATTCCAGTAGCCCAAGCAGGTTTTAAAGAAAAAAATAATCAACAATAGATCACCTTATTAAACTTACCACTCACATGAAACATCAATTTGCCAAAGAAAAAAAGTATTTGCTAACTTTCTTTGATATCAGGAAAGCCTATGATCAGGTATGGCATGTACGATTGCTTCATAAGCTTAAAAAATTTGGTCTGTCTGGATCATGTACAATTATTTTAAAACTTTTGAGAAATAATAATAAAAAAATAAAAAATTTGGAATTTATATAGCGCTAAAATCTTTTAAAAAAAACAAACCAAAGCGCTTGCATCCATTCCACTCCTACACATGCAACCACAAGATTAATAGTTTAAAAGTTCAAATACACACGAACACACGCGCGCACACGCGCGCCACGTACGCACCCCACACACAAACACACACACAGGTTATATGCTTCAGCAGGGTGATGAGAATTTAGGCCACTGAAGGCAAGGACAGATAATTATGAGATGAAACTGTAGGGGAGGTCTTAGGTTTGAAATAGGTATTTCTTGAGGCTGGATTAAAAGTGTTGAAGTAGGCTTTTCGCGAAGGGGGAGAGGAGGTCATTCCAGATCGCTGGACCAGAAAAAAGAGAAAGACGACGGCCAAAAGGGGATGGTTGAATCTAAGTATTTGAAAACACAGGTATCTGCAGCAAGGGAGGGAACGAGAAGAAGTACAGGAAACATTCACAGAGAGGAAGTGGTTTTATGGAGACATTGAAAGAGGTACAGTCTTTTACTGACCTCTCTGTGGCACAGCAACCATTGGAGAGATCGCAAGAGAGGAGTAGTAGCTCCCGATTTTTTCTTTTGAGAACAAATCAGCAGCAGAGTTTAATTCGTTAAGGAGTAGATAGTGATGCTGGCAGACCAGCCCAAAAAAGAATTGCAATAGTCCAAGTGAAAGAATGAGAATGACAAATTTGGATGTTTCTCATGGACATACTTTCGAATTGCACTAATACGCCGTTAATTGATTGTAGCATGACTGACAGGTCTGGTGATGAATTTTTGCATAGAAAGCGTGTTGTCGATAACAACGCCAAGATACTTGACTGTGGTGGATAGAGGAACGTTATATTGCCAAACTCCTATTGAAGCGTTGTCATGGACAGAGTTTGTGTTTGGTTCCTACAATCAGGCTTCCGTTTTATCTGCGTTTAGCTGTAATTTGTTTTTTTATCATCCAGTTTTGAATATCTTGGAGGCAGTGTGACATATTTGTCAAGAGAGAAGGCGATTTTCCGGAGTATCATGCTTTTAATCTGAGAGTCATCAGCGTAGAAATGATGGTTGATCTGGTGACGGTTTATTATAAAGTGACAGTGGAGGCATTGTAGAGAGTGAAAAGAACAGGGCCCAGAACGGATCCCTGCGGGACTCCGCATTCCCGTTTGGCAGTAAATTTATTGAATCTTGTTTATTGCAACGTCTGGAATCGGTCTGTGAGGTATGAGCGAAACCAGGTGATGGCTGCCCCTTTAAGCCGAACGTTTTTTTGGGGACGGGCGAGAAGAATAGAGTGATCTATAGTGTCAAATGCTGCAGAAAGTCGAGAAGATGAGAAGAAGATTTTCCCTGAGCAGAAGCGTTTAGAAGCATGTTTAACGTGTGGACTAGGGTGGTTTCAGTGCTGTGGTTGACGCGATAGGCAGACTGAAATGCGGAAGGAGACTATTTGAATGAAGATGGCTATTGAGTTGTTTCAGAACGACTTTTTCAAGGGCCTTTGGGGATGAAAGGGAAGGGTTTGAAACAGGCCTGTAATTCTTCAAAATGTTAGGTCGAGGTCGTGCTTTTTGAGTAAGGTGTAATAATTGCAGTTTTTAAGAGCTGATGGAAACGTTCTGAAAGAAGAGATGAGTTTACTATTTTTGTGATAGTTTGGGACAGCTGCGGAAGGGACTGTTTGAAAAGAGAAGCAGGTACAGGATCGAGATCGCATGATTTTTATGGTCATTTCATTTTAAAAATGTTCCGGATTTCTTGCGCTTGTTGGCTGAAAGGAAAGGAGAGGAGTGCCAATGAATTGGGGATCAGGAGGTACAGGTTGGAAAGGAGCCTGATCCAGTCTGGAGCGAATGTTAGGACTTTGTCAGAGAAGAACGAGGAAAATATATCAGGAAATTCAGAGTGACTGTGGATAGTAGGGAAGGGCTTGTCTTTGCAGATCCAAAAAGATTTAGTGAGGGAAAAAAGAGATTTCATTGACGTGGCATCAAGAACTTGAGCAGAGTAGTATTTTTCTTTGCTGAGTGGGTTAAGGTTTGACTTTTTTGGTTTGTTTTCGAAAAGCTGTTTGTTTAAATTTTAGTTTTAGTTTTTCGCCCTTGCCGTTCTAGTTGTCGGCGTTTGCGCTTTGCCCCCAAGATATCATGGTTGTACCCTGGGCAAAGGGGCCCATCGGGAAGAAAATTGGGTTTGTGGGAGTGCTGGGTCATCAAGCAGTTGGCTGAGAACGTGTTATAGTGTTTTGAGGGGTCAGTAAGGTCAGGGGTTTTTGACAGGAGTTTAGCAGCTTTGAAGAGAACGTATTAATGTCTATGGCCTTGAGGTTCGACGGGGGATGCACTTCTTTTTTCTGATAGGCCTTTGCGACATTAAGATGAAAAGAATAGCGGAATGAAACAGAAAGCAGTTGGTCAGTGACGGAGACAAGGGGGACAAGATCATGTGAAAACATCAGTAATGACCAGTCAAGATATGACCTGATCTATGTGTTGCTTCGTTTACTAGCTTTGGGACAGAGATGTTTTATAAAGAAAGAGAAAGACGTTGACATCAGAAAGGAATGGTTTTCGTAGTGGAAGTTGAAGTCACCGAGAATGATGACTTTTTGGGGAGAAGCTTAATGATCGAGGGAGATTGGAACTCTTGATGAAAAAATGAAGATTCCCTTTTTCTTACTGCTAGGAGGTGGGCGGAAGACAGCAAAAGCAATAGAATTTGGCCGGTAAGGTTAGGTTGAGTTCACAAACTTCAAAAGATTCAGGTGAGAAAGGTAGGGAGTGGCAGAAAGAAATAGCGAATGCAGTGTGTCTTTGTAGATGATGGCAATGCCACCTCCACGGAGGGTCGAGGGAAAGAACAGTTTTGTAGCCAGGTGGGGTCAGCTCTTTTATTTTTGGTTCATGACCTTGTAGGGTTTGCCAGGTTTCTGAGAAAATAATATCGATGTTCTGTTCAGATATGAAATCGGAAATAAGGTCGGCTTTACCAAACAGGGCAAACAGATTGGGCATTAAGTAAACAACGTGAAGAAGGTTTGAGGGAGCGATAGAGGTTAAGATGACAGTGGTGAGTGAGGGTGACTATCAGAGAAAGAGGACGGGATTGGTTTGAGATGGCGCAGTGGAAGAGCAGACCCGAGTTGGATGGCATCAGGTGTGAAAGACGGTGAAAAAACTGGTTTAACAGGAGGTCTGTAGTCTTATGCACACTGTGATACACATTGCTGACAGCAGAGTCACGGGAGAGGATGGACATCTGGAGGGCAGAGATGTGGAGTGTTGCGGCTGGGTTATGGTCGTTGTGGCAGTGACGTCAGAGGTGAAGGGGAGACAATGTAGGGGAAACACGACCAAAGGGGATGAGTCTGCCTGCGCGTGTTCCTCGTCTTGTTTTGCGGTAGTAAAGTCCCAAGTTTGAAATACGCTGTTTAAGTTCGTAGTGTATGGGGTAAATCACGTGAGGACAATGCCTTTATGTCTTCAACAGTTATTGTCATAGTTGGGGGGTGGCGAACACTGGTGGTGGTGGTGGGGGAGATTTGAAATCGTGGATCATGTGAAAAAGTTTAGGCTGCGGCAGGGTCAGAGTATAAGGGTCGCAAGGACCAGCACGATCAGGTGAACACAAGTCATAAGTCGACTGAAGATTTGAAAAGAAATATCTATATCAAAAGGGTGAAAAAATTATAATTTAAATATTTCGAAAAGTCAATGATGATGAATAAAATGGTTCTGAACATACGATTCTGCGTTCCAACACAAACACAACGATGCAAAACTTTCTTGAAAAGACGTAGCAGAAACACAAAAACTTGGCATTCAAACACAGAGACAGAAACCATGCTGCCGCCAGGCGCAAAGGTCAACACACATATCTATTCAAACAAAAATTGGAAATGCATATTCTAATCCAAGATTTATAGATATGGGGATCCCCCAAGGATCAGTATGGCACCTATACTCTTTAATATCTTAACATATGATCTTCCCAATATAGTGTCCAACAATATTGAATTGGTTCAATATGCAGATGATTTATGCATATGGATGAAAGTAACCATGAAAAGGCACACTCCAATAAGATTTTTTAACTATATTAGAAAGGTTTATCAAAATGATTAAATAAGATATATACCTTTATGAAAGAAAAGGGATTAATGCTATCTCCTGACAAATCCCATATGATGCTTTTCAACACTGGCTACAATCCATGGGCACTGCCTTCCTTTAAAATAGGAGATTCTGTGTTAGCATATAAAGAAAATAAAAAATTTCTAGGGGTATTTCTCACCACAAAACTTTCATGGAATAATCACATTGAATATGTCCTGACCAAAGCTAGAAAAAGTATTAATTTGCTAAAAATGGTGAGCAAGCAATACTGGGGCCAAGATATGTAATCTCTTATCCATTTAGCAACAGCACTTGTTTGATCTAGATTAACTTATGCACAGGAAATTTTTTTCTCTGCTCCTAAATATTTGCTAAGAAAAATGTAGAGTGTAGACAGTAAGTCATTCAAGTTGGCAATTGGTGTTCCTGTACATGCATCAACTTAAAAAAAATATATGCTGAAATAAATATCTTACCTTTTGAAGAACAAATTAAGCTTGCCTCTGCAAAGTATATTTTGAGAAGTTCGACAATTCAGAATTCTAATATTAAAGAACTTCATTTAAAATCAGATGTAGATTTTCCTAAAAGGGCTAAATAATAATAATAATGATAATATATGGAATTTATATAGCGCTGAATCTTGTAAAAAACAAACAAATCGAAGCGCTTGCACTCAATCATTTACAGGTATGCAACTCTCCTTAAACATAATGAACAACAGATTTCAAATCCATGTGCGAGCACGTATGCACTCACGCACGCACGCACACACATGCACACACACAAACACACACACATACAATCACTGACAACAATCAGTTCTTACACCTCTGATCTGTTCACATCTTCAGGAATGAATGTCAGAAATGTAGCATCTCACCCAGTTTTCTCCACAATTCCAAAGTGGGAATTAAACAGGGCTGAAATTGATATTGATTATTCTAATATCAAAAAAGAAGAAAGTCCTGCTGTTGCTGCAATAGCTAGAGCTCACATTGATGAAACATTTAGTGGTTATTTTAAAGTTTTTACTGATGGTTTGGTAGTCGACTGTGGGAATGCTGGATCTGCTTTTGTAGTTCCTGCATTAAAGATAGAAAAATCTTATTTAGACAAAGATTTTTCATTCTATACTGCGGAACTTATAGCTATATTAATGACCTTAAATTTTTTAAAATTAAATCTGCATATCAATGTATTTAAGGTGCTGTTTTGTATTGATTCTAAGTCGGTTTTGCAAGCATTAAAAGCATTTAATACTAAGGTAAGAGGGGAATTAATCATTAAAATTTGTCACCTTATACATTTTCTTTCCTTACAAGGTACTACCCTTGCCTTTTGCTGGATTCCGTCACATTGTGGAATCCACAGCAATGAGAAAGCTGACCCGTTAGCCAAAGCTGCTGCCATGGACACGACTCTGAAGTTACAGCACCTCTGAACCTTCCACTCAGTCTTCAGGAGGGCATACTTCTGCTGAAAAAAGCTTCTTGGAACCGTGTCAACAGCCAACGAAAGTACTCTTTGCGTGAACATTCATTAAGAGTCAGTGTAGCAGGGGCGAAAACTGACTCCAGTCACATGAAATAGGTAAGTTGATTAAAGGGAAACAACAATCTCACAACAATCTCACGTTCTTTCCACTCTACATTCTACAACTACTACTTGCTATTGGTCGCATGACTGTGTAAGAATGAGTTGAGTGCAAGCCTTTGATTTGTCTGTGCAAGATACAGTGCTATATAAATTCCATTTATTATTATTATTTTTATTATTATTATTATTGTTATTACAGTCACACTCAAGATTTCAATTATATACTCTCATTTATTCTATTATTAAATCAATCTGTCCCACAAATAATATTTTTCAATAATCAAAAGAAGCAGAAATTAATTGTATATTCAATATTTACAATTCATTCAACCCAAAACAGTTTCCAGTTCACTTCATCCATGTTAATACAATATTATATTTTAGTTCTCAAGGGAACTTATATTACCTAAAAGTCCATCAACTTCCTGCCTCTCTAGCACAATGAAGTTTAATTAATACCACTCACAAAGTTCTTGTAGACAAGACAGTTTTGAGCTCTCTGGCTCAGATAAACACATATGTCTTTCCTTGTCCAATTCTGGAACTATGTACAGAAAAAACAACAACAACACAGACTTGGCTGTAATTTTGCTATACACATTAAAAAAAAATCACTGACGACCTTTCTTTGAAGGAAGTCTTTCACTGCTGACATCTGCTCCAGCCCTGGCCTCCAACGCCGCCACACCTTTATCCCTCAGGTCGGGTGGGGTTGTCCTAGGGGATTGGACAGGACTGGGTCAGCTACTGGGATTCTCCCCAAGTGGGTCAGTACAGGGGCAAAATTAAAAGCCTACACAGATACCAGAAAAGAACCCCCACTATTAGTACCCAGTATTAATAGATATATGGTTTTTATTCCTTACCTTTTCTTTCTTGAGTTTTGTTGTTCCCAGAACACTGAACCCACCACACTCACAAACCTATACAGAAGTCCATGCACTGCACTACTTTCCTAAATTAAAGCAACAGAATAAAAAATAAAAATAAAAACAATCTTTTATCAACATACCACTTCATCTAGGTGAAGTGACTAGATGTCAAACCAAAGGCCAGCTTAGACAGCTGCAACCTTTCCTGACCAGGGCAGAAGATGAAATGCCAACTCTTGTGACAGAAACACTTCACTACAGCTAAAAACTAAAGCAAAGAAAAAAAAATCCAACAAATCCACAGTTGCAAAACAATACCAAAGGAACAGACACAGGTCTGTTACAGTCAGAGTGTGTCATTTTCATAACAGACTGGTGGGAAGTATGATCTACAGGTTCAGATTGGATGCATTTAGGACTACATTTTGTAAACAGATAACTTGTCTATGTGGCTCTGACTGATCACCTAAGCATGTCATTCTTCATTGTGAACTACTATTTTTCTGGTACAGTTGTAGATAAGATTTCAAATATGTCATTTGAACATTTATTGGCCGATAATGTGGTTATGTTAGAGATAGCTAGTTGTTAAGTTAGAAGCCCTGTTGGCAAACTTTTGTAATTGTTCTTGCTGCAGTTTAAGCTGTTCAATGCCTCCCTCCCCCACCCTCATCCCTCCGATAATTTCATTGTATTTTTTTCTTTTATTTCATGTACAGACACTAATAGGTAAACACACACATACACACAAACACACACAAAACCACACACCACAACACACACACACACACACACACACACACACACACACACACACACACACACACACACACACACACCACATTCTCTCTCTATATATTGTAACACTATCTTTTGTCTAATATCACCTTGAGTGAACAGACCTTAAATTAAAGAAAGTAGGGGAAAAAAGTCATCAACATGGCAACACCAAGCAGTCTCTAAATTGAGTGCTGAGGGCAAACGCAAAGAACAGCAAAATGACTAAAACAAGGCGTACCAGATCTATATCATGCTATCCTACAAATGCGAATTCAGACAAATGTCACAGAGACGGCAGTGACAATGCTCCTTCAGGAAGTAAACCAAACCTTCCCAAAGTTTTTAAAAAAATACACGGGAACCAAAAAAACAACCTACACAAGAAGAACACAACTTTAAACCCCAATGGCAAAAATAAAAAAAAAAATCTTTCCCCACTTCACCTTCTCAGGTTTTTCTAAATGTAACCCAACCCCGGGGGACATCAATTTAAAAAAGGGGGGAAAAAGATAAGTCAATCCCGGACTTTCCCTAAATAAAAAACCCTAAGAAAAAAAAAAAAATTTTTCCTTTTTGGGGGAAAAAATCAAAAGGGCCCCGAAGCCGGGAAAAGGGGGTTTTTGGGAAGAGTTTTGGTTCTTTTGAAAAAAATTTAACAAAATTCCCTTAAAAACCCAAGTCTTGATGAAAGGAATTTTCCCAAATACTTTTGGGGTTTTTTTAAAAAAAATTTTTGAAATTTTTCCCCATTTTTAAAGTTTTTTTTAAAATAAAAAAGGCCCTTTGGCAAAATTTTAAAAATTCTGGTTGTTTTTGGCCCAAAAACCCGAATTTAAATTTTTCCTATCCACACTATAGTTTACCCACTCCACCCAACAACCACCCCCATACCACTCCCCAAAACCCCAACAACAAAAAAAATTTTCAAAAATAATTATGGTGACATTTTGAAAATCTTTGCTTTGCACCAGCCTATAATCAAAAGAAAGTAAAAAAAGTTTTTCCTCCACAATCCGAGCAGTGTTCAACAAAATCCTAAATAATTGGGTTGTTTTGTTTTCTTTAATTGCGGGTTTTATTGAATTATTGGACTTTTTGTTACTATGCATCTTGGACACCTTTAATAAAAAACTTTCTAGTGTACCCCAAACATTTTAATTTGTTGTTTTTATGGGTTTTTAATTTCTTTTTTATTAGTTAGGGCTTTTTGGAATAATTGTTCTAAAACTCCATCTTATGCTAACGTCATGCAGGGAATGCACCCCCCCCATCTCCTAAAATTTACCAATTTATCATCTTCTGTAACACTATCAAGTCCATCATCCCCAAAAAAGAAGAAATTACCAACTTCAAAACTACCCACCTTTCATGAAACCTGATGCAAATTAATTCAGAATTTTCCATAAGGTATTGAAATTTGCATGTTGTTTCACCTAAGCTAACTATATAAGATTATATTCGGTGCTGAAGAAAAGGTTACAATCATTTGGTCATAACATTTGGTTGTCAGTAAAGCCTAAAAGCTAATGACATAATACAGAATGGCTGCATCCTACAAGGAAATCAGAAATAGCTGGAGCAGGATTTCAAGCCCCGCATTTTGGTAAAAGAATATATCCATCTCCAGCAAACATTTTTGAAAATATAACAGATTTTTATAAGCCTATAAAGATAAGTGTCACCAAATTAACCTACATCTTAATCACAAGGCATCGCCAATTTCTGTCTTTATATCTTCCCTCTTGACCAGTACGTGGCAACATGAAGACACATGGGGAAGGATCTTTTACCATATTGGTGTTACTTTAAAGAAATGCCAAGTCCCCTGTAACACTGAAAGATAAATCCCATAAATTTAACGGTTTAAAGAAGCTAATTTTGGAAAATTTAAAAACCTTGCAGCCTACAATAAAAACATTTGGGAAATTCTGAAAACATAGATAAAATATATTCACCCACTAAGCATCATTCAAAGCCACTTATAAATCCCACTTAAAAATCATTTCAAGGAATTGTTCAGGAAATTTTGGTGGAACCTGCTTGCAGGAACAGTGGAAACAAACGTTTAATTAAAACATATTTATAAATAAAAGGGAAGCAAAAACCATGAAACAGAAAAAGGCAAAAGTATAGAACATGAACATTGTTAGGTTGAAAAACAATTTTAGCCTTCTTTTTGGGTTCAAGCAAAGTTAAAAATTCATAAGATCTTAACAAAGTGTGGCTTTTAAATTTTATGAAAGGGAAAAGGGTGTCTTTACCAAATTTGTCCAATTAAACTTAAAAACAAGAATTTCAAAATGTAGAAAAAGCTGAGCTTTCTAATATGTTCTCAACCCTGGTGATGAAGCCTTCAACCTCATGCACTAAATAAAAGACAAGTTGAGGGGAAAAGAAGAAAAATATAAGGACCCAGGTTCTGATAATACTGAATACATAAGGGCCATAAAATCAATTGAAGTAAAATTATTTATGTTCCCCTTTCCTTAATAAAAAACTCGTTGGATAGATGCCACATCCAGACATATTAAACACTAACCGAAAATTTTCTTTTAATGCATAAACTTTAGAGTATTTGGATTTTGAAGGGGAAATGCATTGAATAAGCATCTTTTATTTTCCCTTCATAGCAAAAAGCTTTAAATGATAAACTACTATAGGGCAGCTGCTTCTACTTGGTAAGCTATAAGAAAATTATTCTTAGAGGCTTGTGTATTCTGTCATAAAATAAAGGGTAGTTTCTGTTCAATCAAGCAGCTTTCAAAAAGGAAAGTTTAGCAATTGAAACTAGTTTAAGCAAACACCAGGTCAAAACAACAATTGCGAGAAAAAATTATTCGCAAATATTTGATGTAAAGAAAGTGCCAAGTTTTCACCTAAATGCCATAAATAAGGGACCCCGGGACGGTAAGTGTGACGAAAAATCAAGAGCAGAATGGTAATCTAAGGCAATTTTAAAAAAAGAAGCATTTTTAAAACAGAAATAAGCTTGCAAGACAAAGACCATTTTTTGGGAAAAAAAGTATGCATTTCCATTCTTTTTGTAAATGTGAGTCGGGACCCTACAAGGGGAAAACACCAAAAACAGCGACTATAAGGCAGGGAAAAATGTTTTTGAGTTTCTAAAATTTCCAATGGACAAAAAGTAAAACATTGGCAAAGTATGAAATGGCTGGGTTTACAAGAGATCCCCTTAACAATGAGAAAGACAGCTCAAATTTTTTCGCATTACAAAAATCCGGGCACCGACTAGAAAACTTTATGGTGGAAATCTGGAAAAACAAAGAGAAAGACATGAACAAAATTCAAGACGTTTAAAACCAATTCACAACATAAGGCAAAACAATAAAGCTTGAGAGGGGACTGAAGAACAGGAAGAATGGAGAGCCATATCGTTATGTCTGCAGGACCAGAACCACATTGAGAAGAAGAAAGAAACTGAATGAACTATTGGTTTTTCCTGGCATTTTTTTATTAAATATTAAAAGCTTTTTATGAAAAAAAAATTTATGCAAGTGAATTAAAGAATTGAAATTTTTTCAAATTAGGTATATTGCAATAGGTTCCAAGGTTCCCAGTATAGGTTCTTTTCTGTTAATAATTTGTAATGTTTAGCAACAAAAGAACTAAAGACTTGTCCTGTGAATATCTGAATAATATAATTTTATAAATATAATATAAATATATATTATTATTTGGATAAATGTCATATGAAGCTGCACAACAAGAGATGATAAACTTACAGAAAGTTTATCAAAAGGCTAGATAATTTACAATAAATATTATTGAAAAGGGCACTTTATCTACAGAAAAAAGCACTTTTTGTCTTAAAAAGGCAGGAAACCAGCATACAACTGCCACCTTTACCTATTGAAGGGACCTTCAGTTAAAAAAATGGTAAAAATTTTGGATTAACTTCATCAAAATTAATTGGAATGTATATTCGATACATTTTAAACTAAGCAAGGAATGATTAACTTTTCTTAAAATGGTAAGAAAGCAGTTGGGGGAAAGATATCTTTCAAAATTTTGTTAAGTTCACTTTGTATGTTCAAATGTCTTTATGGACAAGAAGTCTTTTCTGGCTTCCTAATTTTACTTAAAAATCAAAATATAGATTGGTAAGCAATTGCACTTGGGTACCATTATGCAACCACATAGGGAACCTAAGGAAATTGGTTAACCTATGATGGCAACTTCATGTGACAATTGGTTGGGACAAGCACGAATACGAAAATCGTGTGAATTGTTCAGCAGAACGAATTTTCAAAAGGGGCTAATAAATTTAGTGTATAATGCCATTGGACTTTGTACTAAGACCCTTTAAAAAATCAATGAAAAATATTTTTAGAAACACAAAAAAACTTTAATGTTCCTTAAACGGGGGGATGAAATAAAAAACCCGTTTTAAATAAGCCCACATTAATGAAAAAAAAAGAAAAACCAACTTCATGGTTGCAGAAGTCAGGTAAAAATTGAAAAAAAGTACTGAAGCCAAAATTGTTTGTGGATTGTTTTGTATATGAAAAGGGCTTTTTTGTCAACCCAGAATAAAATTGAGAAAATCAAACTTTTGGTAACATGCAATATTTACCAAGGGTTATTGGGGTTCTTTTCTTTTAAATATATTCTTGATTTTCCCACCTTTTTTAACTTGCCTGGTGTTATCCAAGTTATATTTATGCATATATTAATATAAAGAAGGTAAAATTATTTTTAAACGTTACAAAGGGTAAAAACCCTCCATAAAGTTTAAGAGGTAATTTTTCATTTTTTGGGTGCCTTTCTCATTTGGAATTTTTTTTAAATTAATGGGCTGACAGAAACTGCAAAAGAAAGGGGGCCCAACAATAAAAATGAAAAATTTTGTTCCCTTACATACAAAATAATTTGAACCATATGGGTAATTTCAAAGACGGAAAATTTCATTAACGCTTTAAAATTGGTACCAACATCCTAAGATATTTACTCCTAAATGTTTCAGCCTTTTTAAACCTTGGAAAAGGGGAACCCTTTTTTAGTGTTAAAATCATTTCCTTAAACAAAAGTAAATTTAGAGCAATGTTGGGGATCATTTTCCAAAAGGGGTCATAAAAATTTGGGGAATTCCCTATGAAAACCTTTTTTACCAAATTGTTTACTAATCAGTTCTGAAAATTTTTGGGAAATTTAAAAGTTTCCAGCAAAAGTTTTTAAAAAGGGAAAAAATTTTGGAAAAATGTTATTGTATTTATGATTATACTTTAAAAAATTTTAATTTTAATTTATGTTTTGTCCAAAAGATTTTATTCTTTCTAGGGTTGGGTGTTTTTTTTTGGTTTAAAAAAAAAAACAACAACTATGCAATTTCTTAACCTTTTTCTTTCCACTCTTCTTCTTTCCTTTTTAATTCAACACACCCTTTTTGCTTTTTAAAATTAAAAATTGAGAAATATAATCTTTAAAATTTCCCGTTAATTTTTTATTATTATTCTTTCTTTTCGTTAGTATACTAGAATTTTCCAGTTTTCCTTCTTCATCTCTTTTTTATCAGCATATTGTAATGATAAACCCCAAACTTTAATAAGTCTCACAGGGGAATTATTTGAATTAAATTGAAAAACTAAAAGAGTTTGTCCATTTTTTGGGGTTTATTGAATTTTTTCAAAACACAGACTCAAAGATGGGGCAAGACAATTGGAACGATAGACTAATTTCCCCTTACTTACAGTTGGATACCTATTGACAACTTCTGGTAAGTTCGTCTTATCTTTCAATAGACATTAAAAATTGTGAATGTTATTTTTGTATATGGTCTAAAATGATTCGTTTTTTGTGACGGGTTATTCACTATATTTTAGAAAATTTTTAAATGTTCCTTCTTTGTTTGTTTGTGTTTGGTATATTTTCGGATTTGGGTATTTAAAATTTTTTATTCATTTTTAACATTTTGGAAAGAGTTTAAATTAAAAGAGCCTTGCCCTTAGTGTATGATAGTATTGATTATTTATTAGATGTTTTCGTTGTTTGTTAGTTTATTTTTCCTGAAAGTAATTATTAACTTTTCTTGTTTTTTTTTGTTAATCCCCCCCCTTCTTTCTTACCCTTTCCCCTTTCCATTTCCTCTCTTTCTCCTCTTTCTTCATCATTTTTTTAATTAATGTATTGGATTTTTTCTAGTTATAAATTCCTTCTTTTTATTTTATTATTCTTTTTCCTGTGTTGTTCCTTTACTTTGTTTGAGATGAATAAAAAAAAATAACCACTAACCACTAAATTAAAACATACACAACTCAAAAAAGATTTCTCTTGTTCTTTGTCTCCTTGTCTTCTCTCTCTCTCCCCTTCTCTCTCTCTTTCTACCCTTTTTTGTTGGTCTTTTAATTCCTGTTGTTTGGTTTTTGTTTTTTAAATTTTTTTGGGTTTGGTTTTTTTTTGGTGGAGGTAGGGTATTTTATTTTCTTTTGTAATTTGCTTTCTTGGTGGGGCTCGTACGTTTTGGGGTTTTATTGTTTTTTTTTCCAACACCTGTTTTTCTATTTATCTTTATGCTTGGTTTTATTTTTGTTTTCCTTTAAGTCCGATGATGAACTATAGATAATTGTTTTTTTCAATAGTTTTGGCCCCTCTGATAATAAAGGCCATTTAAATATACTTATTTTTTTGTTAACAAATTGACCTTTGACATTGTATTTTACTTTTCCTTTTTTGTTTAGTTTTTCTCCTTTTTGTTCTCCGGTTCTGTTTGTTTTTTCTGTTCTCTTTTTATCCATCTTTTTTTTTGTTCCTTCTCTTTTAATTTGGTTTTATGTTATTTTTCTTTGGGTTTGTGGGTAGTGGGGGTATTTTTGGATTTTTTTTGTTTTTTTTCTTTTTTTACTGTTGAAAAAAGGGGGGTTATTTCCCCTTTGTGTTTAGTTGGGGACTGTATAATTTGGGTTATTATTATTTAGATGTATCCCTAACGGCCCGGGACTGATGTAAAAAGCACATGTTTTTGCTTATCATTTATCTGGGAATTAAGAATTTTGTAAAAATTGTCATTGATTCATTGTCTTTCCCTTCCCTTCTCTCTCTTCTCTCTCTCTCTCTCTCTCTCCTCTCTCTCTCTTCTTCTCTCTCTCTGCCTCTTCCTCTCTCTCTCTCTCTCTCTCTGTTTGTTGTTTTTTGCTTAGTTTGGTTGTGTTTTTTCTTGGTTTTTGTTGGGTGTTCTTGTTGTTTGATGTTTGTTGTTTTTCTCTTTTTTTCTCTTTTTGTGTGGTTTTTTTTTCCCTTGTTTTGTTTGTTTTGGTGTTTTAATATTGGGTATTATTTATAGTGTATCCCTAAGGGGGCTTGAAAAACTGATTGTGCTTGTTTTTGAATTAAAGAATGGTATTTTTTGTCATTGATTTTTCCCTTTTTCTCTAAAGTTTTTATTCCCTTACCCTCCCCACGCCTTATTAAAACATCTCTGCTTTTTATTTCTCGTTTTTCGTTTGTCATTTTGTCATTGTTAAAATATGGAATTGTTTTGTTTGGGTCTCCTACTCCTCTTTTTCTTTGGATATTCACAAATGGCAAAGAAAAATTAAGGGGCTATATTAAACAAGTTGTTTTTTTGGGCAAATTGGTTTAGAAATATAAGCAATGCAAAACAAATTCCCAAGTCCTTTCAATTTTTCCCCTTTTTCAAAGTATTTTGAAAAATTTCCTACACTTGGAAAAAACCTTGGGAGGTTTTTTAACCCAAAAAAAGAATGTTGTCATTCTTGGGTTCTAAAGAGATTTGTAATTTCCCCTTGTAGCTATAATTTCAGTCTTCATAGATTCCTGACCTAAGGAATTTATCTGTCTTTTTCAAGAAAGAATGTGTTTTGCTTTTTTCAAAAATTTTGTTTAGATTTTTTCCATTTTTTTTCTTTTTGAATTCATTTTTGTAGCTTCACTTTCCTGACTTTAAAAATTTCCCTTTATTGTTTTACCTTTCAAATTCTCTCTTTTTCCTCCCTTTACCTGTGTTCATAATTAAAGGGGCATTCATAGATTTTCCTTTCTGTGGGCTTGTTACTGCTCTTATCTCCAGTGAAGCCTATTTCAATTATTTATTTTCTTTGTAACTACATTGTTATTGCAATTTAAGGCCCGTTCATATTTTATTATTATAATTTACCCCCCCCCCTCTCGCTCTCTCTCTCTCTCTCTCTCATTTGTTTGTCTTCTTCTTTCTCGTTCTTTCTTTTTTTGGGTTTGTTGTTATTGGCTGTAGTTTTTTGTTTTTTCTGTTTGTTTAATTTGTTGGGTTTTATTTTGTTTCTTTGTTTGGTTTGCTTTTGTATTGTTTCTTTATTGGGGGGTTGGGGGGTAACATTGCTTTTTTTTTTTTTTTTTTTTCTCATTTTTTTTTGTTGTTTTTTTTTGTTTTTTTGTTTGTTGTTTTGGGTGGGGTTGGTTTTTTTTTGTTTTTTTTTAAAATTTTTTTATGGGGGGGAGGGGGGGGGGGTTTGGGGAGGGGTTGCGGGGTTGTTTTGTTTGTTTTTTTTTTTTTTCTGTTTAGTTTTTTTTTTTGTTTTTTTAATTGGGTTTTTGTCATTTTTTGGGCGGGGTTTGGGTTTTTATTATTAAATTTTTTTTTTTTGGGGGAAGGGTGGTGTTCTTTTTATTTTGTTTTCTTTTTTGTGGGGTTTTGGGTGTTTGTTTTTTTTTAAACTCTTCTTTTTATTTTTAAAAGTTTTTTTTCCCTTTTGCTCTGTGAGTATAATATATTTAGTATTTTGACACCACCACTAAAAAACACAAAACTATTAAATACTCAAAATTTTCCCCTCAATTACTTAAAGGTTTAGATTCTTTTTTGTTTTGGGTTCCCCCCTTTTTTATTGTGTAAATTATGGTTGATTTATTTATTATCAGGGACATTAATTTTTGAAAAAAGTATAATAATAAAAAGTTTTTGGGGTGATCTGTCTTTTTGGGAATAATATTTTTGGATTTACCCCTTGAAAACACACACACACCCCACCCCTGTTTTCCCCTACTTCTTCCTTCTCTTTGGGTTTATTCCCTTTTTTTGTTTTTGTTTATTTGGTTATCTTTTAAAGGTTATTTCATTATTTTTAATTTTGGATTTTATAATAATGAGTGTTTTTTTATCTTATTTGTTATAGGTAACTTGTTACCAACAATGTTTCTTTTTTGTCTTTTTTTTTCTACAACTTTATGTTTGTTATATTTTGTTTGGGTTTTTTTTATTTTTCAATATTATTGCTTTTCTGTTTAAGGTTTATTCCCATTTTCTATTTGTGAACAAGTATATGTACCATGGGGACAATGGGGTAGATGTTTGATCTTTATGACTTATTAAGTTTGGTTATTATTCTTTTGTTTTGTTTTTGTTGTTGTTTCTTTTTCTCTTTTTTTCTTCTTTTGTTGGTTTGGTTTTCTTTCTCTTTTGTTTGTTTGTTTGTTTTGGTTGTGGGTTTTTGGGGTGTGGGGGGTTTTTAGGTTTTTTGTTTTATATTTGCTTTGGGGGGGGGGGTTTGGGGGGGGGGGGGCCCTGTTTTGAAAGGGTTATTTCCCCATTTTTCACTGTGGACTGATAAGTGTTGGGTTATTATTAAGATGAATCCCTACGGGCGGTGATGGATGTTAAAAAGCACAGAGTGCTTATCATTATCCCGAAATAAAAGAATTTGCAATTGTCAAAAGAAGTTCTCTCTCTCCTCTCTCTCTTCTTCTCTCCTCTCTCTCTCTCTCTCTTGTGCAATATCACTTCTTGTGTGAATAGACTAAAATCAAAGAAACAAACACTAGCTCACTCACTCACAGCACATAACACACTACACAATTCATTTTAAGTAAAGTTAAAAATTACACTTTTGATATAATTTTGTAGAAACACAACCTTTTGACTTAGTGGCACACCATACAAGGTGATATGATTCAAAGTAAACACAATGACAGCCAACACTTGTCATGCTGGCCATAACAACATGTACTGTCTGTGTCTTTATGGCCTGGGAAGGGGCGGGACTCTATTGAGGACAAAGATACCAGGTGCTTCTTGGACATTTCTATTCACATTGGCTTGGATAATCAGAAAGGGATATAGTGGATTCACCAACCCGAGGTTAGCACACACAGAGGATAACAACACTTGAAAACACACACAGAACATGGACCAGACACAAAGGAAGATAACACTCACACATTGATAACCACACGGGGACACATGGACCGAACAACAGGGATACACTCACACATGATTACACCACTTGATAAAACAACAGACAAATGGACACAGAACACACAGAAGAAAACACTCAAATGATAACACACACAGACAAATGGACACAGACACCCACAGAGGATACACCACACATGATAACACACAATATAACACACATAGACACGGACACAGCACCACAGGATAACACACACACAATAACACACACAGCACACATAAGAAAACTCACACAAGGTTAACCAACATTCTACACATACACTAATATGTCGACACACACACACACACACACACACCACACACGCGCAGGATAAAAACACACACTATTATTATAGAGGAACAAAATACAAGCATAGTCAGAACAAATAAAACATGAGGAATGACAGTGCACTACTGGCATCCATGCACTCTGCAAAGATGCAAGCCTAAATTAAATTTCTGACAGAAAATGAGCAAGACTGAATATGTTCAAGAATACGGTAAGCCTATATATAACACAATACAATATAATACAATACATGCAACGCAATTCAATGGAATGCAATATAATGCAATACAATACAATACTAGACAAAACAATGAATTACAATGCATTACAAAACAATACAACACAATACAACTCAGAAAAACACACCCACACTAGACCACAACATGTCCCCACACCAAATCCACACCCCATCATACCACACACCACACCACACCATACCCCACCACACCACACTACACCACACTATACCACACCACACCATAGAAACACTAAAAACCACACCATAGCACACAAACACCCATCATATATATCCCATACCCTTTTCATCCCATACAACACAACAGACCATAATACACTACACAAGTCAAGTCAAGTCAAGTCACATTTTTATTTCCAGATGGTACATTGAATAAGCAATGCCTTTGCTTTTTTTCATCAAAACATGTTACTATTATCATCTCTGCAAAGTTGGAATGAAGGCCCGCCTGCCTTACATGCAGGATCATCTGCTAGACATCTTGTGCAGAACTTTATCACAAGTTAGGTCAGCTGGATAGTGATGTCAGGGTCTACCCAACTTACAGATTTCATGCTGTATAATGGTCTACACAACCACAGTTCTCAAATCAGAAATGTCCACTGGGATGCTACAATAAACTAAAAGCACAGGTAATAAGACAGTGTAATACCGCCCTCTCACCCCCATCCCCATGCAGTGAAAAGAAATCATCCCTCCCCCCACACCTCCTACAGACACTTTGTTGTCACTCAAGGTGATAAGGTGACACAATCATCTACATTTCTGTTTGAACATTTTTGTTCACCCTGTTCAAGTACTGATCAAAATATCTATATGAAGTCAGAGCAGAACTCTTCACATTAAATTTAGGTTGTAATAAGCTCCAAGGGTTTTTCGAAAAGGATCTAAGCTTCATTGTTATTCATTCGTTTTTTTGCAATTTCAAAAATACATTAAAAATAAACAAGCCCATTAAAGAAATCATGACTGAGTTTCAAAAGTCATTCTCTTGGTTTGTCATTAAAATGAACATCAGTGTCAAAAACTAGGGCTTAAGAATTCGTGTGTTATTAAGTTTGGTGATCTATAATTGATATATTATTGATAACATTTATTTTTTTTATACCTTGAAATATTTAAAAGCAAGCAAGCATAAAAAGCAACAAATAAACATAGAAACAAAAAAAGCTTTGGTCAACTTTAACGTTCCATACCATGTCAAAATATGAGTTACTTTAGGGACAACTCAACCAGAAAAGCTAAGTGTGTATTTTGGCCTGAGAAGGGAAAGACTATCATGCTAATGACCTTTACACCCGAACTGACCAAGGGCTTTAAGGCTAAGTTTATAAAAAGGCCTGGGCCCATATGGGGTTCACAGAACAGCAGGAGACTCATATTTCACAACATGGCTACAAGGAAAGAAAAGAGGTAGAGTTGAAAAGGTGATTTTTTAATCATCATGGACAGGGTTTAGCTTTGCACAGTTGTGGGTTTGGGAGTACATGATATCTTACCACGTGATTTTCTTTTAGTTACACATGGGACAACAAAGGTTTTATGTAGTAGCCATGTTTTGATTTGTCCTTGTACCTTTAAGCCTAGCAAAATGTCTTTGTTTAGATAATACGTAAGCCTAAGAAAAAGAATAGGTCTCACCACTAATTTTTTTAATATTTCATTTAAAAGTCACTGGCATTGTGTTCTAGCTGTTCATGTGACACTACACCTCAAGATGCTGGGTCATACATGTGTGACCACTCGAGGGGCAAGGATAGAAGCAGGGTAGGGAAAGAGTGGAACACAGCAACCAGGCAAAAGAATACTCAGTGGAAGACAGCAGCTTTGGTTGTCACCTCTTTATTCAGCCATCTACTGCTGTGTGGGTGATGGTCTCTCTCTCTCTCTCTCTCTCTCTCTCTCTCTCCTCTCTGCCTTCCTTGGCCTGTAGCCTAGCCTGTTCTCTCCTCTCTCTCTCTAGCCTCGTTTGTTCGTTCTGTCGTGTTTTAAGTCTTGCCACACATAGTGTACATGAAGACTAGCTAAAATAGGGGAGTTAAAAGGAATAAAAGAAAACTGGAAGTAAAAGGAGGACTTACGTCCCTTTAAGCATGCCATACGGCTTAAACTCTCTAGCCTCCCAACCACCCCTCTATATATCCCTGCTAGCGAACTGCAAAGACAGGCCACCACACTGCAAGTGTTTCGGCTGATTTGGCCCAAGGTGAAGGAGATTTTGTGTTTTCTCATGCAGCTTCAGTGGTGGTTATCTTGCTGTCCGCATAACGAAACTAGACATATTATATATCAAAATAAACTAGAAAGTATAAGCATTAAGATTCATTGTTGCATTTTGCACAAAAATCATTCGGCTGCAAACTATTAGCCATTAAAGCCTCCGACTAGATACACTTTTAACAGCTGCACACTATAACTTTCGGAAATAAAACATTAAAACTTCAACAAAACTAAATACTTTATGACTAGAAAAAAGGATATGCCCACAAATTTTATTACATATACATATTATAAACCACAGATGTCCATGAGAGGGGGAATTCATAATTAACCAGTCGTGTGAAAACACAGTTTCCCGGTCCCGCTGGGACCAAGCAAGCTTCTTAAAGCTGTTTGTCAGATCTAAAATATGGTGATTTCTAAAAATTACAAAATTATTCATACTAACCCTCTTCCAATCTTATATTTATTCATAACACAACCCAAAACATACCATACATTTATATTTTTATGTCTGCATTTGGTAGAACTTAGTTCGACAATTCAAACTTGTTTACAACAAGGAATGGAGGTTAGCTAACTTTTAGGACTGGCGCATTGTGTACAACTTACGCCTTACAATCTACTACTACTTAATATGAGCTGTTTTATTGATCTAAATAGAGTTTATTACACATTTTCTTCAATCACACAATTATGATTTATTAAAGATTCCTTAAATAAAAATTAGAACTGCTTTTCTAGCAGTTAATATTTGAACACATACAGTACCTATACCAATAGACGAAAAATATTGATTTACAACAAAATAGAGAACTCTCATTGTGGTTGAAATAAATCGAGTCAAGATCAATACTTTAACAATCATATCCATAAATACGAGCAAACAATATGACTTAATAAAGTTATTATTATTGATTTTCTTTGCTAGATCAGACCAATGCTCACATTTAAGGGAGATAACTCGGGCCGTATTATTGAATGACTAAAAGAATTATTTAGACAACATTCAGAATATTGGAAAATAAACTTATTTAGATAATATACTGAATATAAAAATATAAATTTAAATATATACTTAGCATAATAATGACAGTTTACATAGAGAGTTGAGAAAACTGAATATATATTGACCACAAGGCTAGTATCCGTTTCCGGCTACACATGTTCATACATTAAACACAAAAAAAGAGAATTAAATAGTTCAGCACGTTCAAGGGAAACTACTCATGCTGTTAGGTAAATTAGACTCTTTTTCAGAGAAGTTACTTCCCTTTAATTATCACTCACTTTGTGTGTTCATGTTTTTTTCCCTTTTTTTTCTGTGTTCAAATCGTAGTACTTTCTTTGATTAATCAGAAGACATACCCTCTGGATATTCTGCAACTAAAAATAGATACAATAGTAATACCACTTTCGAAAATCATTGCCACAGTAACAGGTAAGAGTTGTCCCTGCCAGTAAATTTGCAGACTATGAATGACATTCAGAATGCAGTGTAGTCTTAAGTTATCAACATTTAAAGTTACATGCATCTTTAATAGACGACATACCACACCTCTAATAATCGCCAGTGTTCTGTTTCTTGCACCACATGAATGAATGAATGAATGAATGAATGGAGGTTTTTGCAACTATCTGTGGCAATTTACCATACATACTAAATGAAGCAGTTTTCTTTGTTAATGGCTATGTCAGTCTGCCTCAAGAAGGTATTTGACACAGCCACTTGTTTTTTGTTTGTTTGTTTGGGCTTTAGGGTGGGGTTTTTTTTGGGTGTGTGACTTTGAATTTTTCAGTATCAGGGAAAAAATTCTCTAGAAAAAACCCAAAACATACCACTACTACTGCTGCTACTACTACTACTACTACTACTACTACTACTACTTATAATAATAATAATGATGATGATGAGAAAAGCAGTGGCAGTAGTAGAAATAGTAGTGTTCTTGTTGCTGTACTTATGACAGTTAATGTTTCCATTACTTTTTGTTGGATGTTGCAAACCCACTGTCAGTGGATGATAATCGTGTGGTGTGTCTTACAGCAATGACCCCATGAGGCTGCCAGCTGTCATAGTGGGCATGATTCTGGAAAATCTGGACACTGCCACCTTACTGAACGGCCGACTGGTGAGTACACTGATGTCGCTGTGGATAGGCAATGGGGAAACCGTTAGGGAGGCCAGGGGGGAGGGGGTAGGGGAGGGAGGAGGAGGGCACTTCCTGGCCAAGTGGCAAGTACAATGATGCCATTGTGAATTGCCCAAGTCATAAAAATGCTTACAGCGATGGACAAGACGATTGGAAATCTACAGTCTAGGATGGATGAACAAAACAAGAAAATGCAAACGGAAATGGCCGATGTTCTGAAAGAAAACAAAGAGCTGAAGGAAAGAATTTTTTTTTTTAGAGCAAAGTAAACGACTTGGAAGGAAGAAGTCGATGTAACAATCTGATCTTTCATGGAATTCCCCCCCCCCCCCCTCCCCCCCCCAGGGCAAAGAGAACTGTGGTCAGACTGTGAGGAGGCAGTGAAGGCGGTGCTGAAGGCCGTGATGGGCATGACAGGAGACGTGGAGACTGAACGCGCACATCGACTTCAGGGAGGAGGGCAGTCCCCGCGTCCCGTCATCGCCTGTTTCAGCAAGTTCAAGGACAGGGAACGCATCCTGGCTAACCGCAAGATCCTGAGGGAAAAGAAGTCGTCCATCTTCGTCAACGAGGACTTCACTCCTCGCGTGAGGGACCAGCACTGACAGCTGCTACCATTCCTGAAGAAAGCCAAGGCAGAAGAGAACAGGGCTTTGCTGCGCTGTGACAGCCTGGTCATGGAGGGACAGGTCCACGTCTAGGACACGGCCACCCAGGACCTGGGGCCCCGGCAGGGAGGGAGCTGAGGGTCAGGCCGACCCCCTCTTCAGGCAGCCTGCAGGAAGGATGCTCCCTTCACACCTTCACTCAGCCACACTGAGGGGACTGAGGACAGGGTGACAGACAAGACGACAGATAATAACTATGAAAACACAGGTTGCCAACGGCGCATTACAGGAACAGAATGTTGTAGATACAACAGAAAACAACATATCTACTGACGACAACATAATGACTGACGAAACGTCACCAGACAGAATGATACCACACTTGAACTATTCTTCTGAACAGACTGAACAGAACAATATGACAAATGATGAGTCAAATTTCACACAAACAACCAGAATTTTGAATGTGAAAACCCTGAGTGTGTTTGAGATAGTGACCTGGATCATTCAAGGACTTGTTAACAAACTGAAAAGTACCTCATTGAAATCTTTCTCTACAAGATTGAAAGTGTTTGCATTTGCAGAGATTTGTCCTGCAAGCAAAGTGACATTGAACAAGCGTTTTCGGATTACACAGTGTTTTTTTCTCATCAAACACAGAGACAGAAAATTGGGGTAGTGGTTCGTGTTCACAAAAGTATAGCATCATGTGTGTCTCGGTTACTAACTTCAGCTGAGGATGCTGTTTTCCTGAAGTTAGGTAAGTTCCTTTTCAATTTTTCATGTGATATTCTTACTAGGTTTGCTTACGTCGTCCCTGAATGATCTGTTGTTTATCGCGAAGACAATCCTCATGGTAGCAATACACTGGAAAACTCCTCTACGACTCAAATCATGGAACTTTACCCCGATTTACCCTGGGTTTTATGTGGCGACTTTAATGCCAGAACCTCCGATTTCTCTGATGTTGGTATTAGTGATAAAGAGGCACAGATCCCTTTGTTTCAAGATTTAGATGATTTGATTTCAGAGGGCCTACAAAATACCAGAAAATCTAAAGATAACGTTATAAATGATTTTGGAAGAATTATCATGAGCTCTGCAAAGAATTTAGCCTCAAGGATTGATGTTTCCCTTGCATAAGAAAGGCAACACCAAAAACGTTGACAATTACAGAGGGATATCCCTTTTGAGCATTATCAGCAAATTGTACAGATGGTCATACACGAAAGACCGAGTCAGTTGTATGAGGATCATGATGTAATCCCAGAGGCACAAGCTGGCTTTCAGAAGAGCTTAGTACAATTGATAATGTCTTTACTATTCAGAGTCTTGTCCAGGAATATCTCACAAAGCAAGGAGGTTGGTTCTACACTCTTTTTGTAGACTTCTCTAAAGCCTTTGATTGTGTAGATAAAGGAAAGTTGTTTTGTTAATGCATAAAGGTATTCATGGAAAAAAATTTTTTGACACTATAAAGTATGTATGAAAGGATGAAAGCAGCTGTAAAGTTGGTAATAAAATTACAGAGTATTTTGATTGCTTATCTGGAGTGAAACAGGGATGTACTCTGAGGCCCTTGTTATTCTCAATAAATTTCTTTCTGAATTAGAAGTTCAAATGAGTTTGTGTGGTGCTCACGGCATAGATTTATTGAACAGCCAGCTCATCATATTTCTTTTAATATATGCTGATGGCATTGCTTTGGTGTCAAATTCTGTTGGTGATTTACAAAAGAAAGTTGTCTTTAAAGGTACTGCTCCAAATAGGGTCTGAAAGTTAACATGGACAAAACAAAAGTGGTGGTTTTCAAAAACAGTTGATTTTTGAAATACTGTGAAAATGTTACTATGAAGGCAAGCAAATCGTGACAGAACCCTGTTACAGTTATCTAGGAATCATGTTTGGATCTACTCTGAATAGGTCACGCTGTATTAATAACCTAACTGGCAAAGCTCTCAGGGCAGTTGCAGGGATTAAAATATTGTATTTCAGGCTTAAAAATCTGCCTGTCACCACTGCATTTAGAACTTTTGACACCAAAGTCAAACCAATTCTGTTGTATGGTTCAGAGATTTGGTGATATAGTAGATTTGACAACATTGAAAAGGTGTATATCAAGATTTCTAAAATGATTTTAGGTGTTTGTGGAGATATAAAGAATAACATTGTTTTAGGTGAATGTGGTAGATACCCAGCACACATTGAATGATTGATGCTTTTACACAAATGTTAAAAAGATTGGATCAGACTTCTTGCCATGCCTGAGAATAGACATCCCAAGCAGTGTTACTTCATGTTGCTCAAGCATGATCAGATGGGCAGAAGAAGCTGGGTAACTCACGTAAGATCTATGTTGTGTTCAAATGGTTTTGGATATGCCTGGGAAATGCAAGATACTGGAGATGTTTCCTTGTTTATCAGAACTTTCAAAACCAGACTTTTGGAGACATATTGCTAGAACTGGCATGACTCATTGTCTCGTCCAGATTGTGTTGCGATCCTGATATATGTAGAGCAACTTTTGTAAGACTTCTGGTTTTCTCTGGATACTGTCGTATACTTTGCATATTAAGAAGTAGCCTAATACACCGCCACTGAAAGGCATTCCACGTTATAGGCAAATGGGTTGTGTTCAGTGTGAGGGATCTGCCATTGAAGATTTTTGTCATTTTTTGCTCATATGCCCAAAATATGCAGCTTTGTATAAACCTTATATCCCCCATTATTATCACAGGTTTCCATCATGCTTTAAGGTTCAGCTGCTGTGTTCAAATCCCTCTGAGAAAGATATTGTGAACCTGGCAGTTTATGTAAGGAATGTCTAAAGATCAGAAACGTGAAGCTCTTTGGGTGCTTGCATCAAAGACCGCGTGCCTAGCCTACTGTATTATATCACCTCGCCTGCTCCATGGCTGCTTTTTGATATTCTGTGTTCATATGGGTCTTAAGGCCTGCAAAAAACTGAATAAATATGATTGATTGATTAACATACGAACTTACCAACAGACACACACACAAACTCACGCACGCACACACACACAGAGTTTATCTGTATTCATTGAAAACTGGAGATTTGAACGAGTTATTAGTTTATTGCCCAACTAAGCGAGCAGTCAAGTGACACGCGACCTTCCAAGAACAAGAGGAGGTAAAAAGACAAGACTGCTGTTGTCTGCTGAGCGCTAATGACAGCTGTTGGTAGGGAGGGTGGCGCCATTCTTTCAAATACAGGCCCCTTCATCAGAGGCTGAGGTTTCCTTGCCTCCACCCAGTAGCCCGTGATCGGGGGTCTGGAGGTCACGCGCCTGCCTAGAAAGCCCAAAGTCCGGGTCGGATGCGTGCGGTGTTTGATCCCCGTTTGGGCCAAAAGCTCCCCTCCCCAATCCATTAGACCATGAGTGGTGGTCAGGGTGCTAGTCCTTCGGATGAGATGGTAAACCGAGGTCCCGTGTGTTAGTTACACATAGCTATTTAGCGCACGTATAAGACCATACGGCAACAAGAGAGTTATCCCTGGCAAAATTCTTTAAAAGAAAGGCCACTCTGATAGGAAAACAAGTACACATGAAGACAGGAAAAGAAAGAAAAAGTAGTGGGTGGCGCTGCTCTTGAGGCGACGTGCTCTTCCCGGGGAGAGCAGCCCGAATTTCACGCAGAGAAATCTTCCGTGACTTAAAGTGGTATAAAAAAATTAAAGAAAGAAAAGGTTATGGGACGCCCCTTTTCCTTTAAGTCTATACTGGAAAACTTGTCTGCTTTTAAGGACACCCACAGAGGGTGGTGGGTTTTTTGAGTTGTTTTTTTTTAAAAGAAAGGTTCATTGTCCCTACAGTCCTTTCAGTGGTGAAGAGTTCTGCAAGTGTTCACGTGGGCCATACCTCACTGATGGCTGCCGGGAAAGGCCTAGATTGTTTTAACCCCTGTATTGATATAGGGGATGGGCTAAGTCAAACTAGCAGTCGACGTGTGTTCTGTACATATCGTGAAGGGACTGAGAGAGCAGGGTCATACTCACGACACAGACAGAGGCACTGAGTCATGCTGGTACTGTGTGCAGGTTGTGCCGTGGGTGGGAAGGGAAAAAATCTCCACCAGGAAGCGATTATGGAGAAGGCGTTGTCAGCGGTCCATCCTTCACGATGACATGACGCTGCCTTCAGACACTGACTTCTTCCAGCTCTACCTGACCAGCAGACGTGTGCAGCGGCAGATGACCTCAGGAGAATGGTGGGAGGTGATTGATCGCAACAGTACAGGGTCACAGAAGGAAGTCTTCGAGAAAATACTGAGGAAACAAGTTCAATATAAGGAGTTTCGGTGGTTATTACGTCAAATCACACCTGACACCCTGAAAGTATATTATCTGTCACAAGGGAAAATCTGCGTTATTCGTAAGTATAATAACTTACCACGAGATAGATAGATAGATAGATAGATAGATAGAGAGCTAACACTGAACACTGAACAAGTTTCATGTACGTCAGCCCTGCGCATGATGAAATCAGAGAGTTTTTCTCTTTAATCAAATGAATGAATGAAGAATAAACCTAGATTAGTAGTAAATGGAAGATGTCTGATATCACAGTTTGATGCTCTAGGCAGACAAATTGTTGCGTTAATTAAAATCTCATTCATTAACTCTGTGTACATGAAACACTCTAGGAAACAAGTTAGCAGCATCTTCGGCTTCAGCTTTTACAGAATGGGCATGGTTAAATTTGTCTTGGATATTTTCACTATAGCTGTATTGGTGGCTAAACAGTCAGTCTTGTCTGTGTAAGAGGTACCCAAAAACATTGATTCAATAAATTCAGTACACTTCTCTATCTTTCTTTCAAAAAATATGTCAAACGATCTGTTAATGTTTCACATAAGCACATGAGTGCCATTCCATTATCCCTTGAAATACAAGGATAAAGGAAACAAAACCTAATTCTAATCCTAAATTTTAAAAAACCTTAAATTCTAATGGTAGAGTTTTTTGTTCTGATGGATGGAGAAAAAATTGAGATAAAAAAATATCTCTCACAGCTCTTTTGACCCCTACATTCTTGGAAATTTTTAACGAATCAAGTTATTGCTGCCTAAAATACACAAAGCAAAAAAGCTAAAGGTGTCCATAACCTATAAGGTTTGTAGGGATTGAGGGCCAGAGACCCACTCTCTAGAGGCCAACAGATTGAGGGCGGTGCCCACCCTCTCCCCCTCGTGCTTTTAACCCTTTCCTGACCATAGAGAGCAGGTACTCATTACTGCCCGAAAATCTTGCATAAGAAACCTTGCTTTAACTGCAGAGAGAGAGAGAGGGGAGGAGAGAGAGAGAGAGAGAGAGAGAGAAGAGAGACAGAGAGACAGAGCAGTGTGTTTCTGTCTATCCAGGTATTTGTCTGTCTGGCTCTCCAGAACGAACACTTTTATTGCAGACTCGACAAGCAACTTCAGAGCTCCGTTAAAACATTGGAAAAGATATTATGCCAGGAGTGACATGGGGTATTCACATCAACAGACCCGTGACCTGGCGGCCAAGGGGAGGGCATGAAAAGAAAGAGCCGTTGGTAAGCCTCCTCCATCCATCTCGTCCCGCTCTGCCAGTATGCCGATCATTAATCCCTGGTCATTCTCTGATGGTGTCCATCCAGACTTTCGTCTTCCCCTCCTTTGCACCTTCGAGTGTTTCCCTGCAGTACTGTTTTGGCGAGTGTTTGGCGGGTGACCGTGGCCGAACCATGTCCGCTTTTCCCTTTTTGACGATTGGTGAGAAGGGGTTCCTGTGACCTGCCAGCCGTGTTATTTGACTCTTGACAAATTCGTTGGTCTTTCGTTCTCCCCAGGGTATGCCCAGTAGTTTTTCTTGGCATTTTGTTCGAATGACTGGATTCGCTTTCTGTTTCAGCAGTAATGGTCCAGGTTCACTTCCGTACAGCAGGATCGACTGAATTGGCTTGTAGACTTTAGTTTGATGGGAAACTGCTCTTTATTTTCCCTACGTTTTGATTTTTCATGGAAGATGTTTTCCCTGGCTATTCTGACTTTGATTTCGTCGTCGATTTGCCCGTCCTTTGTGAGTGTACGCCGAGGTATTTAAAAGCCTACCTCCTCCATTGGTTGGCCGTTCATGTAAATTTGAGCGGTGGCATTGTCGTGCTTTCCAATACTTTACTTTTCTCCCGGGTCCCCCTCCATATGCCCAGCTCTTTTCTCAAGTTTTGGTGTAAATCTTCAGCTCTGTGTCTTCCGCCCTGAAAGGCATGTCATCGCAACCGTAATTGGTTGAGGGTCTGCCGCCAATTGGAGATGGTAGGGTGAAGTCATGGAGGGTCTCTCTCAGATGTTTTCCAAGGAACAGATTAACAGGACTGAGAAAAACAGGCTCCTTGTCGGCCCAACTGTGGTTTTGAAAGTAGTTCTCCGACCTGATTGTTCAGAAGGACTGCACTGCTTGCAGTGTTGATATGCTTGAATGGTTTGCACTAGTCCTCTTCAATGCCAAACATTCTGAGGACCTTTCCACAGGCCTTCGTGCCATACTCTGTCAAAAGCCTTCTTGAAGTCGAGAAATTGTGGAACAGGTCCTCTTGATGTTGAAGATGTTTTCCATCATGATGTGGCAGTTAAAAATCTGTTCGATTTTGCTCCTGGCCTGCCCAACCAGTTGTTCCTCTGCAAGGTGTTCTTCTGCCTCCTTCTTGAGTCGATTCAAATAACTTTGAGCATGATCTTGCGGCGTGGTGATGAGGCTGATTGTTCTATAGTTTTTGGCATTGGCGTAAATTCCCCTTCTTGGGGAGGGGTATGATGAGTGATTGTGTCCAGTCTGTTGGCCACTTTTTTTGTCTCCCAATCTTCTGACAGATAGCTGTAACATATGTGATGGGCTGTTTCGCCACCATGCTTGAAACCCGCTCTGCTGGTATATTGGCTGCTCCTGGGGACTTTCCTACTGGTAAGTGCGGATGGCTTCTTCCACTTCTTCCCTCAGTATAGGTAATGGCAGGGTGCTCTTGATGTTGCTGCTTTCTCTTCTTATTATGCTCTTTTCAGGTTTTTATTGGGTAGTTGTACAGTTTTTGACAATATTCAGACCACCTGTTCAATGGCGTGAGCTTTCTGTGAGGAGGTTTCCGAGCTGTCTTCAATGACTGATGATTTGGTTTGAAGTGGGTTTTGTGAGTTTCTCAGGGTGTCGTATGCCTTTTTTCTGTGCCCACTTTCAGTTTTTTCGATCTCATCACATTGATCACTGATCCACTTCTCTCTGGCCTTTTAAAATTGACTTCTTCACGAGATTGTTGGCCTCCGGTATTCTTTAGGGTTGGAAGACCTGGTTGGTTTCAGTGCTCTTCTTGTATCGCAGAGGTCCAAGATGTCATGGTAGTCCATGGCTGGGGGTTTATTCCTCTGACGACCGAGTACCTCCTCTGCTGTTTCTCGGACTGCCTCATTTAAGTTTGGGTGAGGTCATTGAGTCATTGTCCAGGAGGGTTAAAAGCCGAAAACATCCGCCAAGCTTGCTTGGAAGATCTCCTCGACATCTGGATCTTTTAGTTTGTCCAGTCAAATTTGATACGTGGGTTTTGGGAGGCTGTTTGTTTTTTTTCAGCTTCATTTTGAATACCAGAGCACAAGGTCGTGGTCACTGCCTATGTCAGCTCCAGGGTAGGTTCTTGTTCTGGCTCTGTTGATGCTGGATTTGAAAGCGCCGTGGTGTTAAGATAAAATTTTATTTGGTTATGGATCTTGCCGTTTGGCGCATGCCAGGTTGTCCTCCTTGACTGCTTGTGGGATAGAGGGTATTTGGCAATGGTAAGTCTGTGGGTGCAGGCAAACTCCAGCAACGTATCCCCTGTCGTTGGTCTCCCCAGTTCCAACTGGGCCCAACTGTTCCGGCCCATTGGTTGTAAGAGTCAGGACCTACTTTGGCGTTAAAAACCCCTTGGATGATGATGATGTCCTTCTTGGGTATTTTCTTAATGGTCACTTCAAGATCTTTTATAAAATTCTTCTACTTCTTCATCTGTATGGTCAGATGATGGTGCATAGATTTGTATGATGGTGATGTTCTTGGGCTTGGCCGACACCCGGATGCTGATAATCCTGCTGGAAGCCGGTGTACAGCTGAAATGCACCCCACTACTTCCTTTCTGACAAAAAATGCCACTCCATGTTGGTGATGTTTCTCTTGGCCACTGTACCAGATCTTGTTGCCTTTCTTCAGTCAATGTCTCACCAAATCCTGTCCATTTTCACTTCTCCTAGTCCCTAATGTCCCATTTATATCGGCTAAGCTCATACTCTAGTTCTTTGATTTTTCCGCACTGGTAGAGTGTACGGACGTTCCATGTACCAATGGTGATTTGTTCTCTAGGAGGCTTAAGTAATGTTTTAAATCCAGTAGCTGACTTGTCACTTCCACCCTGGTGTTGATCAATGGAAAGCGCGGTCGTTGGTAACCCGGGCCTCGACCGATCCGGTATCATTTCGGCTTTGCATTTGTCTTTCTTGTTTTTTCTGTGGGCTTAGGATATTCCTTGGTGGCGCCAATCTCCTCTCCAAGTCTCCATATGTTTTGGGTTTTTTCTATTGGGGTTTCCTCCCCCACATGCGACAGGTTGTACTGGGTTACATGGATACCAGTAGCAGTAGCAGAGAACTTCTCTGACTGACCTGACCTGACCATGGGATATTAACGTTGACAAAAAATAAATCATAACTACCAACAGAAACCAGAGAGTGTGATTCAGATTTGGAAACAGATCTATCAGCATTGTTGAATCTTACACAAAATACCCATGGAAAACTTTGATTCTAATGGTAGATTTTTATTTATCAACCAGCCGCCATGGCGCAGTGGTTAGCGCCTTGGGTTACGGACTGGAAGGTCGCTGGTTCGAATCCCATAAGAGTCATAGGGATTTTTCGGACTCCGGCCGGCTCCTACCCAGAGTGAGTGTGCTGTGGGCTCAGTGGGAAGACTGGGACCACACAGTCGAGCTTCATCCACTTAACGGATGCGAGTTTGAGAGTGTTGCTCAAATTTCCTGACCAACACTGCAGGTGTCGGACTCTCGGGGGCCCGGTTGACGCCGGGATATATATGATAGTAAAACGTAGAGTAAACCCTGCAAGTAGGCTAAAGCTTATGCACTTCCACAGCAGCATATTACGTTTATCTCTTGTCATTGATCATCATGCAAATTAAAAAAATTGCCTCTGATTCGTGGTCCCAGTTTCTTGGTTCATGGTGACCTCAGATTTGGTTTCCCATACACTTCTGTGCCTGTGGTGGGTGTGTCAAAGCCTTGGGGTTGGGAGGTTTTGCGGGGGACGGTCTTGGTGGACGTTTGGTGGTTGCCACCTCGGGTGGGCAACTCACTCAGTCTGGCTCCGCGAAACTGAGCTAAACCTGTCGTTAGTAAGGGGGCTTAGTAGGTGGTGTCCTGCGTATGTTAGCTCAGAACAGCACCACTAACACCCCCAAAGGGCCCCCACACATGCGGGCCCCTCGGCGGGGTGGCCCCGCGGCGGCCTGATAGTGATTGGCCCCGGGGACCTCCGACTCTGAGAGAACAAAAAAAATCGGGGTATGCCTTTGGGGGGGAGTTTGGGAATACGGCTGGGAACAGCAGACGGGGACGTCACGGAAGAAGGCAGCAAAAAAAAAAAAAAAAAAAAAAAAAAAAATTTTTATTTATCTGATTGAGAGAAAAATCAAAAACAGAAACAGATGGGGGGGGTGTTTGGGTACCGCAACTTTTGTAAACAAAAACTTTACATAATGTTTTTAAGCATTGACACTAAGGATATTTGAAAAAGTCATGAATATATGAACAAAATAATGCGAAAATTTAACATAGCCACACAAAGATGTTTTTAAAAAGAGAAAATTTATGATTTTGCTAGTACAACAGAGTTAAAATTAGTTTAAGGTGAAATAGCCCCGGGATTTAAATCTAGATTGGGGGAAAATATTATTGACTTTGCCGCAAAAACCGTTTTTTTTTCAGCATAAAAGACTGAGTATCTTTTTGCTTTTGTTTCAAATTGAAAATCGAAAGATTTTTCTGAAATATCCACAAATGGCTTTTTTCGAAATCGCACCCAAGATCAATATCTATATTATTTTTTCCCTTTATTTAAAACAAACAGTTTTAGATACAAAAAAAATTATAAGCAAATCTAGAGTTGGATTAAAGTTGTCTAAAACTGGGAAAAGGCCAACTCAATATTATCAAATTAAAAGGGTTTGCAGGTGAAATTGTTTCTGAACTCCTCCTTGTTGCCTGGGGTTTCAGGTGAACACATTTTGGGATCTGGAGCCTTGACTTTTTACATGGTGGTGTGGGTGGGGGGGGGGGTGCGTGGTGCGCCGCGTGGTGGTGCCCACGAGTGCGTGGGCACGTGTGGAGGCGCGGTGTGTGTGCGCATGCACGTATTTGTGCGCATGCCGGCGTGTTGTTGTGTGGGGTGTGTGTGTGTGTGTGGGGGGTTTTTCGTGTGTTTTTATTTTTTTAATTTTAAAATTTTTTTACTCTTTTATATCGAGGATAAAGAATAAGCATTTATGTGTTGTTTTTTTTTTTGTTACATCTAGCCTTAGTGTTTTTTTTTTTTTACATCTAGTCCCCAGTGTAGTGGTTTTGTAAATTGTCATCTGTTCCCACCGACCCCCAAAATGGCCTCTCTTACGAAAAGCGGAATGGGTTTTTTTAACATGTCGCAAATTTTATGCGAGCGTTCGCACACGGGCCTGGGGTTTATAGTCTCATCTGAAGGACTTTGGGGAAGTGCAGCTGCTTTGAGTTAACCCCAAAGGGGAAAAATACCCTTTTAAAAGGGAAATCAAACCCCGGGTTGTCAGATTGCAGTGAAATTTTCTAACACTAGATTTCCCGGGTGTTGTGTGTGTTGTTTGTGTGTGGTGGAGGTGTCAATTTTGCATTGTGCTAGCAGAACCCTTTTGACTAATTTTCTCCTTACTACAATTTTTTAGTTGGGGAACCCTTTTTTATGCACAACAAACAGTGATTTAATTTTTAGAACTCCATATTTATGTGACAAAGAGTAACAACAACAAAAAACAACAACAAAGGTTTATTTTTGTATGATACAGAACTCCTTGGTGCCTGATTGCCCTTGAAAAGGGAAACTGAAGGGGATTTTGGGGAGGAAAAATGGATGTTGGGTCGATCAGTGGAAAATTTTTTGGGTTCCATCTTCTGTATCACACACAAAAACATCAAAACATACTCTTTGGCCGGAAATTGCAACATAAAAATCAGGGGGATAGAAAACTTACGGGCATATAACGTGGCTGTTTTTCCCAAGTCTTCCTCCTGTTCATAGGTCAAAAAAAATGACAAATTTTGGTCAATACCAATGGAATCGCCCCTCTAAGTTTTCCTCCCCCAAACCTCAATGCGATCTGATGCGAAACAGTGACTGTCGACTTTCTGGGCCACAAGCGTAGGTCTAGGCGGTCAAAAACGCCATAGCCTTGGGAGGGAACTGGTAGTTTTTTTTTATTGTGACTGAAAGTGGAGCATTCTGGCCACACACGTAAAATTCCATTTTTTTTTTGACGGTCTCTTTTTTTTCCCCCCCGGAAAGGCATCACAGGCTGGTCGCTGAACAAAAAGGGGTTTCTTTGACATGTAGTGTAATTCCCATCCGGCAGAACCCTTTCTACAGCAGCTTTGGAAGACGCCCGTACCTCAGTTTCCCCCCCTTTGCCCTGAAGACTATTCCGGAAAAAAGTCCTGCTTGCCTTTGACGACATTTCTTCAGGGTACCGGTGGATGAGGAAAACGCGGGCACTGAATTGCCGGGCTTCTTCACGGGTAATCTCTTTAAAAGATGTTTTTGTTGACTTGAGCAACAGAATGTACTGTGTCTTAAATCTCATCTGTCACTCCATCACCTACCTATATATCTGGGTCAGATGTTGGTGTTGTCTTTTGATCTGACCCCCGGGATTGACCACCCAGATCACGGGTTTAGGAACTTTACCCGGAGAAAACATTTAGGCTGACTCTGCTCCCGCCAAGACCTCAGATGATCACAAAAAGAACCCTGTGCCAGTGCATGCAGAGCATCTTGGAAACAGCAAGACATAAAGGGTAGGTATTCGGCTTGTCTGAAACCAGATGGCGCGGGAAGAAAATTCTAAAAAAGGGAACCCAAATACTAATTCCTGAACGACATAAGATCCTTGTTTTTTTCCAATTATTTTTGAACAGATTCAAATTCTCTGCGGGCCATTCTTTTTTTTTAACTCAAGGTTTTGTACAAAAATAAAAGCAAAATTTAGAACACTCCTATGAGGACTGTAAAACGGGGAAATATTTTTTTGTCCAAAAAATGAGTTCATTTTCCCAGAAAAAAACACTTTTGCCTTTTGACAATACGTAAAGTGTTAAGTCCCATTTAACTTGTGGTCAAAAACAGTTCCCAGTTTTTCTGAATCCATAGGCAATCTTTAGTTTTAGAACTTTTTACTTCAGAAGCCTCGTCAAAAACCGTGTCGAAATCAGTGAGGCTGGACCGTGGTCAAGACTGCCCGGGATAAGGAGATAACATATCACTGTTGCAAAATTTTTAAAAAAAAATTTACCAAGCTCCATCTGCAATCATCTGGTAAAATATGCAAAGGGGGGGGAGGCGCAACCCTGTAAGAGCCAGTGCAGAGAATCAAAACCAAAAAACATTTGTTGGGAAAAACATGCTGTGGTCTGTTGGGTTTAAAAATTTAAACAGCAAAGAACAAGTTGATTGTCTCTCAAATTTTTAAATTTTTTTGTTAAGCAAACGTGAAGCTGCATTGTATTGAAAACTGAATTTAAGTCACGAACAAAATCTGGGATGAGATCGGTTTCCAAGTGGCTATACAACTTTTCAAAATGAATAGTTTTTTGGGATCTTCGATACCCCTTCGAGACCCCTACCAAATTGAAACGGGTCCAAAGGGCTTTCCTGTAGTGAAAGAAGAGAAATTTACGACTTTTCTAGCATTTTTATCACAAAATGTGAGTGGTACAGGGCAAAATCGTTGGCCCAGGATTGTTTTTTTTTTTAAAGATATTACATTGGAATTTTTCCAAATAACTGGGAAACGACAAGTAACAGTGAGGCTTTGGGAAAGGTTTGAAGGACACGACAAGCTCAGTAGCGCAGAATTTGACCACTAGATGAAAGCTGCCATCAAATTATTTATATTGTGATTGACAAAGTTTGGCAAATATCAGTCATTGATGCCAGAACAAGACTAGGGGCAGACAGTGTCTGGGATCACTTGCTCGTGTCCATGAAGATCAGATTAAAGGCGATCAAACAGAAACAAACACCTGCAAACAAATGATAGGAGTTTGTAAACAAATGATAAAAAGGTAAAAGGTAAAGGTGTCCCATAACCTATAAGGTCGTAGGGGAGCGAGGCGTCAGAGACCTAACTTCTCTAGGGCCAGCATTTTGAGGGCGGCGCCCATCTCCTCTCCCTCGCTGCTTTACCTTCCCTGGCCCTAAAGAGGGCAGACCCCTTTACAGCTGGGGGGAACTGGGGGAAATGTATGAAGCCAAGGCGCGAAACGGTCACCCCTCCAAATGGTAACCACGCTAACGCGCTTAACTTGGCTGGGGGGAAAGCGAGTGCTCCGACCACTGACTATCCCCTCCCCCTGATACAAAAGATGGAGTTTAAAAAAACATATACACCCCCTTTGGGTAATTAGGAGATTTCCCCGACCCTTAAAATCTATGCCAGATAATATCCTTTGGGTTCATTTGACAAATCAAAACCAGACCTTATTAGAAAGTATACGATTATTTGTTCAAAATAATACACACATAAATGGGTAAACAAGGAAAAAAATTCTGTACACAATGGGTTCAAAATTTTCTGGAAAAACCAAAATACCTTAATTTCACGGGTTTAGTTATGCTGTTAGAAAAAACTGAGGGCATTTAAAACATTTTGGGTCTACCAAAAGAAAGAGTTTGCAAAACTAAAATTTTATGATTTTGCTACCAAAGAATACAGATTGGAAACCCAAATTAGGAAAATAGAAAACAAAAACCCTAAGGAGACATATTTAAATTTCGCACAAGCTTTACATTTAATGATAAGAAAGGGAACACCAAATATATCCAAGAGACGGAAAATGTAGACACTTAACAAAAATTTAAAATGAATTTCATTTACTTTTATGAATGCATTTTAATATGAAGTCAGAAAAAATTTTTTATTAAAAAAACAAAACGAAAGACAAAGAACGCAAAACTGTGTAATAAATTTAAATGACATATCACAGTTGATTATACAAACAGATATCATCAGTATTGTATGAGTGTTTTGAAAAGAGAGAAAAAGAGAAGAAAAATACAACATGGTTTTAGTGTACATAACTTTTAGCCAAAATAGATAATAATTATAGTTGATGTTTTTGTTGTGTCAAATAAGTCTACATGATTTAAATGGCAATAAAATATTCTGAATCTGAATCTGAATCTGAATCCTGCACCTTGCTGCAAATGTCATCTAGACAAGCTGCCTAACACTGAAGCTAAAAGAGCTTATGAAATGGAAACAATTATTGTTTTGAGGTAGCCTAACTCTGAAGGAGTGGAATGAAAATGAGGTTCCTCCAGCAGAGATCTGGAATTACACATTGAGAGTGAGTGTATACCGAGGCGGTCAGATGGCTTGGGGAAAAAAGGAAAAAATCAAATAAAAACCCCTCAATTTGCGCTGAATTTTCAATTAGCAAGAGAAAGGGGCCCAAAAAAATCAGAAAAGAGACTCCACACAGAAAACTTAAACAAACGAAAAAAGTTAATTTCAAAGAGACAAAAGAATGAGGAAAAAAAATGAAACTGAAAAAAACAATTGCTAATCTCAGAAAATACAAAAGGTTTTTTTTTCCGAAAAAAAAGAAGTAAAAGGGAGTAGCGTCATTTCAAAACAAAAGGGTAATGACAAAATGAAAAACTCATCAAATGAACAAATAAATATTAAAATTGCCATTAAGAAAAGTTTTGACACCATTTACATTATTCTGGTGACTTGACACCAATCAATTACAACAAAAAGGGTGGGAAACCTTTTCACTAAAAAGGAATTCTCTTGATGCCCTCAAGCAAATTAATGAAGCGAATCCCCCGGAAAGGACAGATACCAAGCTTTTTCTCATTTTTTTATTAATTTTCTAATTTCCCCTGGGCAAGGAAACTGCGATTAGTTTTTTTTTATAAATTTTTTAAAGTATCATTTCATTAACTTAGAATGAATTTCATAAGACCATAATGCAAGATAAAGAAACCTTCATACTGTATTCAGAGGCACCTGTTTTTTCCAAAGAATCAACCAGCTCATTCGAAAAATTCCACAAGAGAGGGGGCCACAAAAAGTTTTTGCGATGCCTCTCTTCAAAAAGAATGATCAGGGAATTTTTCTCAAATCAATATCATTTCCCTTTTTTACCCTCCAACTTTAATCCCATTAACACTGCCTTTTGGGCAACGCAAAACAGAATTTTGGGAAACACAACGCATATCAACACAAAATTCAAAACGTAAGAATTTCAAATAATTCGAAGTAAAAGTAAAAAATTTTGTCCTTAAGAAAAATTTATGAACATATTGTTGGTGTGGTTTTGGGGGGATGCTGTATGGGAGAGAAAGAAAAGAGAGAGAGAGAAAGGGGGGGGAGAGAGAGGAAGAGAGAGAGAGAGAGGAGAGAGAAGGAAAAGAATAACGAACGAATGAACGAATTTTATTTGACAAAAGGTACAACCCTCAGTCAAAAGGGGGAATTGTAAGTAACTATTTAACAAGGGAAAGAATTAAAAGGGAAAAGAAAATAACCAAAGTCCGATAAATGCCCAAACCCAAAATTTTCCGTATTACTATAGGGCCGTTTTTATTCATAGTCTCTTACGTTTACTAGGCCCCGCGTTAATATATTGCTAAAGATTTAAGCTCGGACATATTATTTGAAAAAAACCTTTTTTACAAGATTGGTGGACCTGTTGGTTGGGTTTGTCAAAAAAGCAATTTTTTGGCGAATGTCATAAGTTCTACAAGCAAACAAAAAATGAAATTCGTCTTCTTCTTCTTCTCCACATGCTGGACAAGAGTTGTTGTCTGTCTCTGCTGTAATATACCATTGTTTGCAGTTCAAAAGACCACACAATCTTAGCCTAAATTTTAGTAAATTACTTCGAAGCCTTTTATTAGTTAACGATATTAGATACTGTTCTGGACCAAACGCATCTTTAAAGGAGCTATACCAAGTGTATTTTTCACTAGACATTAACTGTTCATGCCAGCTTTGATGAAAACATGAAATAAGTCTATCTTTCAATTCTCTAACAAACTGTTCTTCATAACCCACCCCCTGGCATAGCCAAACAATACCAAATCCATTTATCGTCAAAAGATCTTTTACTTTAGTCGCCCAGTTTACTTTACCATTATTATGTTGTATAAGCAGCATCTCGTATGCTTGTCTGTTTATTCTTAACATAGAACCTGATAAGTTTAATCCAGTATTTAAATGCATTTAGTTATGGTTTTTATATAAAAGGGGTATCTACCAGTTTCTCCGTACATAAGTTTATTTGATGCATGTAATGGAACACGTAAGAATTTTTTCATGGCAAAGGTGTGTACTTTTTCAATTTGTGTGGTATCTTCTAGACCCCATACTTCTGCTGCATACGTCAGGGCAGGTTCTATTTGTGTGTCAAACAGTTTCCAAAATAATGTACTATCAGCAGAAGCTAATCTTCTCATTGATTTGATAATTTGCATAACTCCATTTTTAGCTTTTTGACACATCATATCAAACATAGAGCTATTACACAACTTTGTTGAAAATGTTACCCCAAGGTCTATCTATCTATCTATCTGTCCCGTAGTCTGACGACCGTGGGGGCACCCTCAAAGACTCAGCAACCAGTTCCCTCCATTCATCTCTCTGTTCTGCCTTTCTCAGGGTTTTGTTGAGTTCTAGGCCTGTCCATTCACTGATGTTATCCTCCCAGCTCTTCCTTGGTCTGCCTCTTCTTCTTCCTCCTTGGACAGTGCCTTGCAAAACTGTCTTTTGTAATTCCTTGGATCTTGTGACATGCCCATACCACTTAATTTACGCTTTTTCACGATCGTTAGAAGGTTCTCATAGGGTCCAATGGTTTGCTGGATTCTGTTATGCACGCTTTCGTTGCTTATGTGGTCTTTGTAGGAGATGCCAAGGAGTCTCCGAAAGCATCTCATCTCCACTGCCTGTACTCTCTCTCCAAATCTGCAGTCAGGGTCCATGATTCACAGGCATACAGAAATGTGGATATGACAAGGGAGCGCATTAGTCTGATCTTGGAGATAAGTGAGATATTCTTGTCTCTCCAGATGGTGTTTAGTTTTGACAAAGCTGTTATTGTCTGTGCAGTCCTGCATGCTACTTCTGGCTTGGATCCCTGGTCGGATACAATGGCTCCCAGGTACTTGAAGCTTTGAACTTTTTTCCAGCTTCTGGTCATTAACCCTGATATCAGTGCTAATGCCGTTGGTGTTATTAGTCATCAGTTTGGTCTTCTCTGCACTGATTTCCATGCCGTATGTTTTGGAGGCCTTATCCAAGTGTTCTGTTAGGCTGGCAAGCTCTTTTTCTGATCCTGCTATTCCATCAATGTCATCTGCGAAGCGGAGGTTTGTGATCGTTCTGCCACCAATGCTGACTGATCCTTCATGATGTTCCAGTGCATCAGCCATGATTCTCTCAAGGAAGATGTTGAAAAGAGTGGGTGAGAGTAGACAGCCCTGCCTTACTCCAACTGTTGTTCAAAAACCATTCTCCAATGTTTTGTTGTAGTACACTGCACGGGTGGCCTCGCTGTACAGCTGTTTGATGACTCTGATCAGGTTTGCATTGATGCTGTACAAATTCATGGTTGCCCACAAAGCTGCATGCCACACCCTGTCAAATGCCTTCTTAAAATCGATAAATACGTGGTAAAGGTCTTGTTGATGTTGAAGGTACCGCTCACATAGTATTCTGAGGTTGAATATCTGTTCTGTTGTGCTGCGCCCAAGGTACTTATAGTTATTTGTTACTTTAATTTTTTGGTCCCCATAAGTCCATTTTTCTCTCATTCCCAAGTGGCCTCCCATCCTAAATACCATAACCATCGTTTTCTCTGAATTTACTGTGAGGCCTAGACGATCTGCTTCTGATTTTAATGTGTTCAGTTGATTTTGCAGTCCTGTAGGTGTGCTAGACAAAAGAATGACATCATCTGCGAAAAGTAACAGGAATAATTCAACTGCTCCTGAAATCATTTGTATTTCATGTTTTCCGGAGTTCGCTACTTCTGTAGCCAGTTCGTTTATGAAAATTGAAAACATTAAGGGACTCAACAAACAACCTTGTTTAACGCCTCTGGGACAGTCAAAGTAATCTGTGTAAGAACATCTGTTGCGTACACAAGCCATTACAGATGAATATATACCCTTTATAGCCCTATACAGTTTCCCATTAATTCCTGTTTTATGAAGTATAACCCATAGTATATTCCTATCTACCGAATCGAATGCTTTTCTGAAATCTATGAATGCAACAAACAGTTTAGCATGCTTCTGTAAATGTTTCTGTACAAGCCCATAGAGAGTAAAAATATGATCAACTGTGCTATATCCTTTTCTAAAGCCTGCTTGCTCTTCTCTGATTTTTTCATTTGTTTCAACCCAGTCTGAAAGTCTTCTATTTAATATGGATGTGTATACTTTACTCATTATGCTTGTCAGAGAAACTCCTCGATAGTTGTCTGGCATACTAGTTGCTCCCTTCTTATGTATTGACACAATTATAGATTTAGACCACTCCTTTGGAAATAAACCCTCATCAAAAAGCTTATTGAACAACTGCACCAAATAGTCAATTATAGTCTCATCCACATTTTTAAGCATCTCTCCTATAATTCTGTCTGGACCAGCACTTTTCCCCTCTTTCAATCTCTTTATGGCTGCGATTACTTCTTGTTTAGATATAGGTTCTTCAAGGACTTGGTCTTGCACAACATTGTCGATTCTGACAGTTTCATCTTCCACTTTTTCCTGGTCCTGTATTCGAAATTCTCAAAGTCTTGAAATAATCTAAGGAAATGGTCATACCATTGGTCATTAGAAATTGAGTTACGATTTTTCGTTTACAATTAACAGAACGAATAGTCTTCCAAAAGGACTTTGAGTCTCTCACATTTTTCTTTAAGTTTTGTCAGTCTATTCTGGTCGAAGTCATACTTTTTTTGCTTTAGCATCTTTTTGTACTCCTTCTTGGATTGTACAAATGTCTCTTTCACTTCGAGTCTATTTGTCCTTCTAAATTCTCTCAGAAGCCTTTTAACTTGACGTTTCTTTTCGTGGCATTCATAATCAAACCAGTCATTGTTTTTTTTCATTTTGCCCCCAACAGTTTTTACCATCCATTCTGCTGCTCCAAGCAGTGCCTTTGTCGTTACATCAACTGGTTTATCAATATTTTCGTCTAAAACATTACATGCTTCTTGAACTGTCTCTTTAAATTCTAATGAGGCTAATTCAATCTTATACAACTGGGCAAACTCATCTGACCATACCACACGATCCTCTTTCATGTCATTTATGACTTCAATTTCAGAACTTCTGCCTATATTATCCAAGTGCAATTCCACAGGTAGGTAAGAGAGAGAGAGAGAGAGAGAGAGAGAGAGAGAGAGAGAGAGAGAGAGAGAGAGAGAGAGAGAGATGCAGTGTGTAATAATAGGTACTTTGGTATGAATGCGGGTGTGTCTAAATCACCATGTAGTGAATAGACATTAATCAAAACAAAACAAAACAAACAAACAGCATACCAAGTGAGCTTTCACATCACCTTGGAAAAGAAGTTGGGAGTCCCACCAATGGCCGGCAAGTAGAAGCAACAACAAGTCGTCATGCGCCACAAGGGTGGGGATACCAAAGACTGATGTTTACAGAACGATTGCCTTGATAAGCCAAACAAGCCAAATTGTTCTGATCTTCCTCCTCAACAAAATGAAAAATGAAGTAAGAAATAGAGATATTTGGTTGTCAGGCAGGATTTAGGCATGGAAGATGAACGACAGCCATGCTTTTTGTGCTTCTGACACTGTTATAGAAAGTGAGAAACATCGAAGATGAGGCATTCATAACTTTCATAGATTATAGTAAGGCTTTAGACAGTGTCAAACATCACCATCTGTTTATGTTAGAAATGGGCTTTCCAAAGCATCTGGTCTGGCTTATTGTGTACAGATCAGAAAAACAACCATCTGATGGAATGGCCAGCACAGTGAAATTCTTTTATATGAACAAGATGTCCTTCAGGGTTGCATACTATTTATCATCCCTGCATCTTTTGAGCACACAGAGAAATGATCAAGAGAACGGCAGACATTGACGATGTGGGCATTAATGTAGAGGGCAGAAACATCACTAACCTCAGATACGCTGATGATACAGCACTCATGGCCACTGATACGACAAGCATGAGAAGATTTCTCTACAGAGTCGGTGCAGATGGCAGCACTGCTGGTCTTATGTTGAACGCAAAGAAATACTGAAGTGATGCAGGTTAATGATACAATCATCACTCAGAAACCAATGGAACAGAACTGGAATACATTGAAAGTTTCCCATATTTAGGCTTTGTAAAACAAAATAATGGCTCCTGTCTACAAGACATCAAGGCTAGAATCGGTATGTCAAAGCCAAAGATGATTCAGTTAAACAACATTAGGAAAGACAGAGGCATACCTAAATATCTCAAAATTAGAATTGTCAAAAAACTAATGCGGCCTGTGTTTTTGTATGGGTCATAAGCCTAGACACTACTACAACTGGAAAGAGACAACACAAACGCAGCCAAAATGTGGTTCTAAGGGTGATTCTAAGAGTCAGATGGTCAGACAGAAGAGCAAATGACAGCTTTATTCAGGGTGAAAATATGAGGGTACACAAGATTATGAACAGACAAATAAATAATGCTGAAGTGCACTGGGTGAATTGTTAGTTTTTATGTCGTCAGGCAGACTGTTCTACAAGGAAGTGGCAGATGGGAGGAAAACAATGTTTACAATACGTTTGTGTGTTTCATTTAAAGGTTTTACCCTCTAAGGGTCTGTGGTGATGGTAAGGATTTCTTCAGAAACAAGACCTGGTGTCAAATCGACACAAATCGGGGACATGCACCGTAGCCATCTATAATGGTAGATATTTTATGCCGTTATCTATCTTCTAAAGTTGATAAATTCTCTTCCCGTTTTTCATGCTGCTTTCAAAAGTTGCAAACCGTCCCTTATAAGCAGTTTTTCAAGCTTGCTTTACAAACAGTTTCCAACGTGCTAAAAGGTGAAAAGACTTTCTGCTTAAACAGTTTGCGATATCAGAAACAGTCTTTCCCAATATGTAGCTTAGGTCAAAACAAAACCAAAAAAAACTTGTTGGGGTTTGTCATTTCTGTTAATATTTATACTAAATTTTAAGCAGAGAACCTTTTTAATTTCACAGTTTTCATTTTTCTTCTTGTGGATCACTTCATTTAAAATTTACAACAAAAGGAAAAACTTAAATTGTTTATTTTAAACTGTTCCAGAACAATGTAAAAATTGCCTCTGAACAAAAGTTCAACATTCTGAACAAAAGGATAAACGATAAAAAGTGTGGATACTGCATTGATTACAAACTATGATTTAGCTTGTTTTGCCTTTATTTTTCAGAGAAGACTTGGATATTGCAGTTCTCAACAAATCAAGAAGCTGGACATGGAAATCACTTAGTGATATATATGAATTGCTGTTCGAGGTGTCAATCCTTGAGGGAATATACTGCACAGGCCTAGGGAAGCCTGCTTATCTCCGCATTCTCAACACAGAGTGGCTGGATGGACTGTCTCCAGCAACAACAAACCAAGATGCTGTTGTAGCTGCCTTGTTTTCCGAAGAACATGAACTTGGACGGTTCATCTGCTGGTCAGAGAAGCTGTGGAATGAACCGGATGACAGAGACAGACAGTGTGAACAGAGTATATCTGCCCACATGCCTGAGTGTTGATTTTTTTTTCTGGCTCTTTCTTGTTTTGTTTTTGGAGACAGGCTTTTTAGATATAGTTTGAAAGAGGGTGGTGGTCTGCATTTAGGTCATTTTACCTTGATTTTGTCTTGAAAAACAGTCTTCATGAGGTTCGTTTCTTGGTTTTGTAGTGCATGGCTTGCAAATATATCTTAGTTTCCTTTGATTTATCAATGTTCAAAGTCTTCTTTTTGTCCCCAGCTCACGTAGTATGCTTTCATTTGCTCATTTGTTGTTTATCTGTCCAACAGAATCTGAGCAGCCTTTTAAAAAATCGTACATCAGCTGCTTTGATTATTTTCATTGCTTTTCTTTGTGTCTAGATATCACAGCCATATAGCATGAGGGGGATGAAAAGCATTTCATTGTGAACACTGTCAGCTAGAAATGAATGCTGCAACCTTTCTAGATACTTTTTGCTGAGTTGGATCAGTCCACATTTTGCCATGCCTTATCTTTGTGTGGTGTCTTTGGTACACGATCTGTCATTTGCTTTGACTGAGCCAAGATGTTTAAATAAAGTCTTTGACATTTTCTAAAGGAGTTTTGTTAATCTGTCAGTACTATGTCTTGCTGCTCCTAATGCTGTCAGTACTATGTCTTGCTGCTCCTAATGCTGTCAGTACTATGTCTTGCTGCTCCTAATGCTGTCAGTACTATGTCTTGCTGCTCCTAATGCTGTCAGTACTATGTCTTGCTGCTCCTAATGCTGTCAGTACTATGTCTTGCTGCTCCTAATGCTGTCAGTACTATGTCTTGCTGCTCCTAATGCTGTCAGTACTATGTCTTGAACTGCTGCTCCTAATGCTGTTAGCACTATTGGTGGAGGTGTGTGGTGTGTGTGTGTGTGTGTGTGTGTGTAAAATGTATTCAAATTCTTTATTTTGAAGATGATGAATAAGCACTGATGTGCTTTTCATTTTTACATCAGGTCCCTGTGTGCATACGTGTAATTTTTGTTTTATCTCATTTTAAATCTATGATAAGCAATATCTTGCTTAATGACAGATAAGGGCTACCCTCCTGTAGCTCTTACAATCTTGTGATATGTTTTCTGTTCTTGAGGAGCATGACAATTTCTGGTGACTTGCAGTCTGCTGGCCCCTGACCGGTCTTTCACAGTTTATAGCATAGGTAATGCTTGGCTCTCAGCCCACCGACACCCGAGTGCATCAGCACCTCCCCTGGAAGATGATCAACGCCTGGTGACTCTCTGCATTGAAGCTGTTTGGTGGCTGTCTCAGCTTCACTAATGAGACATTCTGACTCTCACCAAGAGCTGTTTGTGTCAACATTAAAATCTGTGTCATTTTGAGGTGTATTTGATCTTCTTGGTCGTTGAATAATGTTTTGCCATAATTATTCGTGCCATCACTTTAGAAAGTCTTCTGGCTGAAGAAAAGGGACTTCTGTATGTGCACAAAATTATATGTGTGTGGAGGATGTTACTGGCATATGACTGCTCTCTGTTTACGGGTGTAGTGTAACACCAAATGATAGTTTGGGGGAGCAAGTATATTGTATCACCTCTAACAAATAGGTAGTTTTTGTGTTTGGTATTACCAATGATGAGAAACCACCAATTCGGTAATCACCACTTTGTTAATTGAGAAATCTGTTATGCACAAATGGGTCTTATCTGGAGATTTGGCCCTAATGTGCAACTAGGGGTTGTAGAGACGTGCTAGGGCATGCAAGAGTTAACTGCCCACATAGTTCCTTCCCTTGTACTGTTTTGATTATAGTTGTTGATGTTGGGAGCTAATAATATTTTTAAGTTATAGGTATAGTGTAAGTAACTATTTTTAAAAAGGAAAGAATGCGATATTATTAGAATTTACTTTTGTTTTTGATAAAACTTTTGAGAAATTGTGAAAGTCAAATAACAAACTATAAATACCAACCAATCAAAATGGGTGTATTATTATGCTATAATATTGGCTCATGCGCGGCACTTTTTTTCCTGCATGGGCCTGGTTTGCATTCATCAGCATTGTACTATCTCCAGGATGGCACGAGGAGGTCCAGTGGGATGACTTGCGACTCCAGTCCCTAAATCGGATATATTTCCGCTGGGACTATAATATAACCCTCAACTCATCATCATGGGTGTATTGAACATGGGGTCACGAGTACTAACCCTGTGAGACCTTGTATTGTCCCTCTTTCTGTGGTCAGTGTTCTTTTGGTTGTGAGAGAGGATGGTTCATGGCCTGAAGTCTCTGATGCTTCCCATTCAGGTATAGTTTTGCTACTTGTTCAACTATTTGTAAGCCAGTTTGATTACACTTGATTAAGAAAATAGTTGATTGAGGTTGATTTTGCCAACAGATTATATTCATTGGTTAGATTTACCTGTACTGATTCTCCACAGGATTGAGTTCATTTGCCACTTCTGTACATTTTATACACAGATGATTGCAGAAGCAGCTATCAAAATTCATTTCTGGTCAAATTTGTCGTTGATAGTACTCTTTTGTCTCTCTTAGCTGGATCAGTCCTAGACCATGATCCCGCCCTCACCGACTTCGTACACTTTTTAAAATTCTTCTATTTCGAGGATAATGGAATAAGCACTTATGCGCTTTTTTTTATCCAGTCCCCGTGTGTATTCAGTTTTGTTAATTTTGTCATCCGTTCCCACCGGCACACAATGGACTACTCTTCCGAAAAGCTGGTGTGAGGAGGCCTATCTGGAGCAAAATATTTCTAAAACCAAAGGTCTTCCTATCAGTTTCAGAAGATCAAGGCATTCTTCTGAGAATATTGTCCATAATCAAGGAGTTGAAAACGTTCGAACAATAAGTATCTGGGAAGTGATTTTGATCACAAGTTAAACATGGAACGCTTGCATGCACGCAAACGCACACACACACACACAAACACACACACACACACACACACACCACACACACACACACACAACACACACACACACACACAAAACACACACCAAACCCCCACATGCACACACACACACACACACACACACACACACACACACACACACACACGCTCTCTCTCTCTCTCTCTCCTCTCTCACACACACACACACACACAAAACGCACGCACGCACGCACGCACAAAACCTAGAATTTGTTTAGTAAGACAAAAAAGAAAAAAAAACCTGAATAAGTTTTAACTTCTATTTTTGGATAACAGAATAGTTGAAGAAGCTGATTCTCATAAAACTGTTTTAAAGGATTATGACCCCTCCCCCCTCCCCGAAATAAAATCTTACCAGGACTGACCAGGTGAGGTCACAAGGAAAACGCCTTGCTCATAGGCTACTTCCGTTATCCAAAGTACAGTACGTTCTGAATAAACATGCTATTGTCCACACATAGTGGTGGGTTGCAACCCACACCAGTTTCTCTGTTCATTTAGGCAATAAAGTGTTGATGTTGCTATTAATATTACATTGGAATGTGGAAGCAAATACCAATCACAGCTTTTTTTTGTTATCATTCTTTGCTGCTTGCATGTTTACTTATTTGATACTCTCTTGCTCTCTCTCGGGGACTGGAAGTAAAAATAAAAAAGCACACGGGTGCTTATTCATTATCTCAAAATAAAAGAATTGTCATTTCTCTCTCTCTCTCTCTCTCATCCCTCTCTCCTCTCCTCTCCTCTCATTCCTCTCTCTCCTCATCCTCTCTCTCTCTCTCTCCTCTCTCTCCTCTGGACTGGATATAAAAATAAAAATGCACTCGGATGCTTAATTTATTATGTGAAAAAAAAAGAATTTGTCATTGTCATTCTCTCTCTGTTCGGGACTAGGGTGTAAAAAAAATGCACACGGGTGCTTATTCATTGTCTCAAAATAAAAGAAATTGTCATTCCTCTTCTCTCATCTCTCTCTCTCTCTCTCTCTGACTCTCATCTCTCTCTCATCTCTCTCTCTCTCTCTCTCACCCCCCTGAATTCTGTTCTTCATATACAATTAAGAACAATAATTGCACTGAGCATTATCGTGAATATGACATTACTCTGTTCATCAAGTCGTCACCCTAATGATGTCTTTTTTTTAAAGCACAATATAAGCTTTAAGCTTGTTGTTTGTATGCTGCTGCTGGTGATTGTTGTTTATACATGGATGTGTAATAATCATGCTCTGTTTGATAAAATATGTTTAAACCAATCATAGCTTTCTTTGTGTCTTATTTTGAGATTGAGTTCCTATCAGTAACGTGTCTGTCTTTGTTGCAACTGTCCTTCATGGGATCATGAAAGTACTTTTTGACTTGGCTCGACTTGACATGCCCTGAAACTTGAAATAATCGAGAAAAACAACGCTGTAACCAAAGGTAGAGTCAAAGAATATGTCATTGAGCAAACAAAACCAAAATTATTCACATATTTCATAGAAGAGACATCTTTTAATAGACTGTACAAGTGGACAGGTCAGCTCAGTGGTTGGTGCAATCGCTTTCCCCCAGCCAATTAAGCAGCGTGGAGCGTGGTTTACCAGTTGGATGGGTGACCGTTTGCGCGCCTTGGCTTCAGTACAGTTCCCCCAGTTCACCCAGCTGTAAATGGGTACCTGCTCTCTTTAGGGTCAGGGAAGGTAAAGCAGCGAGGGAGAGGAGATGGGCGCCGCCCTCAATATGCTGGCCCTAGAGAAGTGAGGTCTCTGACGCCTCGCTCCCCTACGACCTTATAGGTTATGGGACTCCTTTACCTTTCCTTCCTATCTCGATTTTAAATGTCGGGTAAATATTTCAAACGAAGGCAGATTCTTTTGGCATCTACTTTTATATGTGTGGAATTCGGCGAGCAGCAGTATTCAGTCGAAAATTTTGTCAAATTTAAAATTGCTACTGCACCCAAAAAGAACAATGCTCTCGCTGAGCAGAAGATTCGCTGTGTTACAATTTTATTTTAATCATATTTTGGAATTCTTGCCAGAATTAGTGAACAATAGGACAGTACCAAAAAATATGTTGGATACTTTCTTTACCCAAATGACAAAAGGAACAACAAGTGATTGATTCTTCAATGCGGACATGCCACATTATAGGAGGGGAGCAGTGTCTCTCCATCCCCTCTACCCCTCCCCAGGCCACCTGCTGCTGAGCTGTGACGTCCCTTCCTCCAGTCCCCCAGTGGTGGCTGGGGTCAGGTCCACCTGCACAGCCTCCCGTGTGGTCCTCACCCTTGTGCTTCTTTCTCTCTTGTACCGGACCCTGAGGAAGTTTCACCATTCAGTTTTGTTTTCCCTACATTATGCGAGAATCCTCTGGAATAACAAGAACGCTTCCATCAGCTTCAAGATCAGACTGATGCGTTCCCTGATCCATATTTTTGTACGCATGTGAAACGTGGACCATAACATCAGAAATTGAAAGAAGGATACACGTAATGGAGATGAGATGCTTTGACAAACTTCTTGGTATCTCATACAGACATCATATAACTAGCGAGAAAGTAAAAGCCATTATTGAAAACGCCATCGGGCCATATGAAGAGCTCCTGACTTACAATAAAATAAACTGAAGTGGTAGGGGCCCGTCACACTTACATCTGAACTGGCCAAGACTGTCCTACAAGGAACAGTAAACGGAGGGAGACGAAGATACAGACAGAGAAAACGATGGGAAGACAACATCAGACAGTGGACTGGCCTTGAGTGGAATGACATACTGCGGAAAGCTGGGAAGCATGAAGAGTGGAGGAAGCTGGTAGCTAAATCTTCGGTGGTGCTGCAACGGTCTACTAGACTACGGGATAGGTGAAGGTGGTAGGCGAATCTGATGAAGACATTGTAATTACATCAGTGTTGTGAAACGTTTCCATATCGCTGTGTCACAGTGGGAAAGGAGAAAGAGGAGAGGTCCTGCCCTTCACCCGCATAATCAATATTAATGAATATAAACAATGATGGAAAAATGTTACACTAGAAAGAACGAGTGTGAAGAACGGATCTCTAACTATAATAATAATAATAATATATTGAATTTATATAGCGCTGAATCTTGTAAAACACAAACAAATCGAAGCGCTTGCACTCAAATCACTTACACGCATGTACTCTCCTTAAACATAATGAACAACAGATTATAAATCCATGCGCGCGCACGTACGCACGTACGTACGCACGCACACACACACACACACACACACACACGCACAAACACACAGACACACGCGCGCACAACACACACACACACACACACACATACACACAAACACACTCGCGAACACACTTAGGAGGTGAAAGATGCTGTTGAAAATTGGGTACAGATATGTGGGGGAAAGTCTCAGGTAGGAAATAAGTGTGTTTTGAGGCTGGATTTGAAGGTATCAAATAAAAGCTTTTGTCGAAGTAAAAGAGGGAGGTCATTCCAGGTGGATGGACCAGAAACAGAGAAGGAGCGACGACCAACAGTGGTTTGTTTGAATTTGGGTGTTCGAAAGCACAAAGTATCTGCGGCTGAACGAAAGGAACGGGATGGAGTGTACAGGTGAAGACAGTTACAGAGATAAGAGGGTGCAGATTTGTGGAGACATTTGAAACAGAGGGTATTGATCTTATACTCCAGTCTTTGTTAGACAGGCAGCCAGTGAAGGGATCGCAGAGGAGGAGTGATGTGGTAAGATTTTTTCTTTCTTAGGACCAGTCGAGCTGCAGAGTTTTGTATGCGTTGAAGAGAGTGGATAGATGATGGTGGTAGGCCAGCCAAAAGAGAATTACAGTAGTCTAATAATAATAATAATGATGTATGGAATTTGTATAGTGCTGAATCTTGTAAAGCAACAAATCAAAGCGCTCAGATTTTTTTTGTGGAATCTGGGTGTTCGAAAGCACAAAGTATCTGCGGCTGAACGAAAGGAACGGGATGGAGTGTACAGGTGAAGACAGTTACAGAGACAACCACTGTTAGTCGTCGCTCCTTCTCTGTTTCTGGTCCATCATTACAGTAGTCTAAACGTGAAAGAATGAGAGATGTGACAAGCTTGGAAGTTGCATCAGTGGACAGATACTTGCAAATCGCGCTTATGCGCCGTAATTGATAGTAGCAAGACTGGCAGGTCTGGGTGATGAATTTTTTCATAAAGAGTGTGTTGTCAAGAACTACTCCTAAATACTTCACAGAGTTGGACAAAGGAACTGACGTATTGCCGATTTCTATTGAAATTTTTGCGATTAAGGAAAGTTTATGTTGGGTCCCTATGAGCATGGCTTCGGTTTTATCAGCATTAAGTTGTAACTTGTTCTGAGTCATCCAGTTTTGAATGTCTTGAAGGCAGAAGGACATATTTGTCGGGAGGAAAGGCAAGTTTTCAATAGTATCACTGCACTGAAGCGGCATAGACATGATGATCAATATGGTGGTTATTTTTATTATATGTGAGAGTGAAGCAGTAGCAGTGTTTGAGAAGTAAAGAGAACAGGGTTTCAGGACTGATCCCTGCGGGAATTTCATTCCATTTTGACAGTTTTGATTGAATTTTGTCTACACTACTTTTCTGGAATCTTCTGTGAGGTATGAAGGTTATAATCATGTGAGGGTTGCGCCGTTAATACCCAAACGTATTTTGGAGGGAGTAAGAAGAATTGAGTGGTCTATAGTATCAACGGCTGAAGATTAAGTTCTGAGAAGAGTGAGGAGGTAGATTTTTTCTTGCATCAAGAAGTATGTAGAAGTGTATCTTGAGTGTGGACTAGGGTGGTTATCGGTGCTGTGGTTGGGGCGTTTGGCAGATTGAATAGCGTGGTTAAGGAGATAATTGGATATGAAGGTGTCTGTTGAGATGTTTGAGAACATCTTTTTCTAGTCTCTAGAAACAAAGGGTAGTTTGAGACAGGTCTATAATTTTTCAGAATGTTTGGGATCAAGGTCGTGCTTTTTCAGTAGAGGTGTGGTATTGTGTTTAAGAGCTTATGGAAAAATTTCCTGACACAAGAGATGGTTTACTATTTTAGTGGTAAAGGTACAAATTATGAAGGCAATTGTGAGAAACCAGGAGCAGGTATGATATGGGATCAGGTCGCATGACTTTATTGTCAGTTCCTTCAGAATTCTCATGATTTCTTTTTCACTGAGGATGGATGGAAAAGAGAGGAGTGCGTGAACTGGGGATAGGAGGCGAGGGAATTGAGTCTGATCCATCTGGAGCCGTCTGTTTCGAATTTGTCTGAAAGAAGACAGGAAAAGATGGACGGAAGTCAGGACAGGCTGTGGGTGTTAGGCAAAGCAGTGATTTTGCAGATCAGGGAGATTTGAGGTGAGGGAAAAAAGAAATTTTATGGATGTAGCACAGAGAACTTGGAAGGTAGTAGTCTGTCTTTGCTGAAATGATACGAGTTTGACTTTGTTCCATTGTTTTCGGAAAAGATGTTTGTTGATTTCGGTTTTTTACTCCGCACTCCCGTTCTAGTGCCCGGCGTTTTGCGCTTCGCTGTCAAGGATGTCTTGGGTTACCATGGAGGCACAGGGTTCATTTAAAACTGGATTACCCCAATGAGAGCTGTGAATAGTGAGGAAAATATATTTGTAACAGCTACTATATATATATATATATGTGTGTGTGTGTGTGTGTGTGTATATACCATAGCCCTCAAGGACATTGACATCATGAATGCCTTTGTGCCTTATTGGCACGTAGGGCAGCAACAAATGTTCTCCACTCCTATCTGTCCTGGGCCAGCTTCTGAATGGTTCCCCAGGTATGTTGGAAGGTCTTCAGCTCTGTTTCGACAGTTCGACGCCAAGTATTCTTGGGTCGTCCTCGTTTGCGTTTTCCCTCTGGTGTCCAGTTAGGGATGGGCTGTTCGGGCGATGTTTCCCTGTTCCGACGGCAGTTATTGCCCTTATCCATTCCCCATCGCCTATGCATGATGATGGTGTCATGCTTTCCTGGTTGCAAAACGGGCAATATGTTCTTGGGTGGAGATGGTCTCAGGTCAGAAAAATATGCGCAGATTCACCGAGATTCTTCCTGTGGAATGTGGATTGTGTGTCGAGGTCACTCTCATTCATCCTCCTGCACTCCGTAGCCGTACAAAAGGGTGGGGAAAGTGCACAGCTCTTGTTATAGTCTTCGTTTGGTCCTAGAGTGCTTTACTGGGGAAGATTTCCACACATTGTTCAGAGTTCTGTAAGCATGATTGCTTTGCTATTCCGGTTCTTGATGTCGCTGCCTGCTCCGACGTCATGCCTACAGTGCTCCCGAGGTACTCGTTGAATCTTCAGTTGTTGGTTAATCTTCTCCCATTTCACTGTGACAGGTGAGGGGTTCTCAACGTTCCAGTGTCATCACCTCTGTCTTCTTCTGACTGATTTTCAGCCTACTTGCTGTGCGAAAGTGCTGAGGACGGGATGTCTTCTCTGGAATGTGATGGTGGGTATATGTTGTGAGCAGTGCCAGATCGTTGGCAAAGTCTAGGTCTCAAGCGTTGAGAAGGGGAGCATCTAGGCCCCGTGACTGTCTCATTCTCCAAATCAATTGGTCAGGTTGAAGAGTAGTGCTGCATGGGGCAGCTTGTTCTGACGCCAGTTTGTACACTGAACTGGTTTTGCGTTTACTTACTATGCACGTGAAGTTTGTTGTAGCAGCTTCTAATGACTTTGGATCATCTCCTATGAATTCCATATGCTCCGGAGTATGCGCATACACTTCTCGATTAATGCCTGTCAAAGGCTTGTTTCAAAATCTAATGTTTTGTTTTTGTTATACAGGACGGTTTAACTGAGTTTACTGATATCTCTTGACCAAAGAAGATTCAAAGGTGATTAAATCTGGGAATTTTTGTGTGTGTGAGACAAAAACAATAAAACCAAAACTACTACGATTTATTTTTTTATTTATTGTAATTTTTTTATTTTATTCTGGTATATCGAGTATAATGGAATAGCACTTATGTGCTTTTTGCACCCAGTCACCCGTGTGTATGCGGTTTTGGTAAATTTTGTCATCTGTTCCCACCAACACACAATGGCCTACTCTACGAAAAGCAGATAGGATTTAACGTTGTTGTGCACATGATGTGCTGCGGTGCGTTCGCCATGGGGGCCTCGTTTATAGTTTATCCGAGACTTTTGGGGAGAGTGGAGTCTGCACTGATGTTAACCCAGGGGGTAAATATTCTCTTGAAATGGGAATCAAACCTGGGTTGTCAGACTGCAAGCGCAATGTTCTATCCACTAGGCTATCCCGAGAGAGAGGAGGAGAGAGAGATGATCGAGATGGTTGAGTGAGTCGAGATGAGAGAGATGAGAGAGAGAGAGATGAGAGTGAGAGAGAGAGGAGAGAGATGGAGAGAGGAAAAGAGAAGCGAGGAGAGGAGAGAGAGAGAGAGAGGAGACGAGAAAGATGAGAGAGAGAGAGATGAGAGAGAAATAGAGAGAGAAGAGAGCTATGAGAGAGAGAGAGAGAGAAATATTTTTCAGGTTTACATCACTTCAAAATGGAACCAGATATCAATTCTGAAAAGCAACCCTCACTAAACCTTCTTCTTTTTAAATATACCTGTATTGCAGATGATCATAGAGAAAGGGGCATAAATAAGGAGGAAGCTCAAAAAAAGGAGAGATGGAGAAGGCTCATCAATGTCAAACCTCCCCTGGGAGAAACATGATCAAAAAAGAAAAAGAAGAAGAAGACGATATTAAGTTAAGTTACAAAATGCCAATGAGCCTGATATAAAGCAGTTTGAAATAATTTGTATAAAACAATAAGACAAAGATACCAGGTGCTTCTTGAACATTTCTATTCACAGTGGGCTTGGACAATTCAGAATAGGGATATAGCTGGATATCACACACACAGACACACATAGAGGATACACTCAACACACATATAACTCACACAGACACACGGACACACACACAACACAGAAGAAATCACAACACACAGGGGGGAGGGAGAACACACACAGACACACATAGGAGGATAACACTCACACAAGGTTTCACACATACATTCATAAACATAACACATATGTACAAACACATACACACACGCGCGCCAGCACACACAAACACCACACACACCACACTCACACACTCACACACAACACCACACACACACACACTCACACACACGGCGCTGCGCAAGGATAAACACACACAGAGCGCTATTTGAAGAGTTGAGCGATAAAAGCCACACGTTGCTGGGTTGGCAGAGGAGAGGAGGAGGTCTCTGAAGGCAATATTGTCAGTAATGATGCAAGGACTATGCCTAGTATTTTTACGTTTTGTTCCTGTACCTTTTTATTATCTATAGTATAATCGTGAAAGAATGTATGAAAACCAGTAGGGAGAAGTAATTTGTTTGTCATGACCGTTTTATGATTTTATTTATTTTTAGTTTATATAAAACATTGTTTATTTAAGTGTGTGTTACGTGAGCGCACTCACACGTAGGTGTGTATGAGTAATTGTGTGTTGTATATGTATTGTGTGTAATTTGTATTTTTCAATGTAATATCTTATCGATTTTTCCTTCTTTTTAATGGTTTAAATTTTAATGGTAATGGATGCAATATAATGTAGTATTTCTAGTATAAATCTTTAAGAAATTTGGTTTCTTTGATAGATGGCTTTTGATGAAAAAAAAGCAAATGTATGTGCTTATATTAAATGTACCATGTGGAAATAAAAATTTGACTTGACTTGACATGACGGACTTATAGTGGAACAAAATACAAGCATAGTCAGGACAAATAAAATGTGCAGCACAACATGAGAATGGACAGTGCACTATTGGTATCCCATGCACTCTGCAAAGAATGCAAGCCTAAATTAATTTTGGACAGAAAATGAGCAAGACTGATATATGTTCCAGAATATGGTAAGCCTTATATAAATCACAATAAATATAATACAATTCACACAACACAATCAATGGAATGCAAAATTGTGTAATACATTACAATACTAGACAAAACAATGAATTACAATGCTATTCAATGCATTACAAAAACAATATTCATAATTCAATACAATTCCAAGGACATCACCCACACAGACCTCAACACGTGCCACACCAAATCCACTCCATCATACCACACACCCACACCACAACAACCTATACCATACCATACCCCAACACTCCCATCAATACACCATACCGCAACTACACCACCTATACCACACCACACTCTTGTACTCTACACCTCACCATTGACACCACACCACACCATAGCACACTACACCACAACACACCATACCATATCATATCTTACCATTACCTATCATACCATTCAACACAACAGACATTATACACTACACTAGTCAGTCAAGTCAACATTTTTATTTCCAGATGGTACATTGAATAAGCATGCCTTTGCTTTTTTCCCATCAAAACATGTTACTATTATCTCTCTGCAAAGTTGGAATGAAGGCCCGCCTGCTTACATGCAGGATCATCTGTAGACATATCTCTGTGCAGAACTTTATCACAAGTTAGGTCAGGCTGACGATAGTGGTGTCCAGGGGGTCTAACCAACTTTCAGACTTATGCTGTATAATGGTCTACAAACACAGTTCTCAAATCAGAAAAATGTCCACGGGGATGCTAAATAACCTAAAAGCACAGGTATAAGACAGTGTAATACCGCCTCCCACCCCCATCCCATGCAGTGAAAAGAAATCATCCCTCCCCACTCATCCTACAGGACACTTTGTTGTCACTAAGATGTAAGGTGACACAATCATCAAAATTTCGTTTGAATTTTTGTTCACTTGTTCAAGTACTGATCAAATATATCTACATAAAGTCAGAGCAGAACTCTTTAACATTAAATTTAATGTTGTAATAAGCTCCAAGGTTTTCATAAAAGGGTCTAAGCTTCATTGTTATTCGTTGGTATTTTGTAATTCAAACATACATTAAACATAAAACAAGCCATTTAAAGGAATCAAGACTGAGTTTCACAGTTGTTCTCTTGGATTGTTTGTCATTAAATGAAACATGTCCGTTGTCAAAAACTAGGGCTTTAGACTGTGTGTGTTATTAAGTTTGGTGATCTATCAATTGTTAATATTATGATACTATTTATTTTTATACTTGTAATATTTAAAGCAAGAAAGCAACAAGCACACAAATAAAACATAGAGACACAAAAAAGCTTGGTCAACTTAACTGTTCCTTACTTGTTCAATTTTGAGATCTTAGGTACTAATCACAGAAAAGCTAAGTGTGTATTTTGGCCTGAGTAGAATGTCTATAGGTTAATGCCTACACCTGAACTGACTAATGGCTTTTGGGCATCATTGATAAAAAGACTAGGACCATATTGGCTTAACAGACAACAGCTGCAGACTTTATTACAAACATGGCTTACAGGGAAAGGAAGGAAGGGGGTGAGTAGTTGAAAGAAGATTGTTTTATTTTCATCATGGACTGGGTTTTATGCTGTGCACAGTTTGGTTTGTAGTACATGATATCTACACTACCCTGATTGTTCTTTTTAGTTTACAATGTGGACAACCAAAAAAAAAAAAAATAAAAAAGTGTTTGTTGTAAGTTGCCATGTTTAGATTGTCTTTGTTACCTTAGCAACAATCTTTGTTTAACATATAGGGTAAAGCCTAAGAGATAAGATTAAGGTCTCACAACTAATATTTGCTATTATTTCATTTAAACTATCTGGCATTGTGTTATGTTTCATATGACACTACACCTCAAAATGCTGTAATTACATGTCATACATTTAAACACACAAAAAGAATTAAATATTCAGCATGTTAAGGGAAATACTCATGCTGTGGCTAAAATACTTCTATTTTCTGTGATGTTCCTTACCTTTAAATATCACTCACTTTGTGTGTTTCATGCTTTTTTCCCCTTCATTCTTCTAACTTCATGTGAGTTTACAATTTTTCATGAGAGAAAAACAGTGACAAGAAGATATACATGCTGGAAAGAGGCAGCATGGGCAAAGTTTACTCCAAAGTGGTCCTGAGCCCAGGAAACATAAACTGCTCTAGGTGTGAATTATTGTGATTCTTTTCCTTGTGGATTAGCTGATGGATACTTACGCCTTGTTGAGGTAGTATGTGTGTGTATCAAAAGGTTTGTTTTTCTTTAGCATTCACTGATTTACTTTAAGGAAAAACACACAAATTGGAAGATCTTGGACATTATATGTTTTGTGAACCTAGTCGAAGTACTTCAAATAAACTTTAATCCCACAATGTTCGGTTTTATCAATTTGAAAGTAATATATTGTAGATATCTATTATTATTATTATTATTGTTGTTGTTGTTGTTATTGATATTATTAATATTGCCAAAAGAGCACGTTCACAATTTTGTCAAGGTATGAAATGGACTGCAACTCTATCAGGCTAATCAACCTTCATTGTGCTAGGTGAACTGTGTAATGTCTTCTTCACACCACCAGCTAAAACATTTTTCGTTAACTGAGAAATCAAAATCATGGAGGGATTGAATCTCTCTCTCTCTCTACACACACACATACACACACAACACAAACACACACACACATATAATGTCGTAGCACTAGCAAGTTTCTTCCCTTTCCTTGCCTATTCATTTTTTAGGAGCTATTCTATGGGGGTGTTTTATATCTAAAACTGCTTTGAAATGCAGTGAGTGGACAGTGAAGTGGTTGAAAAAGGAGTTGAAGAAGTGAATCCATTGGGGTTTGGGAAGGATAGAGAACGCTGATTGCAGGATGGTGGCAGATGGTTTGACTGAATCTTTAAGTGTTGTGAAGATGTTACCATTTGACACATCTGATCAGGAGAGTATAGTGAAAGCACACTAGGCCATTAGTATACAAAGTTCTGTCAATGCTCTTAGTTAACGTTATAATATATTAATCATAATACATATTAATTAATAATATTATAATATTATTTATTGTGTTTCTGCATTGTTTTAAAAACAACACGTTAAAGATGACTCCACAAAAAAACATAATTGTGTTTGACTGACATGGTTGCAAGGTTGGATGCTTTAGTTCGAAAGTGGTATCTTTGTTATAGAGCTGCATCCTTACGCCTGTGGTCATTACTGAAGTGTGATAACTTTTGACGCCAATTGTAATACAGTCCCTTCCCTCTACAAAGCTTTGCTTCTCAGACTGGTCCCTTCAGATATCGTTGTCGTTTTTGTTGAATTATTGTGAGCCTTTCTTTTGATCTTGCTTGGGCTGCTCTCCACTTTGTGTGTATGTGTGTGGGGGGGGGGTGGGGGTGCGGGTGAGGGGAGAGGCTTCATGTTTACACTCATACATAGTTAGTACACATGTACACGTATACCCATCTTAATGGCCCATCTGAGTCGAGACTTTATGTTGAACAGTGCAAGTTGCATGGAAGCTGTTTCATAGAAACCATAACTTTGATAGGAAGACAAATATGATTGTTCTTAACACGTGCACACTATGACAGTTACTAGTTTACTTGGTGTTGATGCCAAGACCTGTAAGCCAAAAGTTAAATTATTCGAGTAGCAATGCAAACTGAGTGCTACTACTACTTAATATTGCTGCTGCTGCCTACTACTACTACTGCTACTGCTGCTGATACTACTTCTGCTGCTGGCTACCACTATACTACTGCTACTGATTACTACTGCAACTACTTCTGCTACTGCTACTTCTTTAGTACACCACTACAATAGTGGTTGGGCTGCTTGCTACCTCTTGCTACTGCGCTGCTGCTATACTTGTGTTAATACTACTACTGCTGCTGCTATACTCTGCTTGCTACTATTACTGCTGCTGCTGCTAATACTAGGCCTACTACTTCTGGTGATTAGTTGGTGGTGCTGCTACTTCTACTACTACTACTTATAATAATAATAAAAAAAAAAAAAATAATATAATGATGATGATGATGATGATGATAAAAAGGCAGTGGCAGTAGTAGAAATTGTTTGTTCTTGTTGCTGTATTTAGACAGTTAATGATTTCATTTCTTTTTCATTGTGTTGGATGTGCAAACCCATGTCAGTGGCATGATAATCGTGTGTGGTGTGTCTTTACAGCAATGGACCCATGAGGCTGCCAGCTTTCATGGTGGGCATGATTCTGAAAAAAATGGACACTGCCACCTTACTAACGGCGAATGGTGAGTAACATGGATGTCGCCTGTGGATAAGGCAATGGAGGAACTGTTAGGGGGACAGGGGGGAGGGGGTAGGGGGGGAAGGAGTGAGGGCACTCCTGGCCAAGTAGGCAAGTACAATGATGCCATTGTGAATTGCCCAATCATAAAAATGTTTCAGCGATGGAACAAGACGATTGGGAAATCACAGCCTACAATGGATGAACAAAACAGAAAATGAAACGGAAAATGGCCGATGTTGAAAGAAAACAAAGAGCTGAAGGAAGTCGATGTCACTATCTGCTCTTTCTTGGGAATGCCCCCCCCCCTCCCCCCAGGGGAAAGAGAAAACTGGGTCAGCTGTGAGGACGGCAGTGAAAGGCTGGTGGCCTGAAAGGCCGTGTTGGGCCTTGACAGAAGAGTGGAGACTGAACGCGCACATCGCTTCAGGGGGGAGGGCAGTTCCCTCGTCCCGTCCTGCTGTTTCAGCAAGTTCAGGGACCAGGAGACGCATCCTGGCTACCGCAAGATCACTGAGGGAAAAAGAAGTCGTCATCTACGTCTACGAGGACTTCACTCCTCGTGTGAGGGACCAGCACTGACAGCTCTTCCATTCCTGAAGGAAAGCCCAAGCAGAAGAGGACGGGCTTTGCTGCGCTGTGACTGCCTGGTCATGGAGGGACAGGTTCACGTCTAGACCGGCAACCCAGGGACCTGGGGCCCGGCAGGGAGGGGCTGAGGGTCCAGGCCGACCCCCTATTTCAGGCTGCCTGGCAGAAGGATGCTCCCTTCACACCTTCACTCAGCAACACTGAGGGCACTGTGGACAGGGTGGACAGACTTGACGACAGATATTAACTATGATAACACAGGTTGCCAACGGCGCATTACAGGAACAGAATGTTGTAGATACAACGGAAAACAACATATCTACTGAGACAACATAAATGACTGACGAAAACGTCACCCAGACAGACATGATACCACACTTGAACTATTCTTCTGAACAGACTGAACAGAACAATATGACAAATGATGAGTCAAACTACACACAAACAACCAGAATTTTGAATGTGAAAACCCTGAGTGTGTTTGAGATAATGACCTGGAACATTCAAGGACTTGTTAACAAACTGAAAAGGATTTCATGGAAATCTCTCTGTGCAAGATTTAAAGTGTTTGTATTTGCAGAGGAGAAAATGTATTTGCAGAGGATTTCTCTGCAAACAAAGTGACATTGGAAAAGCGTTTCTCGGGTTTACACAGTGTTTTCTTCTCATCTAAACACAGAGACAGAAATTGTGGTAGTGGTTCGTGTCACCACAAGTTTAGCATCATGTTTGCTTTTCGTAGTGTCTCGGTTACTAACTCCAGCTGAGGAGGTTGTTGTTTTCCTGAAGTTAGGTAGTCCTTTTCAATTTTAATGTGATATTCTTGCTGGGTTTGCTTACGTCGTCCCTGAATCTGTACAATCTGTTGTTTATAGCGAGACAATCTTGATGGTTTCGATAATCTGGAAAAACTCTATGAATCTAATCATGCAACTTTACCCTATAGAGAGGGAGCGGCCATTGATGAGTTTTGCTTTTTTTGCTCATAGCCCAAAATATGCTGCTTTGCATTAACGTTATATCCTTCCTTCATTTCACAGGTTTCCATCATGCTTTAAGGTTCAGTGCTGTGTTCAAAAATCCCTCTGGAGAAAGATATTAGACCTGGAAGTTTATGTATGGAATGTATAAAGATCAGAACGTGAAGCTCTTGGGTGCTTGCATCTATGACGCGTGCTTTAGCCTACTGTATTATATCACCTCGCCTGCTCTATGGTTTGCTTTTTGATAATTCTGTTTCATATGGGTTTATCTATCTATATATCTATCTATCTATCTGACCGTAGTCTGACGACGTGGGGCACACTCAAAACAGACTCAGCAACAGTTCCTCCATTCCTCTCTCTGTTCTGCCTTTCTCTGGGTTTGTTGAGTTCTAGGCCTGCTGTCCTTCACTGTGGTTATCCTACCCAGCTCTGCCTTGGTTGCCTCTTCTTCATCCCTCCTTGACAGAGCTCTGCAAAACTTGGGTTCTTATGCTGCAAAATACTGAATAAATATGATTAACTACGCACTTACCAACACACACACACACAAACTCACGCACGCACACACACCACAGAGTTTCATCTGTAATTCATTGAATAAATGGAGATTTGAAACGATTTATTAGTTTATTGCCCAACTAAGCGAGCAGTCAAGTGTCACACGGACCTTCAGAACAAGGACCGAGGTATAAGACAAGACTAGTGTTGTCTGCCTGAGCGCTAATGACAGTGTTTGGTGAGGAAGTGGCGCCATTTTCAAAACACAGGCCCTTCATTCAGAGGTGATGTTTCCTTGCCTCCACCAGTAGCCGGATCGGGGGTCTGGAGTCACGCGCTGCCTAGAAAAAGCCCAAAGTCCGGGTCGGATGCGTGCGGTGTTTGATCCCCGGTTTGGGCAAAAGCTCCCCTCCCCAATCCATTAGACATGAGTGGTGGGTCAGGTGCTAGTCCTTCGGATGAGATGGTAACCAAGGTCGTGTGTTACACATAGCTAATTTAGCGCACGTAATAAGAACATACGGCAACAAGAGAGTTATCCCTGGCAAAATTTTTAAAAGACTAGGCCCTCTTGATAGGAAAACTAGTACCCACATGAAGACAGGAAAAGAAAAAAAAAGTGTGGGTGGCGCTGCTCTTGAGCGAGGGCTCTCCCGGGGAGAGCAGCCGAATTCACGCATGAGAATTATCCGTGACTTTATGTGGTATAAAAAAATTAAGAAAGGAAAAGGTTATGGGACGCCTTTACCTTTTAAGTCTATTACTGGAAGGAAAACTTGTTCCTTTAAAGGTCACCCACAGAGGGAGAGCTGGGTCTTTTTGTTTTTTTAGTTGTTTTTTTTAAAAGAATGGTTCATTGTCCTACAGGTCCAATTTTCAGTGGTGAGGGTGCTGCACGTTGTTCAGTGTCCTACCTCATGATGGCTGGCCGGGTATGGCCTAGATTGTTTATACCCGTGATATTTGATATAGGGGATGGGCTAAGTCAAACTAGCAGTCGACGTTTTGGGGGGGGGTGTTCTGTAAATATCGTGAAGGATTGAGAGAGAAGGGTTCATACTCATCAGACACAGACGAGGCACTGGAGTATGCTGGTACTGGGTGCATGGGTGTGCCGGGTGGAGGAAGAAATCTCCACCAGGGAGCGTTTTGGATGAAGGCGTTTTGTCTCGATCCTCCTTCACGATGACATGACGTGCATTCAGACCACTGACTTCTTCCAGCTCTACTGACCAGAGAGTGTGCCAGCGGCAGATGACCTCAGGGAATGGGTGTTGGTGAGGTGAATTGTGATCGACAAGTACAGGGTCACAGAGGAAGTCTTTTCGAGAAAATACTGAGGAATCAAGTTCAAATTAACGAGTTTCGGTGGGTTATTTACGTCAATCACACCTGACATCGTTGAAAGTATTTGATCGGTCACAAAGGGAAAATCTGCGTTATTCGTAAGTATAATCAACATCCCGAGAGGAGATAGATAGATAGTAGAGAGAAGAGAGCTAACACTGACATCTGAAACAAGTTTAATGTACGCAGCCCTGAGCATGATGAAATCAGAGAGGTTTTTCTCTTTAATCAAATGAAATGAAGAAGAATAAAACCTAGATTTGTAGTAAATGGGAGGATGTCTGATATCACAGTTTGATGCTCTAGGCAGACAAATTGTTGCGGTAATTAAAATCTCATTCCTTAAAACTCTGTGTACATGATACTCTCTAGCAAAAAAGTTGCTGCATCTTCTGCTTCAAGCTTTTACAAGAATGGGCATGGTTAATTTTTGTCTTGGGTATTTTCACTATAGCTTTATTGGTGGCGAAACGGTCAGTCTTGTCTGTGTAAGAGGTTACCCCAAAACATTGATTCAATAAATTCAGTACACTTCTCTATCTTTCTTTCAAAAAATATGTCAAACGATCTGTTAATGTTTCACATAAGCGCATGAGTGCTTATTCCATTATCCCTGAAATACAAGAATAAAGAAAAAAGACCTAATTCTAAATTTTAAAGACCTGATTCTAATGGTAGATTTTTTATTCTGATGGATGGAGAAAAAAAAAGAGATAAAAAATATCTCTCACAGTCTCTTTCTGACCCATACCATTCTTGGATTTACAACGAATCAGTTAGTTGCTGCCTAAATACTCAAAGGAAAAAAGCTAAAGGTGTCCCATAACCTATAAGGTCGTAGGGGATTGAGGTGTCAGAGACCTCACTTCTCTAGAGGCGAACAGATTGAGGGCGGCGCCCATCTCTTCTCACCGTTAGCTTTACCTTCCTGACCCTAGAAGCAGGTACTCATTTACTGCTGAAAAGTCCTTGCATAATCAACTCCTAGCTTTAACGGCAGAGAGAGACAGAGAGAGACAGAGACAGAGAGAGACAGAGACACAGAGAGAAGAGGAGACAGTGCGTGTGTGTCTGTCTATCACTGTATTTGTCTATCTGTCTGTCTCTCCAGACGAAACTTTTAATTAGCAGATTCAAAAGCAATCTTCAGAAGATCCTAAAACATTGGGTTAGATAATGCCATGAGGTGGACTGGGATGTTAACGTTGACAAAAAATAAATTATGAATAACTGCAACGAACCATGAGTGTGGTGATTAGATTTGAAACAGATCTATCAGCATTGTGGTATCTTACACAAATTACCCATGGAAAAACATTTGATTTATTGGTTCTTTTTTTTAAATCTGATGGATGGAGAAAGATTATGAACAGAAACAGGATGTGGACTGTGGTTAGTACTACAGAGTTTTGTAAACGAAGGTCATTTACATCATGTTTAATGTATTGACTCTAGAGGATGATTTCTATAAGTTCTATGGATATATATGTAACAAAATATGCGTATTTAATCATACCCACACAAAGAGGTTTTAAAAAGAGAAACTATTGAGTTGCTATGTACAACAGAGAGTTCATATCTAGATTTGAAGATGCAATAGTCCAGGATTTCATATCTAGATTAAGGGGTTATATCAGTTATTGACATTGGCTAGCAAAAACCGTTTTTTTTCTGCGCCATGACTGAGTAGTATTATTTGCATTTGTTTCAAAATTGAAATCGAAAGTTTTCTGAAATATCCACAAATGGCTTATTCATGATATCTGCACCCAAGATCAATGTCTATATTCCTTGTTCCTTGTATGCTCTACAAAACAGGACGTTATATACAAGAAGTATAAGCAAATCTAGAGTGGGATGTAGTTGTCTAAAACTGAGGGAATTAAGGCCAACTACACATATTTATGCAAAATGAAAAAGGTTTGAGGTGAAATTGTTTCTGAACTTCCTTCCTGTGTTGCATAGGGGTTTCAGGTGAACCGCATCTTGATCTGGGCTTGACTATTGAGTCTGTGTGTGTGTGTGGGGGGGGGATGCCGTGCATGCGCTCGCGCGCCTGTTTTGTGTGTGTGTGCGTCGTTGTGCGCACGAGTGCGGTGGGCTCGTTTGTGTGTGAGTGCTTGCGTGTGTGTGCGGCGCATGACGTAGTTTGTGCGCAGTGAAACGTGCGTGTGTGTGTGTGTGTGTGAGTGTGTGTGTGTGTGTGCTTGCGTGTGTGTTTTTATTTATGTAAATTTAATATTTTACTTTTTTTATACGAGGATAATAGTATAAGCACTTATGTGCTTTTTTTTTTTTCATCTAGTCCCATGAGTTATGTTGGTTTTGTAAATTGTCATCTGTTCCCACCGGACACAATGGACTACTCTTACGAAAGCGGAAAGATTTTAACGTGTGCGCAAGATGTTATGCGTGCGTTCGCACACGGCGGCCTCGGTTTATAGTCTCCATCTGATGGACTTTTGGGAAGAGTGCAGTTCGGCACTGATTTAACTCAAGAGGAAAATATCCTTTGAACGGGGAATCGAACCCTGGGTTGGTCAGATGCGAGTGCAATGTTCTAACCACTAGATTATTCCTGTGTGTGTGTTGTTGTGAGTGTGGGGGTGTGTGTGTGTGGTGTGTTGAGTGCGCGCGCGCGCTGTGTGTGTGTGTGTGGGTGAGGTGTCTAATTTGCAATGTTGCTAGCAGAAAGCCTTTTGACTAATTTTCTCTTCACTAAACGTTTAGTTTGGTAACCCTGTTATGCACAACAAGACAGTGATTTATATTTAGAACACCATTAGTTATGTGAAAAGAGTAAACAAACAACAACAAACATATTTATTGTTTGTTGATGTACAGAGTACAGACCTTGGTGACTGATTGCCCTTTGCAAGTGAAACTGAAGAGGAAACTGTGGAGGATAAATGGATTGTGGGGCGATAATGTGTGTACAATTGGGGATTCCATCTTCTGTATCACGCACACAGGAAACATCATAACATACTCTTTGGCCGGGAAATTGCAGCTATGAAAGTAAGTGGGATAGTAAACTTACAGGCATAGCAACTGTGGCTGCTGTTCCAGAGTCTTCTCTCTGTTTATGGTTCTAAATGACCAGATGTTGTTGGTCACAGCCAGATGGAGATCTTCCCTCTAAGCTTCCTCCCCCAAACTCTAGATGCTGATGCTGATGCTGGAAAATGGTGACTGTCGACTTTCTGGGCCAGAGTGCGTAGTTGCTGAGTGCTTGGTCACAACGCCATTAGCCCTTCAGAGGGAATTTCTCGGTATGTTAGTTTAGGGTGACTGAAAGTGGAGCAGTTCTGGACCACTCACCGGTAAGCATGTGTTTTTTGACTGGTCTCTTTATTTTGCACCCGGAAAGGCTATCACAGGCTGGATCGCTGTACAAGAAAGGGTTTCTTGTGACTGTAGTTGGAAGGTGATCAGTCCGGCAGAATCCTTCTACAGCAGCTTTGGAAGACGCCCGTACCTGCTAGTTTCCTCCCTTGCCCTGAAGAGCTGATTGCAGCGGGGAAAAGTTCCTGCTTGCCTTTGACGACACTTCTCTTCAGGTGTACCGGATGGATGATGGAACGCTGGCAGCTGAATTGCCTGGCTTCTTCACTGGGTAAGTCTCTTTTAAAGAGTGTTTTGTTGACTTGTGCAACTGAAGTGATTACTGTGTTTTAAATCTGAATTGTCTATTACTATCTACCTACCAATCTATCTGGGTCAGATAGATGATTGTTGTGCTTGTGATCTGCGGCCAGGATTTGAGCACCACAGATTCACAGGTTTTATGGGAAACTTTACCCTTGTTTCTGGTCCATCATTAGCAGTGTCTAACGTAAAAGAATGAGAGGATGTGACAGCTTGGAAGTTGCATTCAGTGGACAGATACTTGCAAATCGCGCTTATGCGCCGTAATTGGATAGTGCAAGACTGGCAGGTCTGGGTTGTTGAATTTTTTCATAAAAGAGTGTGTTGTCAAGGATACTCTAAATACTTCACAGGAGTTGGACAAAGACTGACGTATTGCCGATTTTCTTTTGAAATTTTTGCGATTAAGGAAAGTTTGTGTTGGGTTCCTATGCATGGCTTCGGTTTTATCAGCATTAAGTTTGCAACTTGTTCTGAAGTCATTCCAGTTATGAATGTCTTGAAGGCAGAAGGACATTTTGTGGAGGATGCCAGTTTTCAATAGTATCACTGAACTGAAGCGGATTAGGACTGGATGATCAATATGGTGGTTATTTTTATTATATGTGAGAGTGAAGCAGTAGCAGTGTTTGAGAAGTAAAGAGAACAGGGTTTCAGGACTGATCCCTGCGGGAATTTCATTCCATTTTGACAGTTTTGATTGAATTTTGTCTACACTACTTTTCTGGAATCTTCTGTGAGGTATGAAGGTTATAATCATGTGAGGGTTGCGCCGTTAATACCCAAACGTATTTTGGAGGGAGTAAGAAGAATTGAGTGGTCTATAGTATCAACGGCTGAAGATTAAGTTCTGAGAAGAGTGAGGAGGTAGATTTTTTCTTGCATCAAGAAGTATGTAGAAGTGTATCTTGAGTGTGGACTAGGGTGGTTATCGGTGCTGTGGTTGGGGCGTTTGGCAGATTGAATAGCGTGGTTAAGGAGATAATTGGATATGAAGGTGTCTGTTGAGATGTTTGAGAACATCTTTTTCTAGTCTCTAGAAACAAAGGGTAGTTTGAGACAGGTCTATAATTTTTCAGAATGTTTGGGATCAAGGTCGTGCTTTTTCAGTAGAGGTGTGGTATTGTGTTTAAGAGCTTATGGAAAAATTTCCTGACACAAGAGATGGTTTACTATTTTAGTGGTAAAGGTACAAATTATGAAGGCAATTGTGAGAAACCAGGAGCAGGTATGATATGGGATCAGGTCGCATGACTTTATTGTCAGTTCCTTCAGAATTCTCATGATTTCTTTTTCACTGAGGATGGATGGAAAAGAGAGGAGTGCGTGAACTGGGGATAGGAGGCGAGGGAATTGAGTCTGATCCATCTGGAGCCGTCTGTTTCGAATTTGTCTGAAAGAAGACAGGAAAAGATGGACGGAAGTCAGGACAGGCTGTGGGTGTTAGGCAAAGCAGTGATTTTGCAGATCAGGGAGATTTGAGGTGAGGGAAAAAAGAAATTTTATGGATGTAGCACAGAGAACTTGGAAGGTAGTAGTCTGTCTTTGCTGAAATGATACGAGTTTGACTTTGTTCCATTGTTTTCGGAAAAGATGTTTGTTGATTTCGGTTTTTTACTCCGCACTCCCGTTCTAGTGCCCGGCGTTTTGCGCTTCGCTGTCAAGGATGTCTTGGGTTACCATGGAGGCACAGGGTTCATTTAAAACTGGATTACCCCACTGATAGCTTGTGAATAGTGAGGAATAATAAATTTGTAACACGCTACTATTTATTATATATATATATGTGTGTGTGTGTGTGTGTGTGTATATACCATAGCCCTAAAGGACATTGACATCATCAATGCCTTTGTGCCTTATTGGCACGTAGGGCAGCAACAAATGTTCTCCACTCCTATCTGTCCTGGGCCAGCTTCTGAATGGTTCCCCAGGTATGTTGGAAGGTCTTCAGCTCTGTTTCGACAGTTCGACGCCAAGTATTCTTGGGTCGTCCTCGTTTGCGTTTTCCCTCTGGTGTCCAGTGGATGGCTGTTCGGGCGATGTTTCCCTGTTCCGACGGCAGTTATTGCCCTTATCCATTCCCCATCGCCTATGCATGATGATGGTGTCATGCTTTCCTGGTTGCAAAACGGGCAATATGTTCTTGGGTGGAGATGGTCTCAGGTCAGAAAAATATGCGCAGATTCACCGAGATTCTTCCTGTGGAATGTGGATTGTGTGTCGAGGTCACTCTCATTCATCCTCCTGCACTCCGTAGCCGTACAAAAGGGTGGGGAAAGTGCACAGCTCTTGTTATAGTCTTCGTTTGGTCCTAGAGTGCTTTACTGGGGAAGATTTCCACACATTGTTCAGAGTTCTGTAAGCATGATTGCTTTGCTATTCCGGTTCTTGATGTCGCTGCCTGCTCCGACGTCATGCCTACAGTGCTCCCGAGGTACTCGTTGAATCTTCAGTTGTTGGTTAATCTTCTCCCATTTCACTGTGACAGGTGAGGGGTTCTCAACGTTCCAGTGTCATCACCTCTGTCTTCTTCTGACTGATTTTCAGCCTACTTGCTGTGCGAAAGTGCTGAGGACGGGATGTCTTCTCTGGAATGTGATGGTGGGTATATGTTGTGAGCAGTGCCAGATCGTTGGCAAAGTCTAGGTCTCAAGCGTTGAGAAGGGGAGCATCTAGGCCCCGTGACTGTCTCATTCTCCAAATCAATTGGTCAGGTTGAAGAGTAGTGCTGCATGGGGCAGCTTGTTCTGACGCCAGTTTGTACACTGAACTGGTTTTGCGTTTACTTACTATGCACGTGAAGTTTGTTGTAGCAGCTTCTAATGACTTTGGATCATCTCCTATGAATTCCATATGCTCCGGAGTATGCGCATACACTTCTCGATTAATGCCTGTCAAAGGCTTGTTTCAAAATCTAATGTTTTGTTTTTGTTATACAGGACGGTTTAACTGAGTTTACTGATATCTCTTGACCAAAGAAGATTCAAAGGTGATTAAATCTGGGAATTTTTGTGTGTGTGAGACAAAAACAATAAAACCAAAACTACTACGATTTATTTTTTTATTTATTGTAATTTTTTTATTTTATTCTGGTATATCGAGTATAATGGAATAGCACTTATGTGCTTTTTGCACCCAGTCACCCGTGTGTATGCGGTTTTGGTAAATTTTGTCATCTGTTCCCACCAACACACAATGGCCTACTCTACGAAAAGCAGATAGGATTTAACGTTGTTGTGCACATGATGTGCTGCGGTGCGTTCGCCATGGGGGCCTCGTTTATAGTTTATCCGAGACTTTTGGGGAGAGTGGAGTCTGCACTGATGTTAACCCAGGGGGTAAATATTCTCTTGAAATGGGAATCAAACCTGGGTTGTCAGACTGCAAGCGCAATGTTCTATCCACTAGGCTATCCCGAGAGAGAGGAGGAGAGAGAGATGATCGAGATGGTTGAGTGAGTCGAGATGAGAGAGATGAGAGAGAGAGAGATGAGAGTGAGAGAGAGAGGAGAGAGATGGAGAGAGGAAAAGAGAAGCGAGGAGAGGAGAGAGAGAGAGAGAGGAGACGAGAAAGATGAGAGAGAGAGAGATGAGAGAGAAATAGAGAGAGAAGAGAGCTATGAGAGAGAGAGAGAGAGAAATATTTTTCAGGTTTACATCACTTCAAAATGGAACCAGATATCAATTCTGAAAAGCAACCCTCACTAAACCTTCTTCTTTTTAAATATACCTGTATTGCAGATGATCATAGAGAAAGGGGCATAAATAAGGAGGAAGCTCAAAAAAAGGAGAGATGGAGAAGGCTCATCAATGTCAAACCTCCCCTGGGAGAAACATGATCAAAAAAGAAAAAGAAGAAGAAGACGATATTAAGTTAAGTTACAAAATGCCAATGAGCCTGATATAAAGCAGTTTGAAATAATTTGTATAAACAATAAGACAAAGATACCAGGTGCTTCTTGAACATTTCTATTCACAGTGGGCTTGGACAATTCAGAATAGGGATATAGCTGGATATCACACACACAGACACACATAGAGGATACCACTCACACACATGATAACTCACACAGACACACGGACACACACACAACACAGAAGAAATCACAACACACAGGGGGGAGGGAGAACACACACAGACACACATAGGAGGATAACACTCACACAAGGTTTCACACATACATTCATAAACATAACACATATGTACAAACACATACACACACGCGCGCCAGCACACACAAACACCACACACACCACACTCACACACTCACACACAACACCACACACACACACACTCACACACACGGCGCTGCGCAAGGATAAACACACACAGAGCGCTATTTGAAGAGTTGAGCGATAAAAGCCACACGTTGCTGGGTTGGCAGAGGAGAGGAGGAGGTCTCTGAAGGCAATATTGTCAGTAATGATGCAAGGACTATGCCTAGTATTTTTACGTTTTGTTCCTGTACCTTTTTATTATCTATAGTATAATCGTGAAAGAATGTATGAAAACCAGTAGGGAGAAGTAATTTGTTTGTCATGACCGTTTTATGATTTTATTTATTTTTAGTTTATATAAAACATTGTTTATTTAAGTGTGTGTTACGTGAGCGCACTCACACGTAGGTGTGTATGAGTAATTGTGTGTTGTATATGTATTGTGTGTAATTTGTATTTTTCAATGTAATATCTTATCGATTTTTCCTTCTTTTTAATGGTTTAAATTTTAATGGTAATGGATGCAATATAATGTAGTATTTCTAGTATAAATCTTTAAGAAATTTGGTTTCTTTGATAGATGGCTTTTGATGAAAAAAAAGCAAATGTATGTGCTTATATTAAATGTACCATGTGGAAATAAAAATTTGACTTGACTTGACATGACGGACTTATAGTGGAACAAAATACAAGCATAGTCAGGACAAATAAAATGTGCAGCACAACATGAGAATGGACAGTGCACTATTGGTATCCCATGCACTCTGCAAAGAATGCAAGCCTAAATTAATTTTGGACAGAAAATGAGCAAGACTGATATATGTTCCAGAATATGGTAAGCCTTATATAAATCACAATAAATATAATACAATTCACACAACACAATCAATGGAATGCAAAATTGTGTAATACATTACAATACTAGACAAAACAATGAATTACAATGCTATTCAATGCATTACAAAAACAATATTCATAATTCAATACAATTCCAAGGACATCACCCACACAGACCTCAACACGTGCCACACCAAATCCACTCCATCATACCACACACCCACACCACAACAACCTATACCATACCATACCCCAACACTCCCATCAATACACCATACCGCAACTACACCACCTATACCACACCACACTCTTGTACTCTACACCTCACCATTGACACCACACCACACCATAGCACACTACACCACAACACACCATACCATATCATATCTTACCATTACCTATCATACCATTCAACACAACAGACATTATACACTACACTAGTCAGTCAAGTCAACATTTTTATTTCCAGATGGTACATTGAATAAGCATGCCTTTGCTTTTTTCCCATCAAAACATGTTACTATTATCTCTCTGCAAAGTTGGAATGAAGGCCCGCCTGCTTACATGCAGGATCATCTGTAGACATATCTCTGTGCAGAACTTTATCACAAGTTAGGTCAGGCTGACGATAGTGGTGTCCAGGGGGTCTAACCAACTTTCAGACTTATGCTGTATAATGGTCTACAAACACAGTTCTCAAATCAGAAAAATGTCCACGGGGATGCTAAATAACCTAAAAGCACAGGTATAAGACAGTGTAATACCGCCTCCCACCCCCATCCCATGCAGTGAAAAGAAATCATCCCTCCCCACTCATCCTACAGGACACTTTGTTGTCACTAAGATGTAAGGTGACACAATCATCAAAATTTCGTTTGAATTTTTGTTCACTTGTTCAAGTACTGATCAAATATATCTACATAAAGTCAGAGCAGAACTCTTCACATTAAATTTAGGTTGTAATAAGCTCCAAGGTTTTCATAAAAGGGTCTAAGCTTCATTGTTATTCGTTGGTATTTGTAATCTCAAACATACATTAAACATAAAACAAGCCATTTAAAGGAATCAAGACTGAGTTTCACAGTTGTTCTCTTGGATTGTTTGTCATTAAATGAAACATGTCCGTTGTCAAAAACTAGGGCTTTAGACTGTGTGTGTTATTAAGTTTGGTGATCTATCAATTGTTAATATTATGATACTATTTATTTTTATACTTGTAATATTTAAAGCAAGAAAGCAACAAGCACACAAATAAAACATAGAGACACAAAAAAGCTTGGTCAACTTAACTGTTCCTTACTTGTTCAATTTTGAGATCTTAGGTACTAATCACAGAAAAGCTAAGTGTGTATTTTGGCCTGAGTAGAATGTCTATAGGTTAATGCCTACACCTGAACTGACTAATGGCTTTTGGGCATCATTGATAAAAAGACTAGGACCATATTGGCTTAACAGACAACAGCTGCAGACTTTATTACAAACATGGCTTACAGGGAAAGGAAGGAAGGGGGTGAGTAGTTGAAAGAAGATTGTTTTATTTTCATCATGGACTGGGTTTTATGCTGTGCACAGTTTGGTTTGTAGTACATGATATCTACACTACCCTGATTGTTCTTTTTAGTTTACAATGTGGACAACCAAAAAAAAAAAAAATAAAAAAGTGTTTGTTGTAAGTTGCCATGTTTAGATTGTCTTTGTTACCTTAGCAACAATCTTTGTTTAACATATAGGGTAAAGCCTAAGAGATAAGATTAAGGTCTCACAACTAATATTTGCTATTATTTCATTTAAACTATCTGGCATTGTGTTATGTTTCATATGACACTACACCTCAAAATGCTGTAATTACATGTCATACATTTAAACACACAAAAAGAATTAAATATTCAGCATGTTAAGGGAAATACTCATGCTGTGGCTAAAATACTTCTATTTTCTGTGATGTTCCTTACCTTTAAATATCACTCACTTTGTGTGTTTCATGCTTTTTTCCCCTTCATTCTTCTAACTTCATGTGAGTTTACAATTTTTCATGAGAGAAAAACAGTGACAAGAAGATATACATGCTGAAAGAGGCAGCATGGGCAAAGTTTACTCCAAAGTGGTCCTGAGCCCAGGAAACATAACTGTCTAGTGTGAATTATTGTGATTCTTTTCCTTGTGGATTAGCTGATGGATACTTACGCCTTGTTGAGGTAGTATGTGTGTGTATCAAAAGGTTTGTTTTTCTTTAGCATTCACTGATTTACTTTAAGGAAAAACACACAAATTGGAAGATCTTGGACAATATATGTTTTGTGAACCTAGTCGAAGTACTTCAAATAAAAACCCTACCCACAATGTTCGGTTGATTTTATTCAATATTGAATGTATATATTGTAGATATCTATTATTTTATTATTATTGTTGTTGTTGTTGTTATTGATATTATTAATATTGCCAAAAGAGCACGTTCACAATTTTGTCAAGGTATGAAATGGACTGCAACTCTATCAGGCTAATCAACCTTCATTGTGCTAGGTGAACTGTGTAATGTCTTCTTCACACCACCAGCTAAAACATTTTTCGTTAACTGAGAAATCAAAATCATGGAGGGATTGAATCTCTCTCTCTCTCTACACACACACATACACACACAACACAAACACACACACACATATAATGTCGTAGCACTAGCAAGTTTCTTCCCTTTCCTTGCCTATTCATTTTTAGGAGCTATTCTATGGGGGTGTTTTATATCTAAAACTGCTTTGAAATGCAGTGAGTGGACAGTGAAGTGGTTGAAAAAGGAGTTGAAGTGAATCCCTTGGGGTTTGGGAAGGATGAGAACGCTGATTTGCAGGAATGGTGGCAGACTGGTTTGACTGAATCTTTAAGTGTTGTGAAGATGTTACCATTTGACACATCTGATCAGAGAGTAAATAGAGCAAGCACACTAGGCCATTAGTATACAAAGTTCTGTCAATGCTCTTAGTTAACGTTATAATATATTAATCATAATACATATTAATTAATAATATTATAATATTATTTATTGTGTTTCTGCATTGTTTTAAAAACAACACGTTAAAGATGACTCCACAAAAAAACATAATTGTGTTTGACTGACATGGTTGCAAGGTTGGATGCTTTAGTTCGAAAGTGGTATCTTTGTTATAGAGCTGCATCCTTACGCCTGTGGTCATTACTGAAGTGTGATAACTTTTGACGCCAATTGTAATACAGTCCCTTCCCTCTACAAAGCTTTGCTTCTCAGACTGGTCCCTTCAGATATCGTTGTCGTTTTTGTTGAATTATTGTGAGCCTTTCTTTTGATCTTGCTTGGGCTGCTCTCCACTTTGTGTGTATGTGTGTGGGGGGGGGGTGGGGGTGCGGGTGAGGGGAGAGGCTTCATGTTTACACTCATACATAGTTAGTACACATGTACACGTATACCCATCTTAATGGCCCATCTGAGTCGAGACTTTATGTTGAACAGTGCAAGTTGCATGGAAGCTGTTTCATAGAAACCATAACTTTGATAGGAAGACAAATATGATTGTTCTTAACACGTGCACACTATGACAGTTACTAGTTTACTTGGTGTTGATGCCAAGACCTGTAAGCCAAAAGTTAAATTATTCGAGTAGCAATGCAAACTGAGTGCTACTACTACTTAATATTGCTGCTGCTGCCTACTACTACTACTGCTACTGCTGCTGATACTACTTCTGCTGCTGGCTACCACTATACTACTGCTACTGATTACTACTGCAACTACTTCTGCTACTGCTACTTCTTTAGTACACCACTACAATAGTGGTTGGGCTGCTTGCTACCTCTTGCTACTGCGCTGCTGCTATACTTCTGTTACTACTACTACTGCTGCTGCTACTACTGCTGCTGCTACTATTACTGCTGCTGCTGCTACTACTAGGCCTACTACTTCTGGTGATGGTGGTGGTGCTGCTACTTCTACTACTACTACTTATAATAATAATAATAATAATAAAAAAAAATAATAATAATGATGATGATGATGATGATGATAAAAGCAGTGGCAGTAGTAGAAATAGTATTGTTCTTGTTGCTGTATTTAGACAGTTAATGATTTCATTTCTTTTTCATTGTGTTGGATGTGCAAACCCATGTCAGTGGCATGATAATCGTGTGTGGTGTGTCTTTACAGCAATGGACCCATGAGGCTGCCAGCTTTCATGGTGGGCATGATTCTGAAAAAAATGGACACTGCCACCTTACTAACGGCGAATGGTGAGTAACATGGATGTCGCCTGTGGATAAGGCAATGGAGGAACTGTTAGGGGGACAGGGGGGAGGGGGTAGGGGGGGAAGGAGTGAGGGCACTCCTGGCCAAGTAGGCAAGTACAATGATGCCATTGTGAATTGCCCAATCATAAAAATGTTTCAGCGATGGAACAAGACGATTGGGAAATCACAGCCTACAATGGATGAACAAAACAGAAAATGAAACGGAAAATGGCCGATGTTGAAAGAAAACAAAGAGCTGAAGGAAGTCGATGTCACTATCTGCTCTTTCTTGGGAATGCCCCCCCCCCTCCCCCCAGGGGAAAGAGAAAACTGGGTCAGCTGTGAGGACGGCAGTGAAAGGCTGGTGGCCTGAAAGGCCGTGTTGGGCCTTGACAGAAGAGTGGAGACTGAACGCGCACATCGCTTCAGGGGGGAGGGCAGTTCCCTCGTCCCGTCCTGCTGTTTCAGCAAGTTCAGGGACCAGGAGACGCATCCTGGCTACCGCAAGATCACTGAGGGAAAAAGAAGTCGTCATCTACGTCTACGAGGACTTCACTCCTCGTGTGAGGGACCAGCACTGACAGCTCTTCCATTCCTGAAGGAAAGCCCAAGCAGAAGAGGACGGGCTTTGCTGCGCTGTGACTGCCTGGTCATGGAGGGACAGGTTCACGTCTAGACCGGCAACCCAGGGACCTGGGGCCCGGCAGGGAGGGGCTGAGGGTCCAGGCCGACCCCCTATTTCAGGCTGCCTGGCAGAAGGATGCTCCCTTCACACCTTCACTCAGCAACACTGAGGGCACTGTGGACAGGGTGGACAGACTTGACGACAGATATTAACTATGATAACACAGGTTGCCAACGGCGCATTACAGGAACAGAATGTTGTAGATACAACGGAAAACAACATATCTACTGAGACAACATAAATGACTGACGAAAACGTCACCCAGACAGACATGATACCACACTTGACTATTCTTCTGAACAGACTTGATACAGAAACAATATGACAAATGATGAGTCAAACTACACACAAACAACAGAATTTTGAATGTGATATACCCTGAGTGTTGTTTGAGATAATGACCTGGAACATTCAAGGAATTGTTAAAACAACTGAAAGGATTTCATGAAAATCTCTCGGTGCATAGATTTAAAGTGTTTGTATTTGCAGAGGAGAAAATGTATTTGGCAGAGGATTTCTCTGCAAACAAAGTGACATTGGAAAAGCGTTTCTCGGGTTTACACAGTGTTTTCTTCTCATCTAAACACAGAGACAGAAATTGTGGTAGTGGTTCGTGTCACCACAAGTTTAGCATCATGTTTGCTTTTCGTAGTGTCTCGGTTACTAACTCCAGCTGAGGAGGTTGTTGTTTTCCTGAAGTTAGGTAGTCCTTTTCAATTTTAATGTGATATTCTTGCTGGGTTTGCTTACGTCGTCCCTGAATCTGTACAATCTGTTGTTTATAGCGAGACAATCTTGATGGTTTCGATAATCTGGAAAAACTCTATGAATCTAATCATGCAACTTTACCCTATAGAGAGGGAGCGGCCATTGATGAGTTTTGCTTTTTTTGCTCATAGCCCAAAATATGCTGCTTTGCATTAACGTTATATCCTTCCTTCATTTCACAGGTTTCCATCATGCTTTAAGGTTCAGTGCTGTGTTCAAAAATCCCTCTGGAGAAAGATATTAGACCTGGAAGTTTATGTATGGAATGTATAAAGATCAGAACGTGAAGCTCTTGGGTGCTTGCATCTATGACGCGTGCTTTAGCCTACTGTATTATATCACCTCGCCTGCTCTATGGTTTGCTTTTTGATAATTCTGTTTCATATGGGTTTATCTATCTATATATCTATCTATCTATCTGACCGTAGTCTGACGACGTGGGGCACACTCAAAACAGACTCAGCAACAGTTCCTCCATTCCTCTCTCTGTTCTGCCTTTCTCTGGGTTTGTTGAGTTCTAGGCCTGCTGTCCTTCACTGTGGTTATCCTACCCAGCTCTGCCTTGGTTGCCTCTTCTTCATCCCTCCTTGACAGAGCTCTGCAAAACTTGGGTTCTTATGCTGCAAAATACTGAATAAATATGATTAACTACGCACTTACCAACACACACACACACAAACTCACGCACGCACACACACCACAGAGTTTCATCTGTAATTCATTGAATAAATGGAGATTTGAAACGATTTATTAGTTTATTGCCCAACTAAGCGAGCAGTCAAGTGTCACACGGACCTTCAGAACAAGGACCGAGGTATAAGACAAGACTAGTGTTGTCTGCCTGAGCGCTAATGACAGTGTTTGGTGAGGAAGTGGCGCCATTTTCAAAACACAGGCCCTTCATTCAGAGGTGATGTTTCCTTGCCTCCACCAGTAGCCGGATCGGGGGTCTGGAGTCACGCGCTGCCTAGAAAAAGCCCAAAGTCCGGGTCGGATGCGTGCGGTGTTTGATCCCCGGTTTGGGCAAAAGCTCCCCTCCCCAATCCATTAGACATGAGTGGTGGGTCAGGTGCTAGTCCTTCGGATGAGATGGTAACCAAGGTCGTGTGTTACACATAGCTAATTTAGCGCACGTAATAAGAACATACGGCAACAAGAGAGTTATCCCTGGCAAAATTTTTAAAAGACTAGGCCCTCTTGATAGGAAAACTAGTACCCACATGAAGACAGGAAAAGAAAAAAAAAGTGTGGGTGGCGCTGCTCTTGAGCGAGGGCTCTCCCGGGGAGAGCAGCCGAATTCACGCATGAGAATTATCCGTGACTTTATGTGGTATAAAAAAATTAAGAAAGGAAAAGGTTATGGGACGCCTTTACCTTTTAAGTCTATTACTGGAAGGAAAACTTGTTCCTTTAAAGGTCACCCACAGAGGGAGAGCTGGGTCTTTTTGTTTTTTTAGTTGTTTTTTTTAAAAGAATGGTTCATTGTCCTACAGGTCCAATTTTCAGTGGTGAGGGTGCTGCACGTTGTTCAGTGTCCTACCTCATGATGGCTGGCCGGGTATGGCCTAGATTGTTTATACCCGTGATATTTGATATAGGGGATGGGCTAAGTCAAACTAGCAGTCGACGTTTTGGGGGGGGGTGTTCTGTAAATATCGTGAAGGATTGAGAGAGAAGGGTTCATACTCATCAGACACAGACGAGGCACTGGAGTATGCTGGTACTGGGTGCATGGGTGTGCCGGGTGGAGGAAGAAATCTCCACCAGGGAGCGTTTTGGATGAAGGCGTTTTGTCTCGATCCTCCTTCACGATGACATGACGTGCATTCAGACCACTGACTTCTTCCAGCTCTACTGACCAGAGAGTGTGCCAGCGGCAGATGACCTCAGGGAATGGGTGTTGGTGAGGTGAATTGTGATCGACAAGTACAGGGTCACAGAGGAAGTCTTTTCGAGAAAATACTGAGGAATCAAGTTCAAATTAACGAGTTTCGGTGGGTTATTTACGTCAATCACACCTGACATCGTTGAAAGTATTTGATCGGTCACAAAGGGAAAATCTGCGTTATTCGTAAGTATAATCAACATCCCGAGAGGAGATAGATAGATAGTAGAGAGAAGAGAGCTAACACTGACATCTGAAACAAGTTTAATGTACGCAGCCCTGAGCATGATGAAATCAGAGAGGTTTTTCTCTTTAATCAAATGAAATGAAGAAGAATAAAACCTAGATTTGTAGTAAATGGGAGGATGTCTGATATCACAGTTTGATGCTCTAGGCAGACAAATTGTTGCGGTAATTAAAATCTCATTCCTTAAAACTCTGTGTACATGATACTCTCTAGCAAAAAAGTTGCTGCATCTTCTGCTTCAAGCTTTTACAAGAATGGGCATGGTTAATTTTTGTCTTGGGTATTTTCACTATAGCTTTATTGGTGGCGAAACGGTCAGTCTTGTCTGTGTAAGAGGTTACCCCAAAAAATTGATTCATTAAATTCAGTACATTCTCTATCTTTCTTTCAAAAAATATGTCAAACGATCTGTTAATGTTTCACATAAGCGCATGAGTGCTTATTCCATTATCCCTGAAATACAAGAATAAAGAAAAAAGACCTAATTCTAAATTTTAAAGACCTGATTCTAATGGTAGATTTTTTATTCTGATGGATGGAGAAAAAAAAAGAGATAAAAAATATCTCTCACAGTCTCTTTCTGACCCATACCATTCTTGGATTTACAACGAATCAGTTAGTTGCTGCCTAAATACTCAAAGGAAAAAAGCTTAAGGTGTCCCATAACCTATAAGGTCGTAGGGGATTGAGGTGTCAGAGACCTCACTTCTCTAGAGGCGAACAGATTGAGGGCGGCGCCCATCTCTTCTCCACCGGTAGCTTTACCTTCCCTGACCCTAGAGAGGCAGGTACTCATTTACTGCTGAAAAGTCCTTGCATAATCAACACCTTGCTTTAACTGCAGAGAGAGACAGAGAGAGACAGAGACAGAGAGAGACAGAGACACAGAGAGACAGAGGAGACAGAGAGTGTGTGTCTGTCTATCACTGTATTTGTCTATCTGTCTGTCTCTCCAGACGAAACTTTTAATTAGCAGATTCAAAAGCAATCTTCAGAAGATCCTAAAACATTGGGTTAGATAATGCCATGAGGTGGACTGGGATGTTAACGTTGACAAAAAATAAATTATGAATAACTGCAACGAACCATGAGTGTGGTGATTAGATTTGAAACAGATCTATCAGCATTGTGGTATCTTACACAAATTACCCATGGAAAAACATTTGATTTATTGGTTCTTTTTTTTAAATCTGATGGATGGAGAAAGATTATGAACAGAAACAGGATGTGGACTGTGGTTAGTACTACAGAGTTTTGTAAACGAAGGTCATTTACATCATGTTTAATGTATTGACTCTAGAGGATGATTTCTATAAGTTCTATGGATATATATGTAACAAAATATGCGTATTTAATCATACCCACACAAAGAGGTTTTAAAAAGAGAAACTATTGAGTTGCTATGTACAACAGAGAGTTCATATCTAGATTTGAAGATGCAATAGTCCAGGATTTCATATCTAGATTAAGGGGTTATATCAGTTATTGACATTGGCTAGCAAAAACCGTTTTTTTTCTGCGCCATGACTGAGTAGTATTATTTGCATTTGTTTCAAAATTGAAATCGAAAGTTTTCTGAAATATCCACAAATGGCTTATTCATGATATCTGCACCCAAGATCAATGTCTATATTCCTTGTTCCTTGTATGCTCTACAAAACAGGACGTTATATACAAGAAGTATAAGCAAATCTAGAGTGGGATGTAGTTGTCTAAAACTGAGGGAATTAAGGCCAACTACACATATTTATGCAAAATGAAAAAGGTTTGAGGTGAAATTGTTTCTGAACTTCCTTCCTGTGTTGCATAGGGGTTTCAGGTGAACCGCATCTTGATCTGGGCTTGACTATTGAGTCTGTGTGTGTGTGTGGGGGGGGGATGCCGTGCATGCGCTCGCGCGCCTGTTTTGTGTGTGTGTGCGTCGTTGTGCGCACGAGTGCGGTGGGCTCGTTTGTGTGTGAGTGCTTGCGTGTGTGTGCGGCGCATGACGTAGTTTGTGCGCAGTGAAACGTGCGTGTGTGTGTGTGTGTGTGAGTGTGTGTGTGTGTGTGCTTGCGTGTGTGTTTTTATTTATGTAAATTTAATATTTTACTTTTTTTATACGAGGATAATAGTATAAGCACTTATGTGCTTTTTTTTTTTTCATCTAGTCCCATGAGTTATGTTGGTTTTGTAAATTGTCATCTGTTCCCACCGGACACAATGGACTACTCTTACGAAAGCGGAAAGATTTTAACGTGTGCGCAAGATGTTATGCGTGCGTTCGCACACGGCGGCCTCGGTTTATAGTCTCCATCTGATGGACTTTTGGGAAGAGTGCAGTTCGGCACTGATTTAACTCAAGAGGAAAATATCCTTTGAACGGGGAATCGAACCCTGGGTTGGTCAGATGCGAGTGCAATGTTCTAACCACTAGATTATTCCTGTGTGTGTGTTGTTGTGAGTGTGGGGGTGTGTGTGTGTGGTGTGTTGAGTGCGCGCGCGCGCTGTGTGTGTGTGTGTGGGTGAGGTGTCTAATTTGCAATGTTGCTAGCAGAAAGCCTTTTGACTAATTTTCTCTTCACTAAACGTTTAGTTTGGTAACCCTGTTATGCACAACAAGACAGTGATTTATATTTAGAACACCATTAGTTATGTGAAAAGAGTAAACAAACAACAACAAACATATTTATTGTTTGTTGATGTACAGAGTACAGACCTTGGTGACTGATTGCCCTTTGCAAGTGAAACTGAAGAGGAAACTGTGGAGGATAAATGGATTGTGGGGCGATAATGTGTGTACAATTGGGGATTCCATCTTCTGTATCACGCACACAGGAAACATCATAACATACTCTTTGGCCGGGAAATTGCAGCTATGAAAGTAAGTGGGATAGTAAACTTACAGGCATAGCAACTGTGGCTGCTGTTCCAGAGTCTTCTCTCTGTTTATGGTTCTAAATGACCAGATGTTGTTGGTCACAGCCAGATGGAGATCTTCCCTCTAAGCTTCCTCCCCCAAACTCTAGATGCTGATGCTGATGCTGGAAAATGGTGACTGTCGACTTTCTGGGCCAGAGTGCGTAGTTGCTGAGTGCTTGGTCACAACGCCATTAGCCCTTCAGAGGGAATTTCTCGGTATGTTAGTTTAGGGTGACTGAAAGTGGAGCAGTTCTGGACCACTCACCGGTAAGCATGTGTTTTTTGACTGGTCTCTTTATTTTGCACCCGGAAAGGCTATCACAGGCTGGATCGCTGTACAAGAAAGGGTTTCTTGTGACATGTAGTGTGAAGTGTCAGTCCGGCAGAATCCTTCTACAGCAGCTTTGGAAGACGCCCGTACCTGCTAGTTTCCTCCCTTGCCCTGAAGAGCTGATTGCAGCGGGAAAAAGTTCCTGCTTGCCTTTGACGACACTTCTCTTCAGGTGTACCGGATGGATGATGGAACGCTGGCAGCTGAATTGCCTGGCTTCTTCACTGGGTAAGTCTCTTTTAAAGAGTGTTTTGTTGACTTGTGCAACTGAAGTGATTACTGTGTTTTAAATCTGAATTGTCTATTACTATCTACCTACCAATCTATCTGGGTCAGATAGATGATTGTTGTGCTTGTGATCTGCGGCCAGGATTTGAGCACCACAGATTCACAGGTTTTATGGGAAAGTTCATGATTTCTTTTCACTTAAGGGATGGGAGGGATAACGAGAGGCAGTGCCAGTGAACTCGGGGATAAGGAGGCGCAGGCTCGGAATACTGAGTTGATCAATCTGGAGCGTCCTGTTTCGAACTTTGTCTCTGTAAAGAAGAACCAGACAAAGATGGACGGTGGGAATGTTTGCCAGACTCCGGCTGTGGGGTTCGGCCCAAACAGCAGTTGATTTTCGCAGAATCCAGGGAGATTTGAGTGAGTGAACAAGATAATTTCTAATGGTAAATGTTAGCTCACCAGAGTAAAACTTGGGGGACGAGTTCGTAGTCTGTCCTTTGCTGAATGGAATAAGAGTTTGACTTTGTTCAATTTGTTTTCGAAAGCTGTTTATGGGTTTGATTTCCCAGGTCTTGTTTGCTTCGCAACTCGTCTTCTAGTTGCCGGGGATTATGCGCTTCGTGCAAGATTGTCTTGCGTGTACCATGGAGTAGCACAGGGTCAGTTTAAAACTGGATTACCCCAATGACGAGCTGTGAATAGTGAGGAAAATATATTGTAAACGCTACTCTATATATATATATATATACAAATCTTATAATATATTATATCTTAATATATATTTATATATATATAGTATTATATGTGTGTGTGTGTGTGCTGGTGTGTGTGTGAGTGTGTGTGTGGTATACATAAGCACATATAAGGAACTTAGACATCATCAATGCCTTGTGCCTTAATGGGCACAACGTAGGGCCCGCAACAAACGATTCTCGCCACTCTATCTGGTCCTGGGCCAGCTTCCTGAATGGTTCCCAGCGTATGTTGGACGGTCTTCAGCTCTGTTTCGACAGTCCGCCCGCCAAGTATTATTGGGTTCTAGTCCTCGTTTGCGTTTTCCCTCTGGTGTCAGTGGCTGGTGTTCGGGCGATGTTTCCTCGTTCGTTCCTAGATGGCAGATCCTGTCCCTATCCCTACCAATCGGGCCTATGCATGTGATGGTTTATGTCCATCGTGCTTGTTTCTGTTGCATACGAGCAAAAGTTCTTGGTTGGAAGATGGTCTCAGGTCAGAAGATGCGCAAGCATTCACCTGAGATTATTCCTGTGGAATGTGGATAGTTGTCGACGGTCCACTCTCAGTCACTCTTCCAGCAACTCCTGAGCCGGTACCAAAAGGGTGGGAAAGTACACAGCTCTGGTATAGTCTTAGTTTGCGTCCTGGTGCTGTACAGGACGATCTCCACCATTGTTCAGATTTTGTAAAGCCATTGCTTGCTATGCTATATCCCGGATTCTTGGATGTCGCTCCGCCTGCTCCGCCGTTATGCCTAACACAGGTGCCTCCCGAGGTTCGTGAACTCTTCAGTTGTCTGGTAAATTCTTCTCCATTCACTGTGACCGGTGAGGGGTTCTCAACAATCCGTGTCATTCACGCCTCTGTCTTCTTCATGCACAGATTTTCAGGCATATTGCTGGTGCGAAGATGTGAAGAGACGAGCGATGTTTATTCTTGAATTGTGATGGTTGGGTATGTGAGAGCAGAACTGCCAGATCGTCGGCAAAGTCCAGGTCTTCAAGATTGTCGAAGGGTGGCCATCTGATGCCCCCGTGGGGACGGTCTCACTCACCAATCAATAGTCAGGTAGTAAGTGTAGTGCAGCAGTGGGGCCAGCCTAGTCTGAAGCCAGTTGTATCAATGAAACTGTTATGATGTTCTACTATGCACGTGAAGTAGTTGTAGCAGCTCATAATGACTTGGATAAGCTCATATGGTAATCTCCATTTGCTCGGAGTATGGCCTTAACTTTCTCGATTAATGCTGTCAAAGCTTTTGCTAACTCTAATGTTTGTATAAGTAAACGGTTTAACCTGAGTTTACTGAAATTCTCCCTGACCAACGAGGATTCAAAAAGGAACCTGATTAAATCCTGGACATCTGTCGTGTGAGCGACAAAAAATAAAACCAAAACTAACACTATTCGGATTCTTTACCCTTTAATTTTTTATCGTATTTTATTTATTTATTTTATGCTCTTATTCTCGAGGATAATGGAATAAGCACTTATTTGCTTTTTTACACCGACCCCGTGTGTATGCGGTTTTGTAAATTTTGTCATCTGTTCCCACGGCAACCAAGGGCCCATACTCTTACCGAACACGCGGAATAGGATTTAACGTTGATGCACAAGATGTATGCGCTGCGTTAGCACATGGGGCTAGTTATTGTCTTCTCGAAGGACTTTTGGGAGAGTGGCGTCTGCATTGGATTTTGTGTTAACTCCAGGAAAATTTTCTCTTGAAATGGGCATCGATACTGGGAAAGTCAGATTGCTATATGCGCAATGTTCTAACCACTCAGGCTATACCCGAGAGAGAGAGAGAGAGCATGAGACGAGCAGAGAGGAGTACTGAGCGACGGAGAGACGAGAGAGAGAGATCGAGAGAGAGAGAGCGAGAGAGCGAGGATACGAGGTGGGAGATTTCGGAGAGTCGTATTAACGGAGAAGAGAAGAGAGATGAGAGTGATGAAGAGGAGGACCGAGACGAGAGACGACGTGCAGGAGAGAGACGAGAGAGAGACGAGGAAAATTTTCAGGTACAGCAACAATCAAAATGAACCGTAGATATAATTTCTGACAAAACACGCATCCCTCCCTAAAATCCCTTCTTCTTTCTAGAATAAATACCGTATGAGATGATAGAGAAGAGGCATAAATAAGGAGGAAGCGCTTCAAAAAAGCGAGCGTTGCTGAGAAGGCTCATCAATGTCAAACCTCCCCTGGGAGAAACGCATGACCAAAAAGGAAAAAGATGAGAAGACGTATTAAGTTTAGTTACTCAAAATGCCAAAGAGCCCTGATATAAAGCAGTTTGAAATAATTTGATTAAAACAATAAGACAAAGATACCAGGTGCTTCTTGAACATTTCTATTCCCAGTGGGCTTGGACAATTCAGAATAGGGATATAGCTGGATATCACACACACAGACACACATAGAGGATACCACTCACACACATGATAACTCACAAAGACACACGGACACAGACACACACACACCACACACAGAAGAAAACACACACACAGAGGATTAACAACACAGACACACATAGTGGATAACATCACACATGGTACACACATTACATTCATAACTTTACATTTGTACACACACACCCCACACGCGCGCGCCCGAAACCACACACACACACACAACACACACACACAACACACACACACACACACACACACACACACACACACACACACACACGCAGGATAACACACACAGAGCGCTTTTTAAAAGGTATGAGCGCATATAAGCACACGTTTGCTGGGTGGCAGAGGAGAGGAGGGAGGTCATTGAAGGCAATATTGTCAGTAATGATGCAAGGAATGCCTAGTATTTTCTAACGTTTTGTTTCTGTACCTTTTTTTTCTAAAGTATAAACGTGAAAGAATGGATGAAACAGTAGGTGAAGTAATTTGTTTGTCATGACGTTTTATGATTTTATTATTTTTAATTTTTAAAACATTGTTTATTTAAGTGTGTGTCTACGTGAGCGCACACACACGTAGGTGTGTATGAGTATGTGTGTGTATATGTATATGTGTGTAATTTGTATTTTTCAATGTATTATCTTATCGATTTTCCTCTTTTTACTGGTTTAATTTAATGGTAAAGGATGCAATAATGTAGTATTTCAGTATAATCATTAAGAAATTTGGTTTTAGATAGATGGCTTGATGAAAAAAAGCAAATGTATTGCTTATTAAATGTACCATGTGGAAATAAAAATTTGACTTGACTTGACATGACTTGACTTATAGAGGAACAAAATACAAGCATAGTCAGGACAAATAAAATGGGCAGCAAAACATGAGGAATGACAGTGCACTACTGGTATCCATGCACTCTGCAAAGATGCAAGCCTAGATTAAATTTCTGACAAAAAATGAGCAAGACTGAATATGTTCAAGAATATGGTAAGCCTATATAAAACACAATACAATATAATACAATACACACAACACAATTCAATGGAATGCAATATAGTGTAATACAATACAGTACTAGACAAAACAATGAATTACAATGCAATACAATGCATTACAAAACAATACAACATATTACAATACAATTCAAGACATCACACCACACCAGACCACAACACGTGCCACACCAATCCCACCCATCATACCACACACCACACCACCCACACCATACCATACCTACCCCCCCACCACACTACACCCTACCACACTACATACACTATACCACACCACACCATAGCACACTACCCACAACAACTACCATTATATATCTACCATGCCCTATCATACCGTAAACTAAACAGCCCAAATAATCACTACATAGTCAAGTCAAGTCACATTTTTATTTCAGATGGTACATTGATATAAGCAATGCCTTTGCTTTTTTCCCATCAAAACATGTTACTATTATCATCTCTGCAAAGTTGGAATGAAGGCCCCCCTGCCTTTCATCCCGGAATCATCTGCTAGACATCTCTGTGCAGAATTTTATCACAATTTTGGTCAGGCTGACGGTAGTGATGTCGGGGGGTCTACCCAATTACAGACTTCATGCTGTAAATGGTCTACACAACCACAGTTCTCAAATCAGAAATGTCCACTGGGATGCTACAATAAACTAAAAGCACAGGTAATAAGACAGTGTAATACCGCCCTCTCACCCCCATCCCCATGCAGTGAAAAGAAATCATCCCTCCCCACCAACACCTCCTACAGACACTTTGTTGTCACTCAAGATGATAAGGTGACACAATCATCTAAATTTCTGTTTGAACATTTTTGTTCACCCTGTTCAAGTACTGATCAAAATATCTATATGAAGTCAGAGCAGAACTCTTCACATTAAATTTAGGTTGTAATATGCTCCAAGGTTTTCGTAAAAGGGTCTAAGCTTCACTGTTATTCATTCGTATTTTGCAATTCAAAAATACATTAAAAATAAAACAAGCCATTAAAGAAATCATGACTGAGTTTCACAGTTCATTCTCTTGGTTTGTCATTAAAATGAACATGTCAGTGTCAAAAACTAGGGCTTATAATTCATGTGTTATTAAGTTTGGTGATCTATAATTGATATATTATTGATAACATTTATTTTTATACCTTGAAATATTTAACAGCAAGCAAGCAAACAAGCACACAAATAAACATAGAAACAAAAAAAGCTTTGGTCAACATTAACTGTTCCATACCATGTCAACTATGAGTTACTTTAGGTACTACTCACCAGAAAAGCTAAGTGTGTATTTTGGCCTGAGAAGGAATGACTATCATGCTAATGACCCCTAGGCCTACACTTTAATGACCCAAAGGGCTTTGGGGCATAAGTGATAAAAAGGCCTGGGCCCATATGGGCTTCACAGAAAGCGGAGGACTAGCTTCCAACAGGTTGCAAGGGAAAGAAAAGGGAAGGAGGGGTAGTTGAAAGGTGTTGTTTAAATTCTTATGGAAGGGTTTTATGCTTTTCACGTTGTGGTTTTTTTGTATTTATTCTTCACTACCCCGATTGTTTTTTGTTTACCCATGTGGACAACCAAAGGTTTGTTTTAATGAATGTTTTGATTTGTCCTTGTCCTTTAGGCCCAGCAAAAAGTCTTTGTTAAATTAGGGGAAACCTAAAGGAAAAAAATTGGTCTCACCCCTTTTTTTTAAAATATTTCATTTAAAGTCATGGCTTGGGTTTAGCTGTTCAGTGACATACCCTCAAGTGTGGGTCATACATGTGTGACCATGCCGAGGGGCAAGGATAGAAGCAGGGTAGGGAAAGAGTGGAACACAGCAACCAGGCAAAAGAAGACTCAGTGGAAGACAGCAGCTTTGGTTGTCACCTCTTTATTCAGCCATCTACTGCTGTGTGGGTGATGGTCTCTCTCTCTCTCTCTGCCTTCCTTGGCCTGTAGCCTAGCCTGTGGTGTTCTCTCCTCTCTCTCTCTAGCCTCGTTCGTTCGTTTTGTCGTGTTTTAAGTCTTGCCACACATAGTGTATATGAAGACTAGCTAAAATAAGGGAGTTAAAAGGAATAAAAGAAAACTGGAAGTAAAAGGAGGACTTACGTCCCTTTAAGCATGCCATACGGCTTAAACTCTCTAGCCTCCCAACCACCCCTCTATATATCCCTGCTAGCGAACTGCAAAGACAGCGCCACCACACTGCAAGCGTTTCGGCCGATTTGGCCCAAGGTGAAGGAGATTTTGTGTTTTCTCATGCAGCTTCAGTGGTGGTTATCTTGCTGTCCGCCTAACGAAACTAGACATATATCAAAATAAACTAGAAAGTATAAGCATTAAGATTCATTATTGCATTTTGCACAAAAATCATTCGGCTGCAAACTATTAGCGATTAAAGCCTCCGACTAGATACACTTTTAACAGCTGCACACTATAACTTTCGGAAATAAAACATTAAAACTTCAAAAAAAACTAAATACTTTATGACTAGAAAAAGAAGGATATGCACCCACAGTTTGTATACATATACATATAAAACCACAGATGTCCCTGAGAGGAGATATTCATAATTATACCAGTTGTGTGAAAACACAGTTTCTGGTCTGCTTGCACCCAAGCAAGCTTCTAAAGCTGTTCGTAGATCTAAAATATGCGTTTTCTAATATTACAAATTATTCATACTAACATCTTCCAATCTTATATTTATTCATAACACAACCCAAAACATACCATACATTTATATTTTTATGTCTGCATTTGGTAGAATTTAGTTGGACAATTCAAACTTGTTTACAACAAGGAACAGAGGTTAGCTAACTGTTAGGACTGGCGCATTGTGTACAACTTACGCCTTACAATCTACTACTACTTAATATGAGCTGTTTTATTGATCTAAATAGAGTTTATTACACATGTTCTTCAATCACACAATTATGATTTATTAAAAGATTCCTTAAATAAAAATTAGAACTGCTTTTCTAGCAGTTAATATTTGAACACATACAGTACCTATACCAATAGAGGAAAAATATTGATTTACAACAAAATAGAGAACTCTCATTGTGGTTGAAATAAATCGAGTCAAGATCAATACTTTAACAATCATACCCTAATATGAGCAAACAATATGACTTAATGAAGTTATTAAATTATGATTTTCCCTTTTGTTTGATCAGACCAATGCTCACTTTAAGGGAGATAACTCGGGCCGTATTATTGAATGACTAAAAGAATTATTTAGACAAAATTCAGAATATTGGGAAAAATAAACTTTTTTAGATAATAAACTGAATAAAAAAATAAAAATATTTTTTAGCATAATAATGACGTTTACTGGGAATAGAAAATAAATATTTTTGCCCAAAAGGCTAGTACCCTTTTGGGCTACAATTTTCAAAAATTTAAAACACAAAAAAGAATTAAAATATTTCCCCACGTTCAAGGGAAAAACTATCATGTGTTAGAAATTGATCTTTTTCAGAGAAGTTACTTCCCTTTAATTATACTCATTTTGTGTGTTCATTTTTTTTTCCCCTTTTTTTTTGTTTTCCCAAATCGTAGTACTTTCTTTGTTTCAGAAGACATACCCTCTGATATTCTGCAACTAAAAATAGATAAAAATAGTAATCCATTTTCGAAAATCTTTTGCCACAGAAACAGGTAAGAGTTGCCCCCTCCCAGAAATTTTTCAGACTATGATGAATTAGAATGCATTAGTCTTAAGTTTTTCCATTTAAATTTTACATGCTTAAAAATGGACGACATCCCACACCTAATAACCCCGTGTTCTTTTTTTTCTTGACCACATAATGATGAATGAATGAAATGAAAAAAGGGTTTTTTTGCAACTTCTGTGGCAATTACCATCAAAAAAATTGAAACAGTTTCTTTTTTTTAAGGGCTAGTAGTCTCCCAAGAAGGTTTTTTGGACACAGCCACTTGTTTTTTTTTTGTTTTTTTGGGGTTTTTGGGTTTTTTTTTTTTTTTGGTGTTGATTTTAAATTTTTTCAGTATCGGGGAAAAAAATTTCTCTAAAAAAAAAACCCAAAACAACTACTACTATGCGTACTATACTACTCTTATAATAATAATAATAATGATGATTGATGATGAGAAAAGCGGCGTAGTAGAATTAGTGTTTTTTTTGCTGTCTTAAAAAATTTAATTTTTTAAATTTTTTTGTGTTGGATGTTGCAAACCCACTGTCAGGGGATGATTTGGGGGGTTTGTGGGCGTCTTACAGCAATGACCCCAGAGGTGCCAGCTTTCATGGTGGGTAGTTTCTGGAAAATCTGGACACTGCCACCTTAAAAGGGCCGACGGGGTGAGTAATGATTTTTCGTGTGATGGGAAAGGGGGAAACTGTTGGGGAGGCCAGGGGGAGGGGGTGGGGAGGGAGGAGGGGGGGCCTTCCTGGCCAAGTGGCAAGAACAATATGCCATTGTAAATTTCCCAAAGTCTAAAAATGCTTACAGCGAGGGACAAGACGATTGGGGAAATCTACGTCAGGTAAAAACAAAACAGAAAATGCAAGGGAAAGGGCCCGGTTTTTGAAAAAACAAAGAGTGAAGGAAAAAATTTTTTTTTTTTTAGGCAAAGTAACGTTTGGAAGGAAAAAGTGATGTAAAAATCTGATCTTTCAGGAATTCCCCCCCCCCCCCCCCCCCAGGGGCAAAGAGAACTGTGGTCAGACTGTGAGAGGCGTAAAGGGCGGTTAAGGCCTGTGGGCATGACGGAGACGTGGAGACTGAACGCCACATCGACTTCAGGGGGGGAGGGAGTCCCCCGCGTCCGTCATCCCCGTTTCAGAAAGTTAAGGACAGGGAAACGACCCTGGCAAACCCGAAAGATCCTGGGAAAAGAAGTCGTCCATCTTCGTCACGAGGATTTCACTCCCATCGCGGAGGGCCCAGCACTGACAGTCTACCATTCCTAAAAGAAAGCCAAGGCAGAAGGAACGGGTTTGCTGCGCTGTGACACCGGGTATGGAGGGAGGGGCCCACGTCTGGGACACGGCCCCCCAGGACCGGGGCCCCGGCAGGGAGGGAGTGAGGGTGGCCGACCCCCTCTTCAGGCGCCTCAGGGGGGTTGCCCCTTAAACCCTTCATCAGCCCATGAGGGCACGAGGCGGGTAAACAGACAAACACAGATAATAACATGAAAAAACGGGTTCCCAACGGCGCATTACGGGAAAGAATGTTGAAAGATACAACAGAAAAAAAATATCTATACGACAACAAATGATGACAAACGCACCGACAGAATAACCAACACTTGAACAATTCTTTGACAGCTGAACAGAACAATATGCAAATGAGAGTAAAATTAACACAAAAAACCAAATTTTTTGAATGTAAAAACCCCGGTGTGTTTGAAATGTGACCGGATCATTAAAGGCTTGTTAAAAACTGAAAGTACCTATGAAATCTTTCTCTACAAGATTGAAAGTGTTTGATTTGCGAGATTTGTCCGAAAGCAAATACATTGAACAAGCTTTTTCGATTAACATTTTTTTTTCTCATCAAACACAAGACAGAAAATTGGGGTAGGGTTCGTGTTCACAAAATTATAGCTTGTGTGTCTCGGTTACTAACTAGCTGGATGCGTTTTCCGAAGTTAGGAAATTCCTTTTTCAATTTTTCATGCGATATTCTTGCTAGGTTTGCTTATCTCCTGAATGATTGTTTTTTTATGCAAAGACAATCCCTTTGGTTAAAATACACGGGAAAATCCTACGCCCAAAATCACGAACTTTCCCCCCGATTTACCGGGGTTTTTTATGTGGCGCTTTAATCCAAGAACCTCCGATTTTTTGATGTTGGTTTTACGATAAAAGAGGCACAGACCCTTTTGTTTCAAGTTTTTAGATATTTGATTTCGGGGGCCAAAAAAATACCAAAAATCTAAAGATAATTTAAAAATATTTTGAAGAATTTCATGGCTCTGCAAAAAATTTTTGCCTAAAGGATTGGGTTTTTTCCCCTTGCATAAGAAAGGCAACCCAAAAACGTTGACAATTACAGAGGGAATTCCTTTTGGCAAAATAGCAAATTTTACAGATGGTCATACACGAAAGCCCGATCATTGTATGAGGTCATGAGTAACCCCAAAGGGCACAAGCGGGTTTTCAGAAGAGCTTAGTACAATTATAATGCCTTTATATTCAGAGTTTTTCCAGAAATATCTCACAAAGCAAGGAGGTTGTTTTACACTCTTTTTGTAGACTTCTCAAAAGCTTTGATTGTGTAATAAGGAAAGTTGTTTTTTTAAATGCAAAAAGGGTATTCAAAAAAAAAAATGTTTTTGACATTTTAAAAGTATGTATGAAAGGTGAAACAGCGAAAGTTGGAAATAAAATTACAAGTTTTTGATTGTTATCTGGATGAAACAGGGAGTACTCTGGGCCTTGTTATTCTCAATAAATTTCTTTCTGATTAGAAGTTAAAAGATTTTGTGTTGCTCCGGCATAGATTTTTTTGAACAGCCCTCATCATTTTTTTTTTAAATACGTGGCATTGCTTTTTTCAAATTTGTTGGTTTTTTTCAAAAAAGTTCTTTAAAGGAAATGTAAAAATGGTCTGAAATTTAAACATGGCAAAAAAAAAGTGGGGGTTTTTCAAAAACATTTGTTTTTTTGAAATACGTAAAAAATGTTACATGAAGGAAAGAAAATCGTGACAAAAACCCGACAGTTATCAAAGGAATCATTTTTGGATCTACTCTGAATAGGTCACGCTGTATTAATAACCTAACGGGCCCAAGCCCCAGGGCATTGCGGGGTTAAAAGATTGTTTTTAGGCTTAAAAATTGCCTGTCACCACGCATTTAGAATTTTTTAACCAAAGTAAAACCAATTCTGTTGTATGGTTCAGAGTTTTGGTAAAATTAGAGATTTGACAACTTTGAAAAGGTGTATATCAAGTTTTCAAAAATGATTTGGTGTTTGTGAGATATAAAGAATAACATGTTTTGGTGAATTGGTGATACCCAGCAACATTAAATAAATGATCTTTTACAAAAATGAAAAAAGGGAGGGGTTCAGACTTTTTCCCATTGAAATGACATCCCAAGCAATGTTCTTCATTTGCTAAAGCATGATCAGATGGGCAGAAGAAGCTGGGTAACTCACGAAGTTTATTTGTTTCAAAGGTTTTGGATTCCCGGGGAAATGAAAGATACTGGGATTTTTCCCTTTGTTTTCAGAATTTTAAAAAACCAGACTTTTGGGAAAATTGCTGAACGGGCATGACTCTTTGTTCGTCCGATTGTTTTGCGATCTGTATTTAGAGCAATTTTTGAAAGACTTCTTTTTTCTTGGATCTGTCCTATACTTTGCATATTAGAAGTAGCCTAATACACCCCCACGAAAGCATTCCACTTATAGGCAAAGGGGTTGTGTTCGTGTGGGATCTGCCATGAAGATTTTTGTCTTTTTTGTATATCCCCAAATATGCAGTTTTTTTAAACCTTTATCCCTTTATTATCACAGGTTCCATCAGTTTAAGGTTCAGTGTTGTTCAAAACCCTCGAGAAAGTATTGTGAACCTGGCAGTTTATGAAAGGAATTCAAAAGACAGAAAGTGAACTTTTTGGGTGCTTGCATAAAAGACCGCGGCTTGCCTACGTATTATATCCCTCGCCTGCTCCAGGCTGCTTTTTGTTTTCTGTTTCTATGGGTCTTGGGCCCTGCAAAAAAACTAAATAAATAGTTTGATTGTTTAACATACGAACTTACACAACACCACACACAAACCACGCACCCCACACACAAGTTTATTTGTATTCTTTAAAAGGGAGATTTGAAGATTATTAGTTTTTTGCCAACTAAGCGGCAGTCAATAACAGCCTTCCAAAAAAAAGGGGAGAAATAAACAAATGGTTGTCTGCTGAGCGAAAATGACAGCTGTTTGGTAGGGAGATGGCCCTTCTTCAAACACGGGCCCTTATTCAGGGCTGGGGTTTTCCTTGCCTCCCCCCTACCCCGTGATCGGGGGTCTGGGGGTACGCCCTGCCTGAAAGCCCAAAGCCAGGTCTTTTGCGGCGGTGGTTTGCCCGTTTGGGCCAAAAGCCCCCCCCCCAATCCTTTTAGACCTGAGTGGGGGTCAGGGTGTAGCCCTTCGGATGAGATGGTAAACCGACCCCCGTGTGTTAGTTACACAAGCTATTTAGCGCAGTATAAGACCTCGGCAACAAGGGGGTTACCCCCTGGAAAAATTTTTTTAAAAGAAAGGCCCACTCGATAGGAAAAAAAGTACACATGAAAAAGGAAAAAAAAAAAAATATGGGGGCCCTTGTTTGAGGCGACGTGCTCCCCCCGGGGGGAAGCAGCCCTAATTTCAGCAGGGGAAAATCCCCGTGACTTAAAGGTATAAAAAAAATTAAAGAAAAAAAAGGTTATGGGACCCCTTTTACCTTTAATCTATACTGGAAAACTTGTTGCTTTTAAGGACACCCCAGGGGTGGTGGGTTTTTTGAGTTTTTTTTTTTTAAAAGAAAGGTTCATTGCCTACAGCCCCTTTTTCAGGGGGAAAGAGTTCTGCAAGTGTTCACGTGTCCTTCCCTCACTGATGGCTGGGGGGATTGACCTAGATTGTTTAAAACCCCGTGTTTTTGAAAAGGGGAGGGGCAAGTCAAAATAGCGCGACGTGTGTTCTGTAAATAGTAAGGCTGAGAGAGCAGGGCATACTCACAGACACAACAGAGGCACTGAGTCATGCTGGTTCTGTGTGCAGGTGGGGGGGGAAGGAAAAATCTCCCCAGGAAGGGTTTAGGGAAAGGGTTTGGGCGGTCCAATCCTTCACGATGACATGACGCTGCTTTCAGACACTGACTTTTTTCCGCTCTACCTGCCGCAGACGTGGCAGCGGCGATGACCCCAGGGAAAATGGGGGGAGGTATTGATCGCAACAGTACAGGGTCACAGAAGGAAGCTTCGAGAAAAACTGGGAAAAAAGTTCAATAAAGGATTTTGGGTGGTTTTACGTCAAATCCACCTGACACCCTGAAAGAATTTTATCTGTCAAAGGGAAAAATCTGCTTATTCGAAAGTTAATAACTTCCCCAAGGGGGATAGATAAAGATAGAGGAAAGCTAACATGCACTGAAAAGTTTCATGTCGTACCCCTGGCAATAAATCAGAGAGTTTTTTTTTTAATCAAATAAATGAATAAAAGAATAAACCCTAGATTATAAAAATGGAAGATTCTGAAATCACATTTTGATCCCTTAGCAACAATTTTTTGCTTTAAATTTAAAATCTATTCATTAACTCTTGTCATAAAACACTCTGGGAAACAATTAGCAGCATCTTCGGTTTCAGTTTTACAAATGGGCAGGGTTTTAATTTTTTGTTTTGGGGTATTTTACTTCTGTATGGTGGCGAAAACGGTCCTTGTCTTTTAAGGGGTCCCAAAACATTGATTAAAAAATTTCCCGTACACCTCTTTTTTCTTTAAAAAAAATATGTCAAACATTTTTAATGTTCACATAAGAAAATGAGTGCCTTTTCCATTACCTTGAAATTCAAGAATAAAGAAAAAGACCTAATTCAAAAATTTTAAAGACCTAATTTAATGGTAGATTTTTGTTCTGTGAGGGGAAAAAAAATTTGAGAAAAAAAATATCTCTCAAGTCTCTTTCTGACCATCCATTTTGGGGATTTACAACAACAGTTAGTTGCTGCCTAAATACAAAAGGCAAAAAGAAAGGGCCCCTTAAACCTTAAGGTCTGGGGGTTGAGGTGTCAAGACCTCATTCTCTAGGGGCCCAACAGATTGAGGGCGGTGCCTTCCCTTTTCCACCGTGCTTTACCTTCCTGCCATAGAGGCAGGTACTCTTTTAAGCTGAAAAAGCCCTTTGCATAACAACCCCTTGTTTTTAAACTGCAAGAAGGAGAGGGGAAGAGAGAGGAGGGGGAGAGAAAAGGGGGAGAAAAGAAGAGAAGGGGTGTGTGTTATCAGGTATTTGTCTGTCTGTTTCCCCAGACGAAACTTTTTTAGCAGACTCGCAACAATTTCAAAAAAGCCCCTAAAACATGGATGAAATCCCCATGATGGAAAAGGGATATTACGTTGACAAAAAATAAATTATGATAACTAAACAAAACCAAAGGTGTTCAGATTTGGAAAAGATCTATCGCATTTTTTGAATCTTACACAAAATCCCCCAGGGAAAATTTGATTCTAATGGTATTTTTATTTATAAAACCACCCGCCATGGCGCAGGGGTTAGCCCTTGGGTTACGGACGGGAGGTCGCGGGTTCAAACCCCATAAAGCATAGGGATTTTTCGGTTTCCCGGGCCGGCCCTCCCCAGAGTGGTGTGCTGGGGGCTCAGGGGGAAGACTGGACCCCAGTCGAGCTTCATCCATTAAGGGATGCTTTTTGAGATTGCTCAATTACCTCCCAACACTGCAGGTGTCTGTATCTTGGGGCCCCGGTTGCGCCGGGATATTTAGATAAACGTAGAGTACAACCCTGTCAAGTTCTCAAAGCATATGCATTTCCAAACGCATAATTAGTCTCCTCATTGTCATTTCATCATGCAATTAAAAAAAATTGCCTCGATTCGGTGCCCCAGTTTCTGGTCTCATGGGACTCGATTCTTTTGCCCTACACTTCCGGGGTTGGGTTTTAGGTGTGTCAAGCCTTTGGGGGGTTGGAGGTTGGGGGGGGGCGGTCGTTGGAGGGGACTTTTGGGGTGGTTCCACCTCGGGTGGGCAATCATCATTGGTCGCGAGAGCTAATATGTCGTTGTAGGGGGTTATGGTGTGCCCCTGCGTATGTTAGCTCAGAACGGGCACCACTAAAAAACCCCAAAATTTCCCCCAGCAGAGTGCGGGGCCCCTCTGGTGGTCCCCGCGGCGGCCCTGATGGGTGATTGGCCCCTGTGGCCTCCGATTGAGGATGAGACATAACAAATCGGGGGTATCCCTTTGGCGGGGAGATTGGAAGGGCGGCGGGGGAACAGGGACGGGGGACGTCCGGAAGGAGGCAGAAAAAAAAAAAAAAAAAAAAAAAAAGATTTTTTTTATTATTGATGGAAAAAAAATCAAAAAAAAACAGGATGTGGCTGTGTTTGCTCGCAGACTTTTGAAAACAAAAACATTACAAAATTTTTTAATGTCATTGACATAAGGAGTTTTGTAAAAGTCAGGGATATATATGAAAACAAAATAATGGTATTTAATCATAGCCACAAAAGATTTTTTAAAAGAGAAAACTATATGAGTTGTAGTAACAACGGAGTTCAATCTGTTTAAAAGGTGAAATAGTCCCAGGTTTCAAAACTGTTAAAGGGGTTAATCATTTTTGACATTGCTCGCAAAAAACCGTTTTTTTTTAGCATACATGTGAGTATATATTTGCATTTTTTTAAAAATTGAAAATCGAAAGATTTCTAAAATATCCACAAATGGTTAATTCATGAATATCTGCACCCAAGACAATATCTATTTTTATTTGTTCCTTGTATTTTTAAAAACAGACGTTAGATACAAAAAAATTTTAAGAAAATTTGAGTTGGATGAAAGTTGTCTAAAACTGGGAAAGGAAAATAAAACATATTTATGAAAATTAAAAGGTTTTGGGGTGAAATTGTTTCTAAAAACCCCCATGTGTTGCTAGGGGTTTCGGGTGAACAGCATCTAAATTGGGAGCCTGGACTATTGACATGTGTGGGGTTAGGGGGGGGGGGATGCGTGCGTGCGCGGCTTTGGTGTGCCCCACGAGTGGGGGGGCCTGTGTGGTGCTTGCGTGTGTGTGTGCGCATGCCGTGTTGTGCGCATGATGCGTGTGGTGTGGTGTTGTGTTGTGTGTGTTTGGTTTCGTGTGGTTTTATTTATTTAATTTAATTTTTTACTCTTTTATATGGGGATATAGAATAAGCATTTATTGTTGTTGTTTTTTTTTTACTCTGCCCTTTATGTGTTTTTTTTTTTACATCTGTCCCATTTTGGGGTTTTTGAAAATTTCATCTGTTCCCGACCACAAGGCCTACCTTACGAAAAGCGGAAAAGGGATTTTAAAGTGCGCAAGAGTTATGGAGGTTCGCCCCGGGGCCCGGTTTTAAAACTATTGAAGGCTTTTGGGGGGATGCTTGCTTGATGTAAAAATCCCAAGGAAAATACTTTGAAGGGGAAACGAACCCCGGGGTTTTAGATTGCGGTGCAAGTTCAAAAACAGATTATCCCCGTTTTTGGGGGGTGTGTGTTGTTTTGTGTGTGAGGGGTTTTAAATTTTTATTGTTGTAGCGAAAGCCTTTTGACTAATTTCTTCTTCACACAAAAGTTTTTTTTGGTAAACCCCGTTTGCACAACAAGCAGTGATTTTTATTTAGAACCCCCATTAGTTATGTACAAAGGTAACAACAACAAAACAAAAAATGTTTAGTTTGTATGATGACAGAGACGTCCTTGGGGAAACCCATTGCCTTGACAAGGGGAAAATAAGGGAGTGTGGAGGACAAAAGGTGTTTGGGGCGCATGTGGTACAATTTTTGGGGGTTCCATTTCTGTATCCGAAACAGGGAAAAAATCAAAACTACCCCTTTTGGGGGGGAAATTGCAGCATGAAAATCAGGGGATAGTAAAATTTCAGGCATAGTAACTGTGGCTGTTGTTCCCGAGTCTTTTCTCCTGTCTAGGTCAAAAAAAACCAAGGGTTTTTGGTCAACGCCCGATGGAGTCGTCCCTCTAAACTTTCTCCCAAAGCTCTAGATGTGATGCTGTGCTGGGAAAAATGGTGATGTCGACTTTCTGGCCCAGAGCGTAGGGAGTGTGGTCAAACGCCATAGCCTTTCGGAGGGGAAGGGTCGGTATGTTTTTTTTATTGTGATGAAAGTGGGCAGTTCTGGACCACATCCGGTAAATTTCATGTGTTTTTTGCGGTTCTTTATTTTTCACCCCCGGGAAAGGCTATCACAGGGGTCTTTGAACAAAAAGGGTTTTTTGTGAATGTAGTGGAAGTGTCAGTCCGGCAGAACCTTCAGCGCTTTGGGAAAACGCCCTTTCTGTAGTTTCCTCCCCTTTCCCCGAAAGTGATTTCAGCGGGAAAAAAGTTTCCGCTTTCTTTGACGACATTCTTTCAGGGGTACCGGATGGATGATGGAACGTGGCGCTGAATTGCCCGGCTTCTTCACGGGAATTTTTTAAAAGGGGTTTTTTTTTGACTTGAGAACAGAAGTGATACTGTGTTCTTAAATTGACTCTTTATCTACCCTTCTTCTACCTACTAACTGGGTAGATGTTTGGTTTTTTGCGTGATCTGAGGGCCCCGGATTGAGCCCCCCAAGTTCAAGGTTTTAGGGAACTTTTTCCCCGGAGAAAACTATTTTCTGGACTTGCTCCCGACAAGACCCAGAGATACTATCAAAAAGAACCCTTTTCAGTGTTCAGGCATTTGGTTTAACGCAAGGGCATGAAGGTAGGATCTTGGGGTTGCTAAACCAGATGGCTGGGGGAAAAAAGTTCCAGAAAAAAGGGGAACCTACTTTCCTGAAGCATAAGTTTTTTTTTGTTTTTTTTCCCAAATTTTTTTGATCGATTTTTACAATTCTTGCAGGCCCTTTTTGTTTTTTTCTCTAAGGTTTTTGTACTAAAAATGAAAGCAAAACTTTAAAACTCTCTATGTAGATTGTAAAACAGGGAAAGAATCTTTTTGTCTCAAAAAATGATTCATTTCCTCAAAAATATACCGTTGTTTTTCCGTTTTTCAATAGCGTCAGTTAACGTCCCCGTTTAACTTGTGGGCAAAAACAGTTCCCAATTTTTTGAAATCCATAGGGAGTCTTTATTTTAGAAAATTTACTTCAGAAAGGCCCGTCACCCCAGGGACGAAATCAGTGAGGGCTGGGCCTGGTCAAAATGTCCGGATAAAGAGATAAAATACATGTCTGCGAAAAATTTTTTAAGAAAAAATTCCATAGCGCAAGCAATCATCTGGGAAAAATATGCAAAGGGGTGAGAGGACGCAACCCCCGGAAGAGCCAGTGCAGATAAATTAAACCAAAAAGAAATTTTGTTGGCAAAACATGCTGTGGTCTGTTGGTTAAAAATTCATCAGCAAAAAACAAGTTGATTGTCTACGTCAAATTTTGAATTAAATTTTTTTAAGCAGAACGTGAAGTGCATGTATTGAAAGGAATTTTAAATCGCGAAAAATATTCTGGCAAGGAAATCAGGGTTTCCCGTGGGTATACAATTGTTAAAAAGAATTTTTTGAAAACTTGATACCCTTCGGACCTCACGAAATTTAAAAGGGGGCAAAAGGGCTTTCTCTGTGTGGGAAAGAAGAGAGATTTTCGATCTTTTTTTAGCATTTTATCACAAAGATGTGAGAGGTACAGGGCTAAAATCGTTAGGCCGAGGATTGTTTTTTTTTTGGGAGAGATATTTATTGGATTTTTCCAAATAAAAGGGGTTGAAAGTAGCAGTGAGGCTTTGGGAAAATGTGTTGAAGGGCACTGACAAGCCGTACGCAGAATTTACCCCTAGATGAAAAGCTGCCCCAAATTTTTTAATTGTGATTGCAAAAATTTGCAAAATCAGTCATTGTGCCAGAACAGACTAGGGGCAGAATGTCGGGGCACTTCTCGTTTCCAAGATCGATTAAAGGCAAACAAAACAAACACCTGAAACAAAAGTAGGAGTTTTTAAACAAATGATAAAAAGGAAAAAAATAAAGGGTCCCATAACCTTAAGGGCGTAGGGGGCGGGCGTCAGAGACCAATTCTTAGGGCGATATTGGGGCGGCGCCCATCTCTCTCCCCCGCTGCTTTTTCCTTCCCTGCCCCAAAGAGGCTGGACCCATTTCGCGGGTGAATGGGGAAATTACTGAAACCAAGGGCCCCAAACGGTCACCCCTCCAACTGTAACCACGTCAAAACGCTTAATTGGCTGGGGAAAAGCGAGTGCTCCCACAGGGCCACCGTCCCCCCGTACAAATGTGGGGTTTACAAAAAAGCATTAGTACACCCCCTTTTGGTTTAATTAGGGGGATTTCCACTGACCCAAAAATCAATGCCAGATAAATCTTTGATTTCATTTGACGAATAAAACAATTTATATTAGAATAGTTAATTATTTGTATCAAAATAATCAACGATAAATGGGAAAACACATGGGAAAAAAATTTTTTACACATGGATTCAAAAATCTGGAAGAAACCCAAAATATCTTAATTTCATCGGGTTTAGTTATGTTTAGAAAAAACTTTAGGACATGTATAAAACATTTTTGGATCTCCCAAAAGAAAAGGTTTGCAAAAAAATAAAATTTTATGATTTTTCTACCAAAGAAACAGATTTGGAACCATACTTTGGAAAATAGAAAAAAAAAATCATAAGGAGACATATTGTAAATTTCGCCAAGCTTCCAATTTAAAAATAGAAAAGGGGACACCAAAATATATCAGAGAGCGGAAAATGTAGACATGTAAAAAAATTGAAAAATGAAATTTTATTTATTGATGAATATTTTATATGATAATCAGAAAAAATTTGTTATTAAAAAACAAAAAGAAAGACAAAGAACGCAAAAACTGGTACATAAATTAAAATGACATAATCACGTTGATATATATCAACAGAATCACAGATAGTGTATGAGGTTTTGAAAAGAGGAAAAAAGAAGTAAAATACAACATGTTTTTAGGACATCACTTTTAGCCAAAATGATAATAATTATAGTTGATGTTTTTGTTTGTTCAAATAAAATTACTTTTAAAAGGCAAAAAAAATTTAATTGAATCTGAATCCCGCACCTTGCTGCAAATGTCATCTAAAAGCTGCCTAACCTGAAGCTAAAAGAGTTAGAAAAGGGAAAAAAATTATTTTTTTGAGGTAGCCTAGCTCTGAAGGAGTGGAATGAAATGAGGGTTTCCTCCCGCGAGATCTGGTTACACATAAGGGGGGAGTGTTACGGGTGGTAAAATGGCTGGGGAAAAAAAGGGAAAAAATCAACTAAAACCATCATTGCGCTGAAATTTTCATATTAGCAAGAGAAAGGCCCGAAAAAATCAGAAAAGATGACCCACACAGAAAAATTAAAACAGAGATCGGGAAAAAAGTTAATTTTAGAAGAACAAAAGAATGAGGTAAAAAATGAAAATGAAATAACAATTGCTAATGCTAGAGAAAACAAAAGGTTTATTTCCCGAAATTAAAAAAAGTAAAAAGCAGTACTGTCATTTCAAAACCCAAAAGGGTAGATGAAAAAATGGGCAAAATCACTCAAAAAAATCAAATAAAAATTAGACATGTGCCCTGAAATGAAAAGTGTTTGACACCCTTGCATTTCATGGGACTGAACGCAATGCAGATCTACCAAAAAGTGGAACCTTTGTCCTAAGAAAGGGAAATTCTGTTGAGCCTAAGCAACTTTTAAAAACAATCCCCTGGGAAAGGACAGATACCAAATTTTTAAATTTAGTTTTTGTTTTAAAATTTTTAATTTCCGTGGGAAGGAAACTGGATTATGTTTTTCTTTATTTTTTAATGTATGCATTTCATTAAAATAGAAAGAATTTTATAAGACCTTAAGCAAGATTAGAAGAAAAACCTTTTATGTATTCAGAGGCACCTTTTTTTGCCAAAGATTAAACCCGCTCATTCGAAAAAAATTTCCCCAAAAGAGGGGTCCCGCAAAATGTTAGGTCCTTGCTTTCAAAGAAAATCAGGGTTTTATCCAAAAAAATATCATTCCTTATTTTTTACCCTGCCATGACTTAATCTTAAACTGCCTTTGACAACGCAAAAAAAAATTTTTAAAAATCAACAGCATTTATAGAACAAAATTTTAAAGCGAAAGAATTGCAAATAATTCGAAGTAAATAGAAAAATGTTTCCTTAATGAAAAATTTTTGAAATTTTTTGTGTGTGTGTGGTTGGGTGGGTGCGTTTTGGGGGAGAAAGAAAAAAAAGAGAGAGAGAGAGAGAGAAGAGAGAGGAGAGAAAGAGAGAGAGAATTGGGGGAGAAGAAAAAGAGGGTGAATGAACGAACGAACGAATAAAGAATTTATTTTATAAAACTACAACCCATTGGCAAAGGGGGGGAATTGGTAAAATTTTAAATGTGTTGAAAAAAAAAATGGTAATTTAAAGTAATAAAAAACCTTTTTTGAAAGATATGATTAAGCTGTTTTTTATCAAAACCCGATAATTTCAAAATTTTCCCCTTTATTTTAAGATCCCTTTTTCAAAATTATGTTGGTTGGGTTTTAAAAAGCTTTTTTTGGGAATTTAAAGTTTAAAACAAAAAAAAAATAAACCCTTTTTTACAGCTGGGGACGGGTTGTTGGTTTGTTAAAACCATTTTTGAGTTCAAAGAACCCAACCCAAAAATTTTAAAAATTCTTCCCTTTAAAAAGTTAAAAAATTGTTTTTGTTTGGAAAACCATTTTTGGTTCCCAAAAGGGGCCAAAAAAATTTTTGCCATTTAGTAAATAATCAACTTTTTTTAAAACGTTTTATAAACCCCCCTGGAAAACCCAAAAAAACCAAACCTTTACCAAAAGTTTTTTATACCCCATTTAAAATTTAATAAAAAGTTTTTTCAACTCTACCTTTTTTTCAAAAATGGAAGCCAAAATTTAATCCTTTTTTTTTCAAGATTTTTATTTAAAGGGTTTTTCCCCGTTTTCTTACAAATTTTTATGTGTTAAGAAAAATTTTTTTCGAAATTGTCTTTTAATTTTTTGGGTATTTTAACCCCTATTTTGCATTTAGGGAGGTTCTATTTGGGTAAACGTTTTCCAAAAAATTTTTATCGAGAACTAAATTTTCATTGATTTGTAATTTTATTTTTGTTTTTAAAACATTTAAATTTCCATAGACATTTTAAATTTGTTTTTAAAAATTCCCCCAAATTAAAAGTTAATTGTTACTTTAATTTTTTGGGCCCATAATCCATTTTTTCTTTAAGGGGGCCTCCCCTCCAAATACATAACACTTTTTTAATTTTCAGGCCCCAAGATTTGTTCTTTAATTTTTTTGGTTTATTGATTTCTTCCCTTTCCAAAAATGCTCCCCTCTAAATAAAAAATAACAACTCCTGAAAATTTTACCTGTTTTTGGGGGCCCAGCGTTGTTTTTTAAAAAAAAAATTTTTGGGTCCAAAAATTGTTTTCCGCCTTGGGGCAGCAAAAAGGAAGAAATTTTTGCGAAAAATTTTTAGGAATAATTTTTTTTCCCCAAACATTTTAAATTCCTGTTTTTGAAGTTCCCTTAAATTTTTTTACCATTTGTTTTTTTGTTTTTGAAAAAAAACATTTAGAGCTCAAAAAAAATTTTTTAAAAGCCCTGAAGTAAAAATTTTAAAGGAATCCCTTTCAAAGCCTCTGTTTTCTTTTTTTGATTTGTTTCCCCCTTAAATTTTTTTTATGGGGTTAACTTTATATTTTTTCAAGGAAAAACCCGATATTTCTGGAAATTTTTTTTTATTTAAAAAAAGTTTTGCCCCCCTTTGTAAATCTAAAAAACATTGAAAAGACCCAAAAAGTCAATTTTGTTATCCCTTTTAAAACTCTCTCTTTTTTTTGAAATTTTCCCCCCCCTTTCAACCTTTTTGGCGGAAATTTTTTTTTAATATGGATTTTTAAAACTTGTTTGCCCCTTTTCGAGAAAACTCTCCATGTTTCCCGGTCCCGTTGTTTTTAAAATTTGAAAATTAAGGAAAAAACCACTTTTAAATTTTTTAAAAACCCTTTCAAAACAGAACGAATGCCCAAAAGGATTGGGTCTCCACATTTTTTTTTTTTTTGGGAAATTTTGGCACACTTTTTTCTTTCATCTTTTTGTTCCTTTTTGTTTTTAAAGTTCTTTCACTTCACAATTTTCCTTTAAATTCTCTCAAACCCTTTTCTTGCGTTTCTTTTTTAAAACTAAAAAACCCCCCCCAATTTGGTTTTTTTTTGCCCCCCATTTTCATAAAAATTTTGGTCCCCGTTTTTTTTCTTAACGGACAATATTTTTTCAAAAGACTGTTTTTTCTACCTTTTCTTAAGGTTTTTCATCTATTGGGGGAAACTCTTGCCCAAAAAATCTTTTTTTCCCCTTTTGATTGTTTCAAATTCCTTTATCGTCATTCCCTTAAGGAAAATGGGGGGGGGGGGGAAAAGGGGTGGGAAAAAAAAGAAGGGGGGGTTTTTTTAAAGGGAAGGGAAAGCAGTGGTTTGGGCTTTTTAAACGGGGGTTTCAAATTTTTGTTAAAACATTTCAAAAAAAACCCAAAAAACCCTAAACAATGAGGGTTCACATCACCCGGAAAATTGGGGGCCCACCAACCGAATCCCCTCTTTTTGGCCCCTATACCCTAGTTTCAAACTTGCCTTATAAAAAAACCAAAATTTTTTCCTTAACAAAATGAAAAGAAGAGAAAGAGAAAAGGTTTAGGAGGGGGCGAAGAGGACAATTTTTTTGCGAAGAAGAAAGGAGAAAAGAAAATAGGGAAAACTTTTTAGTTATATTTGGCTTTTTGAAGTGTTTTAAATCACCCTTTTTTTAGTGAATTGGGGTTTCAAAACCCAAAACAAAAAACAAACGATAACCCAAGTGAAATTCTTTTATATGAACAAGATGTCCTTCAGGGTTGCATAATATTTATCATCCCTGCATCTTTTGAGCACACAGAGAAATGATCAAGAGAACGGCAGACATTGACGATGTGGGCATTAATGTAGGGGGCAGAAACATCACTAACCTCAGATACGCTGATGATACAGCACTCATGGCCACTGATACGACAAGCATGAGAAGATTTCTCTACAGAGTCAGTGCAGATGGCAGCACTGCTGGTCTTATGTTGAACGCAAAGAAATACTGAAGTGATGCAGGTTAATGATACAATCATCACTCAGAAACCAATGGAACAGAACTGGAATACATTGAAATTTTCCCATATTTAGGCTTTGTAAAACAAAATAATGGCTCCTGTCTACAAGACATCAAGGCTAGAATCGGTATGTCCAAGCCAAAGATGATTCAGTTAAACAACATTAGGAAAGACAGAGGCATACCTAAATATCTCAAAATTAGAATTGTCAAAAAACTAATGTGGCCTGTGTTTTTGTATGGGTCATAAGCCTAGACACTACTAAAACTGGAAAGAGACAACACAAACGCAGCCAAAATGTGGTTCTAAGGGTGATTCTAAGAGTCAGATGGTCAGACAGAAGAGCAAATGACAGCTTTATCCAGGGTGAAAATATGAGGGTACACAAGATTATGAACAGACAAATAAATAATGCTGAAGTGCACTGGGTGAATTGTTAGTTTTTATGTCGTCAGGCAGACTGTTCTACAAGGAAGTGGCAGATGGGAGGAAAACAATGTTTACAATACGTTTGTGTGTTTCATTTAAAGGTTTTACCCTCTAAGGGTCTGTGGTGATGGTAAGGATTTCTTTCAGAAACAAGACCTGGTGTCAAATCTGACACATAATCTGGACATGCACCGTTAGCCATCTTATAATGGTAGATAATTTTATGCCGTTATCTTCTTTCTTGAAAGTTGCAAAACCTTGCCTCTTTTTGCAGTTTTTCATGGCTGCTTTCACAAACAGTTTCAACGTGCTTAAAGGTGTAGATCTTCTAAACAGTTGGCTGGAGTATCAGAACAGTCATCCCAGATCATGTCAGCAAGGTCAAAATGAGACCATGTAAAAGACTTGTTCGTGGCTTTAAGACATTTCCTGTTCATTTTAAACTATACTTTTTGAAGCAGGCCAGTAACATAGTCACTCTGTCATTTATATCTTTTATGTGTTCACTCCATTCAACATTACTCTAAAACAAAACTAAATTGTTGTGTTTGTCAATACTGTGTAAATAAGTATTACTGAATGTAAGAGATTGACTCTTTTAAAGTTCAACAGGTTTTCTTCTTTTTCTTCTTGCCTGGACTCTTTCATGTTAAGTTTACGAACAAAAGGATTAAAACAATTAATATCTGTATTATTAAAACTGTTCCCTGAACATGCTGATTGCCATTCTGAACAAAAGGATAAACGAGTGGTTTCCCAACACGTCCAGAAACGTCTAGAAACGATAAAAAGTGTGGATACTGCATTGATTACAAACTATGATTTAGCTTGTTTTGCCTTTATTTTTCAGAGAAGACTTGGATATTGCAGTTCTCAACAAATCAAGAAGCTGGACATGGAAATCACTTAGTGATATATATGAATTGCTGTTCGAGGTGTCAATCCTTGAGGGAATATACTGCACAGGCCTACGGAAGCCTGCTTATCTCCGCATTCTCAACACAGAGTGGCTGGATGGACTGTCTCCAGCAACAACAAACCAAGATGCTGTTGTAGCTGCCTTGTTTTCCGAAGAACATGAACTTGGACGATTCATCTGCTGGTCAGAGAAGCTGTGGAATGAACCGGATGACAGAGACAGACAGTGTGAACAGAGTATATCTGCCCACATGGCTGAGTGTTGATTTTTTTTTCTGGCTCTTTCTTGTTTTGTTTTTGGAGACAGGCTTTTTAGATATAGTTTGAAAGAGGGTGGTGGTCTGCATTTGGGTCTTTTTACCTTGATTTTGTCTTGAAAAACAGTCTTTATGAGGTTCGTTTCTTGGTTTTGTAGTGCATGGCTTGCAAATATATCTTAGTTTCCTTTGATTTATCAATGTTCAAAGTCTTCTTTTTGTCCCCAGCTCACGTAGTATGCTTTCATTTGCTCATTTGTTGTTTATCTGTCCAACAGAATCTGAGCAGCCTTTTAAAAAATCGTACATCAGCTGCTTTGATTATTTTCATTGCTTTTCTTTGTGTCGATATTTACCAGCCATATGCATGGGGGGGGATGAAAAGCATTTCATTGTGAACACTGCCTAGAAAAAATGCTGCAACCTTTCTAGATATTTTTGCTTTGGATCATCCACATTTTGATGCCTTATCTTTGTGTGTTCTTTGGTACACGATCTGTTTTTTGTTTTGCTGAGCCAATGTTTAAATAAAGTCTTTGCATTTTCAAAAGGGAGTTTTTTTTAATCTGTCAGTACTATTTTCTTGCTGCCCTAATCTGTAGTAAGTCTTGTGCTCCTAATGCTGTCATACTATTTCTCTGCTCCTAATGCTGTCATACATGTCTTGAATGCTCTCCTATTCTTCAGTTCTATGTCTTGCTGCCCCAATGCTTCATCTAGCTTGTGTCCTAAGCTTCAGTATATTCTTGTGCCCCAATGCTGCATACTATGTCTTGAACTGCTGCTCCTAATGCTGTTCACATTGGGGAGGTGTTTTTTGTGTGTGTGTGTGTGTGTGTGTGTAAATGTTTTCCAAATTTTTATTTTAAATGAGAATAAGCAGATTGCTTTTCTTTTTTACATCGGGCCTGTGTGATACTTTAATTTTTTGTTTATCTCATTTAATTATGATAAGCAATATCTTGCTTAAGCAATAAGGGTACCCCCTGTACCTTACAATCTTGTGATTGTTTTTGTTCTTGGGGGGAATACTTTTTTCGGGATTAGTCTGCTGGCCCCTGACCGTTTTTACATTTTATAGTAGTTAATGCGGGGCCTCAGCCCACCGACCCCAGTGCTCAGCACCCCCCCTGGAAGTGATAAAGGCCCTGGTAAAATCTCTGCATTAAGCTGTTGGGGCTGCTCAGTTTCACAAAATGAACTTTCTACTTCACCAAGACTTTTTTTCAACTTTTAAAATCGGGGTCATTTTGAGGTGTTTTTGATCTTCTGGTCGTTGAATAATGTTTTGAAATTATTCGTGCCATACTTTAGAAAGTTTCTGGCTAAAAAAGGGACTTCTGTATGTGCACAAAATTATAGTGGTGGGGGTGTTACTGGCATATGCTGCTCTTTTTTTAACGGGTGTATGTAACCCCCAAATGAATTTTGGGGAGCAGTATATTTACACCCAACAAAATGGGTAGTTTTTTTTTTGGTTTTACCAAGATGAGAAACCACCAAAACGGGAACACCACTTTTTTAATTGAGAAATCTGTTTTTGCACAAATGGTCTTATTGGGGGATTTGGCCCCAAAATTCAACTAGGGGTTTAGAGACGTGTAGGGGATGCAAAAGTTAATGCCCCCTAGTTTTCCTTCCCTTGTATGTTTTTTTTATGTTTTTGAGTTTGGGGGGAAAAAATATTTTTTAAATTATAGGTATAGTGTAAGGAACTATTTTAAAAAGGAAAGAATGCGATATTTTAGAATTTACTTTTTTTTTGATAAAACTTTTGAGAAATTTTTGAAATCAAAAAACAAACTAAAATACCAACCAATAAAATGGGTGTATTATTTTTGCTATAATAGGGTCATGCGTGGGACTTTTTTTCATGGGCCCGGTTTTTCATTCTCAATTTTATTCTCCAGGGTGGCACGAGGAGGTCCAGTGGAGACTTGGACCCGCCCTAATCGGGTTATTTCCGCGGGGTATAATTAACCCCAACTCATCCTGGGTGTCTTGAACAGGATCACGAGTCAAAACCCTGTGAGACCCTTGGTCCCCCCTTTTTTGTGGTCATGTTCTTTTGGTTTTGAAGAGGTGGTTCATGGCCTGAAGTCTTGATGCTTCCCATTCAGGTATAGTTTTTCTACTTTTAATATTTGTAAAACCATTTTATTAACTGATTAAGAAAAAATTTATTTGGGGTTTATTTTTCAACATATTATATTTTTGGTTTTAAATTTTCCTGTCTGATTCTCCCCAAGGGTTTTTTCATTTGCCCCTTCTGTACATTTTATACAAGATGATTGCAAAGCACACAAAAATTTATTTTGGGAAATTTTCGTTTTATACTTTTGTCTCTCTTAGCTGGATCAGTCCTAGACCATGATCCCGCCCTCACCGACTTCGTACACTTTTTAAAATTCTTCTATTTTGAGGATAATGGAATAAACACTTATGCGCTTTTTTTTAATCCAGTCCCCGTGTGTATTCAGTTTTGTTAATTTTGTCATCCGTTTCCACCGGCACACAATGGCCTACTCTTCCGAAAAGCTGGTGTGAGGAGGCCTATCTGGAGCAAAATATTTCTAAAACCAAAGGTCTTCCTATCAGTTTCAGAAGATCAAGGCATTCTTCTGAGAATATTGTCCATAATCAAGGAGTTGAAAACGTTCGAACAATAAGTATCTGGGAAGTGATTTTGATCACAAGTTAAACATGGAACGCTTGCATGCACGCACGCACACACACACACACACACACACACACACACACACACACACACACACACACACACACACACACACACACACACACACACACACACACACACACACACACACACACACACACACACACACGCTCTCTCTCTCTCTCTCTCTCTCTCTCTCTCACACACACACAAACGCACGCACGCACGCACACACCTAGAATTTGTTTAGTAAGACAAAAAAGAAAAAAAACCCTGAATAAGTTTTAACTTCTATTTTTGGATAACAGAATAGTTGAAGAAGCTGTCTCTCATAAAACTGTTTTAAAGGATTATGACCCCTCCCCCCTACCCGAAATAAAATCTTACCAGGACTGACCAGGTGAGGTCACAAGGAAAACGCCTTGCTCATAGGCTACTTCCGTCATCCAAAGTACAGTACGTTCTGAATAACCATGCTATTGTCCACACATAGTGATGGCTTGCAACCCACACCAGTTTCTCTGTTCATTTAGGCAATAAAGTGTTGATGTTGCTATTAACGTTACATTGGAAGTAGTAGTAAGTATGTTCTTTCGAGCCAGAAGGCCCATAGAGCCGGAACTTATCCCGGTTTCTGTAGTGTTAAGCGAACTGATGGTTTTTCACCACCCCTGTGACAGGACGCTAGTCTGTCGCCAGATACTTCCCCAGCAGAGCTGGTACCCACTTGTACACCTGGGTGGAGTGAGGAAAATAGGAGTAAAGTGTCTTTCCCACGGACACAACACCGAGCCGAGCGGGGATCGAACCCGCGACCTCTGGATCACGAGTTGACCGCCTAAACCACTCGACCACGGTGCCTCCCAACGTTACATTGGAATGTGGAAGCAAATACCAATCACAGCTTTTTTTGTTATCATTCTTTGCTGCTTGCATGTTTGCTTATTTGATACTCTCTCGCTCTCTCTCGGGGACTGGAAGTAAAAATAAAAAAGCACACGGGTGCTTATTCATTATCTTAAAATAAAAGAATTGTCATTTCTCTCTCTTTCTCTTTCTCTCTCTCTCTCGGGGACTGGATATAAAATAAAAATGCACTCGGATGCTTATTCATTATGTGAAAAAAAAGAATTTGTCATTGTCATTCTCTCTCTGTCGGGGACTAGATGTAAAAAAAAATGCACACGGGTGCTTATTCATTGTCTCAAAATAAAAGAAATTCTCTCTCTCTCTCTCTCTCTCTCTCTCTCTCTCTCTCTCTCTCTCTCTCTCTCTCTCTCTCACCCCTGAATTCTGTTCTTCATATACAATTAAGAACAATAATTGCACTGAGCATTATCGTGAATATGACATTATTCTGTTCATCAAGTCGTCACCCTAATGATGTCTTTTTTTAAAAGCACTATATAAGCTTTAAGCTTGTTGTTTGTATGCTGCTGCTGGTGATTGTTGTTTATACATGGATGTGTAATAATCATGCTCTGTTTGATAAAATATGTTTAAACCAATCATAGCTTTCTTTGTGTCTTATTTTGAGATTGGTTCCTATCAGTAACGTGTCTGTCTTTGTTCCTATCAGTAACGTGTCTGTCTTTGTTGCAACTGTCCTTCATGGGATCATGAAAGTACTTTTTGACTTGGCTCGACTTGACATGCCCTGAAACTTGAAATAATCGAGAAAAACAACGCTGTAACCAAAGGTAGAGTCAAAGAATATGTCATTGAGCAAACAAAACCAAAATTATTCACATATTTCATAGAAGAGACATCTTTTAATAGACTGTACAAGTGGACAGGTCAGCTCAGTGGTTGGTGCAATCGCTTTCCCCCAGCCAAGTTAAGCAGCGTCGAGCGTGGTTACCAGTTGGATGGGTGACCGTTTGCGCGCCTTGGCTTCAGTACAGTTCCCCCAGTTCACCCAGCTGTAAATGGGTACCTGCTCTCTTTAGGGTCAGGGAAGGTAAAGCAGCGAGGGAGAGGAGATGGGCGCCGCCCTCAATATGCTGGCCCTAGAGAAGTGAGGTCTCTGACGCCTCGCTCCCCTACGACCTTATTAGTTATGGGACTCCTTTACCTTTCCTTCCTATCTCGATTTTAAATGTCGGGTAAATATTTCAAACGAAGGCAGATTCTTTTGGCATCTACTTTTATATGTGTGGAATTCGGCGAGCAGCAGTATTCAGTCGAAAATGTTGTCAAATTCAAAATTGCTGCTGCACCCAAAAAGAACAATGCTCTCGCTGAGCAGAAGATTCACTGTGTTACAATTTTATTTTAGTCATATTTTGGAATTCTTGCCAGAATTAGTGAACAATAGGACAGTACCAAAAAATATGTTGGATACTTTCTTTACCCAAATGACAAAAGGAACAACAAGTGATTGATTCTTCAATGCGGACATGCCACATTATAGGAGGGGAGCAGTCTCTCTCCATCCCCTCTACCCCTCCCCAGGCCACCTGCTGCTGAGCTGTGACGTCCCTTCCTCCAGTCCCCCAGTGGTGGCTGGGGTCAGGTCCACCTGCACAGCCTCCCGTGTGGTCCTCACCCTTGTGCTTCTTTCTCTCTTGTACCGGACCCTGAGGAAGTTTCACCATTCAGTTTTGTTTTCCCTACATTATGCGAGAATCCTCTGGAATGACAAGAACGTTGCCATCAGCTTCAAGATCAGACTGATGCGTTCCCTGATTCATATTTTTGTATACATGTATATGTGGGTCATAACAGCAGACATTGAAAGAAGGATACAAGTAATATTTATTTTATTCTTTTGTATCGAGGATAATGGAATAAGCACTTATGTGCTTTTTTACACCCAGTCCCCGTGTGTATGCGGTTTTGTAAATTTTGTCATCTGTTCCCACCGGCACACAATGGCCTACTCTTACGAAAAGCGGAATAGGATTTAACGTGTGCACAAGATGTTCTGCGTGCGTTCGCACATGTGGCCTCGTTTATAGTCTCATCCGAAGGACTTTTGGGGAGAGTGGAGTCTGCACTGATGTTAACTCCAGGGGAAAATATTCTCTTGAAATGGGAATCGAACCTGGGTTGTCAGATTGCAAGCGCAATGTTCTAACCACTAGGCTATCCCAAGAGAGAGAGAGAGAGAGAGAGAGAGAGAGAGAGAGAGAGAGAGAGAGAGAGAGAGAGAGAGAGAGAGAGAGAGAGATTTTCAGGTTACATCAACATCAAAATGAACCAGATATCAAATTCTGACAAAGCACCCTCACTAAAACCTTCTTCTTTTTAAATATACCTGTATTGCAGATGATCATAGAGAAAGGGGCATAAATAAGGAGGAAGCTCAAAACAGAGGGAGATGGAGAAGACTCATCAATGTCAAACCTCCCCTGGGAGAAACATGACCAAAAAAGAAAAAGAAGAAGAAGACCATATCAAGTTAAGTTACAAAATGCAATGAGCCTGATATAGAGCC